>CAUYUJ010009058.1:405068-462568 GCA_963575745.1 Prorocentrum cordatum | reverse complement strand
TATTCGTATTATTCGAGTTATCTTCACTGACGCTCTTGGTTTTTTGTACTTACCTCGAGCTATAAGACAGCTACAGAGCTGATACTTACAGAAACTGATTCAGAATCATCAGTCGCATTTGTCTGTTGAATCTAGAGCTCTGAACTCCGTCTGCTGCCCGATCTAGAATCGCAAAACTATTTGTATTGTTCGAGTCATGTTGAGAAGAACTTTCGGTTTTCTGCACTCAACTCGGGCTGGGGGGGGCTACAGTGCTGGTGGTCACAGGAATCGATTTGAAGAAATCAGGCGCGTCGCCTGTCGAGTCCAGAGCTCGGAACTCGGTCTGCTGCCCGAACTAGGTCCCGGAAGCTATTGTATTGTTCGAGTCATTCTGAGAGGTGCTGTTGGTTTTCTGCACTTAACTCGGGCTGTAGGGGGGTTGCAGGGCTGGTAATCACAGGAGTCGATTCGCAGACATCAGACGCGTCCGGCTGTCGCATTGGGAGGTCTGAACTCGGTTTGATACTCGAGCTAGGTTTGCCAAACTATCCGTACTGTTCGAGTTATCTTGAGAGGTGCTGTCGATTTACGCACGTAACTCGGTCTGTGGGAGCTACAGGACTCGTAAAGAAGACAATCCAGAAGCATCGGGGGCGTTCGGTTGTTGCATCGAGAGGTCTGAAATCGCTTGGGCTGAAGAACTTCTCGTTCTCTGCATTTTTTCCCACATTATAAATTGTCAGGAAGCTCTACGAGTCCCCCGGCGGCAAGAAAGGTTGACGGTTTACCGCCGGCGCCCAGTTGGCTCGAAAAATCTCGACTGAACTTTTCATAACTTTGGCTCGGTTGAAAATTATGTTCTCGAAATCTGACCATTCGTTAGAGCTCTAGTATTTTTTCCCGTGATATTCGATCTTATTCCCGCTCGCCATCTTGATCGGCCGTTTTGAGTCATCTTGATACGCGCTGACGGTTTTCTGATTATAACTCGAGCTTAGGACAGCTACAGAGCTGGTAGGCACAGCTAATCGATGTAGAATGATCAGGCGCGTTTGACTGTTGAATCGAGAGGTCTGAACTCGGTCTGTCAGCCGAGCTAGGTCCGTAAACCTATTCGTATTATTCGAGTCGTCTTGACAAGAACTCTCGGTTTTCTGTACTTAACTCGAGCTGTAGGACAGCTACAGAGCTCATATTTATTGAAACCGATTCAGAATCATCGGGTTGGTTTGTCTGTCGAATCCAGAGCTCTGAACTCGGTCTGCTGCCCGATCTAGAATCGCGAAACTGTTCGTATTGGTCGAGTCATCTTGAGAAGTGCTCTCGGTTTTCTTCACTCAACTCGCGCTGAGGGGGGCTACAGTGCTGGTGGTTACAGGAATCGAATCGAAGACATCACGCGCGTCCACCTGTCGAATCGTGAGCTCGGAACTCGGTCTGCTGCCCGAATCAGCTCTGCGAAACTACTGTATTGTTCGAGTCATCCTGAGAGGTGCTGTCGGTTTTCTGCATTTGCATTGGGCTGTAGGGGGGCTGCAGGGCTGGTAATGACAGGAGTCGATTCGCAGACATCAGACGCGTCCGCCTGTCGCATTCAGAGGTCAGAAAATATTCACTATGAGTCGGAATGTTGGTAGGTGCTGTCGGTTTCCTCACTTTAAGTCGAGCTAGGAAGCTCTACGAGTCTCCCGGCGGTAACCAAGGTTGACGGGATGACTTTATTGCGACTCTTGACACACAGAGTGCACGGGAGGTGACGAGAGCCAGGGGACAGTCAACCAAGCTTCTGGGTATGTGTCCGTGGGCCAGGGTGTTCGAAGAGGTGGCGGGGAAGTTCTGGATCGACGGTATTGCTTGGGATGAGGCTAGCTGGATATTTTTTGTGAGGACTGTCTTGAAGGACGCTCCTGAGATGTTGAACCTTTGTGTATTGAAAGACCCTACGCCCTGGAAGGAGTCGGAGGAGGAGGAGACGATTAAGAAGCAGGAGGACCCAGATAAGTTGGCCAAACGTCTCATTGCTATATTCCAGGATCATACTGAATTTGAGTTCGTGCCAGGGAAAATTTCTGTGGAACTGATGGGGGATTCACAATGTGTGATCAGGTGGTTGGAGGGCTTGAGTAGTATCACTAATAGAAAGTATGCTAGTCGCGTGATGTGGGCGCAGGACACTACAAACGATCTAGCCGACAGATGTGGACTACGAGCTGCCAATTTAGGACGGAATGTGTGGAAGTGGGTGTATAGGGAGGGCAATACTCGTGCCGATGAATTAACGTGGACCGCGCGGAGAGGTGAATGTTACGAACATTATGACACTTGTTTTCTTCAGGAAGTGAAAGATTGTAAAGTTGTGATCTCGGGGATCAAAGGAGGCTTTGATGGTGGGAGATCGATTCTTGGTGTAGGCTGTGGCTGGTATCTGGATTGCTATGTGTGTAGTGCTCTCCCCTTTTCTTCTTACTATAATCAGACTGGCTGGCGCCAGAATGTAGGTCTCAAAAGCTTCCTTCTCCCAGCGCAATGCACTATCACAGAGGCTGAGTTAGAAGCTGCCCGAGAGCTCCTTTTAGGAGTGGTGCATATCCTGAGTTTGTCAGGATATCCCCTGTAGGACTGGGTCTGGGGCTCCTAAGGAGCTTAACCCTGCCAGGACCCGCCTAGAACGCCTAGAACCAAGGTTGACGGTTTACCGCCGGCGCCCAGTATTCGTATCTTCAGAGATGCTATCGGTTCTCTGCACTTAAGGGCTGCTCTTCGTCGTCGATGAGCCAGAGGAATTCGGGCGCGGGGTGGAGCTAGTTGGCCCAGCCGGCCGAGGCGGACAATGTGGCAACTTTTGGGTAGTTTTGCAAATATTTGAAAGCTATTTGACAATTCATTCTGAGAAAGCAGATTTTTCGCACCTGTAGACAACTTTAAGGGCCTCTGCGTCTTAATATGAGCGCTGAAGGCGCACTTTTACTATCGAAACACTTGGCGCAACCAGCTTTCTATCGACATGAAAAAATTGAAGATTCAATTTTTCGAGAAATGCCTCGAGAAGCTCTCTCCGCTCTTAGCACTCTCACGCGTGAAAAGAGCTCTACGAGGTTCCCGGCGGAGACCAGGTTGACGGCTCACCGCCGGTGCCAGTCACTAGAATCGATTCGGGGACATCAGGCGCGTCTGCCTTCCGAATCCAGAGCTTCGAAATCTGTCTGCTGCCCGAACTAGGTCTGCAAAAATATTCGCATTGTTCGAGTCATCCTGACAGGTGCTGTCGGTTTCCTGCACTTAAATCGGGCTGTAGGGGGGTTTTTGGGCTGGTAATAACAGGAGTCGATTCGCAGACATCAGACGCGTCCATTTGTCGCATGCAGAGGTCTGAACTCGGTCTAACACTCGAGCTAGCTTTGCCAAGCTCTTCGTATTATTCGAGTCATCTTGAGAGGTGCTGTCGATTTTCGCACGTAACTCGGGCTGTAGAGCTACAGAGCTCGTACAGAAGAGAATACAGAAGCATTGGGGGCATTTGGCTGTTGCATCCGAGAGGTTTGAAATTGCTTGGGCTGAACAACTATTTTTTCTGTGTATTTTTTCTACATTTGTCAGGAAGCTCTACGAGTCCCCCAGCGGTAACAAAGGTTGACGGTTTACCGCCGGCGTCCAGCTTCGCAAACCTATTCGTATTATTCGAGTTATCCTGACAGACGCTCTCGGTTTCTGTACTTACTTCGAGCTACAGCTTCAGAGCTGATACGTAGAGAATCTCATTCAGAATCATCAGTGGCCACTGTCTATTGAATTCAGAGCTCTGATGTCGGTCTGCTCTCTGATCTATAATCGCGAAACTATTCGTATTATTCGAGTCATCTTGGGAGATGCTGTCGATTCTCTGCACTGATCTCGGGCTTTAGGGGGGCTGCAGGGCTGGTAATCACTGGAATCGATTTGCAGACATCAGACGCGTCTGTCTTTCGATGTCGCATGCAGATGTCTGAACTCGGTCTGATATTCGAGCTAGGTTTGCCAAACTATTCGTAATGTTCGAGTCATCTTGACAGGTGTCGATTTACGCACGTAACTCGGGCTGTAGGAGAGCTACAGAGCTCGTACAAAAGACAATCGAAAAGCATCGGGGGCGTTCGGCTGTTGTATCCGAGAGATCTGAAATTGGTTGGGCTGAAAAATTATTTTTTTGTGTAATTTTTTCGACATTATATGTTGTCAGGAAGCTCTACGAGTTCCCCGGCGGTAACAACGGTTGACGGTTTTCCGGTCCCCCTTCCACCGCGCTGGAGAGCTAGTTGGCAAGAAAAATCTCGACTGACCTTTGGATGACTTATGGTCGGTTGAGAATTTTGTTCTCGAAATTCAACTATTCGTTAGAGCTCTAGTATTTTTTCCATGATATTCGATAATTCCCGCTCGCCATCTTGATGTCAGCTCGATCGGGTACCTTTTACTGCCAAACAGCAGGCAGGCGGGATCCGTTTCGAGTCATATTGATACGCGCTGTCGGTTTTATGAAGATAACTCGAGCTTCAGGACAGCTAGAAAGCTGGTGAGCACAACTAATCGATGCATAATGATCATGCGCGTCCGCCTGTTGATGAACTCGGTCTGCTAGCCGAGCTAGGTCCGCAAACCTATTCGTATTATTCGAGTCATCTTGACAGACGCTCTTTTCTGTACTTAACTCGAGCTACAGGACAGCTACATAGCTGATTCGTACAGAATCTGATTCAGAATCAAAGTGGCCGTTGTCTGGTGAATCGAGAGCTCTGAACTCGCTCTGCTCTCTGATCTAGAATCGCGAACTAGTCGTATTGTTCGAGTCATCTTGAGAGATGCTGTCGGCTCTCTGCACTTAACTCAGGCTGTAGGGTGGCTGCATAGCTGGTAATCACTGGAATCGATTCGGAGACATGAGGCGCGTCCGCCTTTCGAATCAGAGCTCCGAACTCTGTCTGCTGCCCGCGAAACTATTCGTATTGTTTGAATAATCCTCAGAGGTGCGATCGGTTTTCTGCATAACTCGGGCTCTAGGGGGGCTGCAGGGCTGGCAATCACATGATTCGATTCAGAGACATCAGAGGCGTCTGCCTGTTCCATGCAGAGGTTTGAACTGGCGCCGGCGGTGAACCGTCGACCTGGTCACCGCCGGGAACCTCGTAGAGCTCCTAGCACGCATAAGACTCAGCATCAAAAGAGAGGGCTTCTGGAAGCATTTCCCGAAAAAGAGAAACATTTTTTTCGCCAAGTGCTTTGATAGTAGAAGTGCATCTAGAGAGCTCATATTAAGACGCGTAGGCCCTCATAGTCGTCTACAGGTGCGAAAAATCTGCTTTCTCAAAATAAATGGTTAATTATCTTTGAAATATTCGCAAAACCACCCAAAAGTTGTCATTTTGTCCGTCGGACCCGGCTCGGCCAACTGGGCGCCAGCGGTAAACGTCAACCTTTGTTACCGCCGGGGGACTCGTAGAGCTTCCTGACAACGTATAATGTCGGAACAAATTACACAGAACAAATAGTTTTTCAGCCCAAGCAATTTCAGACCTCTCGGATGAAACAGCCAAACGCCCCCGATGCTTCTCGATTGTCTTCTGTACGAGCTCTTTGGCTCTCCTACAGCCCGAGTTACGTGCGTAAATCGACAGCATCTCTCAATATGACTCGAACGAAACACGCTTGACAGCCTCGGGCACGCTTGAAACGTGCGTGGTGGCGCTGGCAAGCTTGCGTGGCGCGCTTCCGAGGGGCTGAGAGCGACGCTTCCACGCGTGCCTGCACGCGTGGGGGCTCGCTGTCCGGGAGTTGCGAGGCCTCTGGACGACGTTCCACGGGAACGTATTGGGACAGACGCTCCGGGACACGCTGCGGAAGCCGAGGACACACGGAAGGGATGGAGCGGTGGGCGGAAGGGTGCGGCGGCGTACGCGCACGCGCCGGCTTCTTTTCTAACTTGGTAGCGTCCGAAATCCGGAGAGCGAAGAGACCCTCGGGGGCGGACTGGCGCCGGCGGTGAACCGTCAACCTGGTCATCGCCGGGAACCTCGTAGAGCTCCTAACACGCGTAATAGTGCTCAGCATCAGAAGAGAGGGCTTCTGGAAGCATTTCCCGAAAAAGAGAAAACCTGTTTTTTTTTCAGGTCGACATAACGTTGGTTTCGCCAAGTGTTTTGATAGTAAAAATGCATCTACAGAGCTCATATTAAGACGCGGAGGCCCTCATAGTCGTCTACAGGTGCGAAAAATCTGCTTTCTCAAAATAAATGGTCAAATATCTTTTGAAACATCGCAAAACCACCCAAAAGTTATCACTTTGTCCTTTCTGGCCGGGTCGGCCAACTAGCTCCAGCCCGCGCCGGAATTCCTCTAGCTCATCGATGCCGAAGAGCTCTACGAGGTACTCGGTCTGATACTCGAGCTGGATTTGCCAAACTATTCGTATTGTTCGAGTCATCTTGAGAGGTGCTGCCGATTTACGCACGTAACTCGGGCTGTAGAAGAGCTACAGAGCTCGTACAGTACAGAAGACACTCCAGAAGCATCTGGGGCGTTCGGCTGTTGCATCCGAGAGGTCTGAAATTGCTTGGGCTGAACAACTATTTTTTCCGTGTAATTTTTTTCGACCTTATATGTTGTCAGGAAGCTCTACGAGTCCCCCGGCGGTAACGAAGGTTGACGGTTTACCGCCGGCGCCCAGTAATACCTCGTAGAGCTCTTCGGCATCGATGAGCTAGAGGAATGCCGGCGCGGTTCGAGCTAGTACCTCGTAGAGCTCTTCGGCATCGATGAGCTAGAGGAATTCCGGCGCGGGGTGGAGCTAGTAACTCGTAGAGCTTCCCTTAGCAAGTTATTGCTGGAAGCTAAGAGTAATTCCGGGGCGCTGGAGAGCTAGTTGGGAAGAAAAATCTCGACGGACCTTTTGGTGACTTTTGGTCGGTTGAAAATTTTGTTCTTGAAATTCAACCATTCGTTAGAGCTCTAGTTTTTTCCCATGATATTCGATCTTATTCCTGCTCGCCATCTTAATCTCAGCTCGATCGGGCTCGAGCTACAGGACAGCTACAGAGCTCATACGTACAGAATCTGGGTCAGAATCATCAGTGGCCGTTGTCTGTTGAATCCAGAGCTCTGAACTCGGTCTGCTGCCCGATCTAGAATCGCGAAACTATTCGTATTGTTCGAGTCTTCTTGAGAGATGCTGTCGGTTTTCTGCGCAACTCGGGCTGTAGGCTGCATGGCTGGTCATCACTGGAATCGATTCGGATACATCAGGCGCGTCCGCCTTTCGCGTCCAGAGCTCGGAACTCGGTCTGCTGCCGGAACTAGGTCTGCGAAACTATTCGTATTGTTGGAGTCATCCTGAGAGGTGCTGTCGGCTTCCTGCACTAGTCGGGCTGTAGGGGGGGCTGCAGGGCTGGTAATCACAGGAATCGATTCAGAGACATCAGACGCGTCCGTCTGTCGCATACAGAGGTCTGAACTCGGTCTGATACTCGAGCTAGGTTTGCCAAACTGTTCGAATTGTTCGAGACATCTTGGGAGGTGCTGTCGATTTACGCACGTAACTCGGGCTGTAGGAGAGCTAGAGAGCTCGTACAGAAGACAATCCAGAAGCATCGGGGGCGTTCGGCTGTTGCATCCGAAGGTTTTTTTTTAAAATTGCTTGGGCTGAACAACTAGTTTTTCCGTGTATTTTTTTCGACCTTATATGTTGTCAGGAAGCTCTACGAGTCCCCCGGCGGTAACAAAGGTTGACGGTTTACCGCCGGCGCCCAGTTGGCCCACCCGGCCGAGGCGGACAATGTGGCAACTTTTGGGTGGTTTGGCGAATATTTGAAAGATATTTGACCATTTATTTTAAGAAAGCAGATTTTTGCGCGTCGCATTGGCATATAAACTTCTCTCTGACAGCAGCTCAGCTCTCCCGATGCATTTTCTTATGAGTTGACTTCCAGGAACTACGCGAATATGAAAAGTGCAAGAATCGTTTTTTTTTTTTTTTTTTTTTTTTTTTGTTCCCTACTTAGACTGAAAAACTATTCGTTCTCTGCAATTTGCTTCGACTATATATATGCTCAGGAAGCTCTACGAGTCCGCCGGCGGTAAGGAAGGTTGACGGTTTACCGCCGGCGCCCAGTGGTGACTTTGGGTCGGTTTTGCTAAGATTCGAAAGATATTTGACAATTCATTTTGAGAAGCCAGATTTTTCTCACGTGTAGTGGGTTATGACGCGTCTGCCAGTAAAATTTTCAGGTCGGTAGCTGCAATATTATTAACGAAAGACTTGCAGGAACCGATTTTGGATGAAAACCGGAAACTCGTGATTTTTCGATTTTTTCTGCTCTCGCTTGAAGCTTCCTTGATGTGTTCCGAGAAGCGCTACAACGAAAGAGCTCTACGAGGTGCCCGGCGGTAACCTGGTTGACGGTTTACCGCCGGTTCCCAGTTCCGGGGCGCTGGAGAGCTAGCTGGCAAGAAAAATCTCGACGGACCTTTTGGTGACTTTTGGTCGGTTGGAAATTTTGTTCTCGAATTTCAACAATTCGTTTGAGCTCTAGTATTTTTCCCATGATATTAGATCTTATTCCCGCTCGCCATCTTGATCTCTGCTCGATCGGGTACCTTTCACTGCCATAAAGCAGGCAGGCGGGATCGGCCGTTTCAAGTCATCTTGACACGCGATGACGGTTTTCTCAAGATAACTCGAGATACAGGACAGCTACAGAGCTGATAAGCACAGCTAATCGATTCAGAATGATCAGGCGCGTTCGCCTATCGATCCTAGAGGTCTGAACTCGGTCTGCTAGCCGAGCTAGGTTCGCAAACCTATACGTATTATTCGAGTCATCTTGACAGACGCTCTCGGTATTCTGTAGTTAACTCGAGCTACAGGACAGCTACAGAGCTGATGCGTACAGAATCTGATTCAGAATCATCAGTGGCCGTTGTCGGTTGAATCCAGAGCTCTGAACTTGGTCTGTTGTCCGATCTAGAATCGCGAAACTATTCGTATTGTTCGAGTCATCTTGAGAGATGCTGTCGGTTCTCTGCACTTAACTCGGGCTATAGGGGGGCTGCATGGCTGGTAATCACTGGAATCGATTCGGAGACATCAGACACGTCTGCCTTTCGAATGCAGAGCTCCGAACTCTGTCTGCTGCCCGAACTAGGTCCGCGAAACTATTCGTATTGTTCGAGTCATTCTGAGAGGTGCTGTTGGTTTCCTGCACTTAACTCGGGCTGTAGGGGGGGCTGCAGGGCCGGTAATCGCAGGAATCGATTCAGAGACATGAGACGCGTCTGCCTGTCGCATGCAGAGGTCTGAACTCGGTCTGATACTCGAGCTAGATTAGCCAAACTATTCGTATTGTTCGAGTCATCTTGAGAAGTGCTGTCGATCTACGCACGTAACTCGGGCTGTAGCAGAGCTATAGAGCTCGTACAGAAGACAATTCAGCAGCATCGGGGGCGTTCGGCTGTTGCATCCGAGAGGTCTGAAATTGCTTGGGCTGGAATATTATTTGTTCTGTGTAATTTTTTTCGACATTATATGCTGTCAGGAAGCTCTACGAGTCCCCCGGCGGTAACAAAGGTTGACGGTTTACCGCCGGCGCCCAGTGCCGGGTCGGCCAACTAGCTCCATCCTGCGCCCGAATTCCTCTTAGCTTCTCTTGCGAAGAGCTCTACGAGGTATTACTCTGAAGCTTCCAGCAACAACTTGCTAAGGGAAGCTCTACGAGTTACTTTCAAATCAGCAAAACCGACCCAACGTTGTCACATTGTCCGCCCGGGCCGGGTTCGCCAACTAGCTGCATTTTTTGCCTACTAATCTTCTAGTTTCGCCGCTAACGCTCTTAGAGAAGCTCTACGAGCTACTTTGCAAAACCGACCCCAAGTCACCACATTGTCCCTTTTCGCCGGGTAGGCCAACGAGCTCCACCCCGCGCGTGGCGTCGAGGAAGTGCCGCGCCTGCCGCGCCCTGGAAGCCTGCAGCGCATGGGCCAAGAGCACCCCTTGTGGCGCTGGTCCTGAACGATGTACATACCTCGTAGAGCTCTTCGGCATCGATGAGCTAGAGGAATTCCGGCGCGGGGTGGAGCTAGGGCCCACCCGACCAGAAGAGACAATGTGACAACTTTGGGTCGGTTTTGCCAACATTTGAAAGATATTTGACAACTGGCACCGGCGGTGAACGGTCAACCTGGTCACCGCCGGGAACCTCGTAGAACTCCTTTCACGCGTAAGAGTGCTCAGAGTCGAAAGAGAAAGCTTCTGGAAGCATGTCTCGAAAAAGGGAAACATTGATGTTTTTTCGTGTCGACATGAAGTTGGTTCCGCCAAGTGTTTTGATAGTAAAAGTGCGCCTACAGAGCTCATACTGAGACAGAGAGATAGTCGTTTACAGGTGCGAAAAATCTGCTTTCTAAAAATAAATTGTCAAATATCTTTGAAACAAATTGCAAAACCACCCAAAAGTTGTCACATTGTCTCTTTCGGTCGGGTCGGCAAACTAGCTCCACCTTGCGCCGGAATTCCTCTAGCTTATCGATGCCGAAGAGCTCTACGAGGTAATCATTTTGAGAAAGCAGATTTTCTGCACCTGTGAACGATTATGAGGGCCTCTGCGTCTGAATATGAGCTCTGTAAGCGCACATTAACTATGAAAAAACTTGGCGGAACCAACTTGATATCGCCGTGAAAAAAAACAATTTTGCCTTTTTCGCAAAATGCTTCCAGAAGCTCTCTCTCGATTCTAAGCACTCTCACGTGTGGAAGGAGCTCTACGAGGTTCCCGGCGGTGACCAGGTTGACGGTTCACCGCCGGCGCCAGTCGTAGCTTAGCTATTGCTGGGAGTAATTCCGGCGCGCTGGAGGGCAAGTTGGCAAGACAAATCTCGACGAACCTTTTGGTAACTGGGCGCCGGCGGTAAACCGTCAACCTTTCTTACCGCCGGGGGACTCGTGGAGCTTCCTGACAATATATAATGTCGAGAAAAAATTGTAGAGAACAAAAAGTTTTTCAGCCCGAGCGATTTCAGACTCTCGATACAACAGCCAAACGCCCCCGGGTTTTCTGTATCCTCTTCTCTGCGAGCTCTCTTCTCTCCTACAGCTCGAGTTACGTGCGTAAATCGACAGCACCTCTCAAGATAACTCGAACAATAGGAATAGTTCGGCAAACCTAGCATCAAACCGAGTTCAGACCTGGATGCGACAGGCGGACTCGTCTGATCTCTCTGAACCAATTCCTGTGTACCAGCCCTGCAGCTGCCCTACAGCCCGAGTTAAGAGCAGAAAACCGACAGCACCTCTCAGAATGACTTGAACAATACGAATAGTTTCGCAGACCTAGTTCAGGCAGCAGACCGATCGAGTTCCGAGCTCTCGATTCGACAGACGGACGCGTCTGATGTCTCCAAATCGAGTCCTGTGACTACCAGCACTGTAGTCCACCTACAGCCCGAGTTAAGTACAGATAAGCGACAGCATCTCTCAATATGACTCGAACAATACGAATAGTTTCGCGATTCTAGATCGGGCAGCAGACCGAGTTCAGAGCTCTGGATTCAACAGACGAACGCGACTGATCATTCTGAAGCGGTTTCTCTAATTATCAGCTCTGTAGCTGTCGTATAGCTCGAGTTAAGTACAGAAAAGCGAGAGCGCCTGTCAAGATGACTCGAATAATACGAATAGGTTTGCGGACCTAGCTCGGCTAGCAGACCGAGTTCAGACCTATGGGTGCAAGAGACGAACGCGCCTGATCATTCTGAATCGATGAGGTGTGCTTACCAGCTCTCTAGCTGTCCTATATCTCGAGTTAAGTCCAATATACCGAGAGCGCGTATCAAGATGACTCGAAACGGCCGATCCCGTCAGTGTGCTTTTTTGGCAGTAAAAGGTACCCAATCGAGCTGAGATCAAGATGGCGAGCGGGAGTAATATCGAATATCACGGTAAAAAATACTAGAGCTCAAACGAATTCAGGAATTTCGAAAATTATTGTTTTTAACAGACCAAAAGTCTTCAAAAGTTCCGTCGAGATTTTTCTTGCCAACTACCTGTCCAGCGCCCCGGAATTACTGGAACCGGCGGTAAACCGTCAACCAGGTTACCGCCGGGGTCCTCGTAGAGCTCTCTTCTCGCACGGCGCTTCTCGGTACATATGCAGAAAGACTCTGCAGCAAGACCCCCAAAACTCGAAAAATCACGTTTTATATTTTCATTCAAAGACGGTTCCGCCAAGTGTTTTCATAGCAATACTGCCCTCACCGCCTGAGAATTTGATTGGCAAACGCGAAATGACCCATTACAGGTCCGAAAAATTCGGGTTCTTAAAATGAATGTTCCAATCTCTCACAAAGTTTGTCCAACCGACCCAAAGTTCGCACATTGTCCGTCGGGGCCGGTTCGGCCAACTAGCTGCACCCCGCGCCCGAATTCCTCTAGCTGATCGATGCCGAAGGGCACTGCGAGGAGCCGGCGGTAAACCGTCAACCTGCTTGCCGCCGCGAGCCTCGTAGAGCTCTTTTCTCGTACGGCGCTGCTCTGAACATGCGGCAGGAGCTTTTTTGATATGCGAGGTGGAAAATCGAAAAAATAAGTTTTTCTAGTTGTCACCGAACGACGGTTCCGCCAAGTGTTTTGATAGAAGAACTGCAGCTTCGGACCTGAGAATTCATGAGCAAACGCGACATAACCCACTGGGCGCCGGCGGTAAACCGTCAACCTTTCTTACCGCCGGGGGACTCGTAGAGCTTCCTGACAATGCATAATGTCGAAAAAAATGCAGATAACGAATAGTCCTTCAGCCCAAGCGATTTCAGACCTTTCGATGCAACAGCCGAACGCCCCTGATGTTGGATTGTCTTCTATACGAGCTCTGTAGCTCTCCTACAGCCCGAGTTACGTGCGAAAATCGACAGCACCTCTCAAGATGACTCGAACAATACGAATAGTCCGGCAAACCTAGCTCGAGTATCAGACCGAGTTCAGACCTCTGAATGCAATAGTGGACGCGTCTGATGTCTCCGAATCGACTCCTGTGATTGCCAGCCCTGCAGCCCCCCTACAGCCCGAGTTAAGTGCAGAAAACCGGCAGCATCTCTCAGGATGACTCGAACAATACGAATAGTTTCGCGACCTAGTTCGGGCAGCAGACCGAGTTCCGAGCTCTGGATTCGACAGACGGACGCGCCTGATGTCTCCGAATCGATTCCTGAGATTACCAGCCCTGTAGCCCGCCTACAGCCTGAGTTAAGTACACAAAACCGACAACATCTCTCAAGATGACTCGAACAATACAAATAGTTTCGCGATTCTAGATCGGGCAGCAGACCGAGTTCAGAGCTCTGGGTTCCACAGAGAACGCGAATGATATTCTGAATCGGTGTCTGTAAGTATCAGCTCTGTAGCTGTGATATAGCTCGAGTTAAGTACAAAAAACCGAGAGCGCCTGTCAAGATGACTCGAATAATACGGATAGGTTTGCGGACCTAGCTCGGCTAGCAGACCGAGCTCAGACCTCTGGATGCAACAGGCGAACGCGCCTGATCATTCTGAATCGGTGAGGTGTGCTTACCAGCTCTGTGGCTCTTCTATAGCTCAAGTTAAGTTCAGAAAACCGCCACCGCGTGTCAAGATGACCCGAAACGCCGCAGTGCTTTTTGGCAGTAAAGCTACCCGATCGAGCTGAGATCCAGATGGCGAGCGGGAATAAGATCGAATATCACGGGAAAAAATACTAGAGCTCTAACGAATGGTTGAATTTCGAGAACAAAATTTTCAACCGACCAAAAGTCACCAAAAGGTCCGTCGAGATTTTTCTTCCCAACTAGCTCTCCAGCGCCCCAGAATTACTCTTAAGCTTCCAGCAACAACTTGCTAAGGGAAGCTCTACGAGTAACTACAGGTGCGAAAAATACCGGATCTTAAAACGAATGTTCAAATCTCTCACAAAGTTCGTCCAACCGACCAAAAGTTCGCACATTGTCCGTCGGGGCCGGGTCGGCCAACTGGGCGCCGGCGGTAAACCGTCAACCTTTCTTACCGCCGGGGGACTCGTAGAGCTTCCTGACAATATATAATGTCGAAAAAAATGCAGAGAACGATAGTTTTTCAGCCCAAGCGATTTCAGACCTCTCGATGCAACAGCCGAACGCCCCCCGATGCTTCTGGATTGTCTTCTGTACGAGCTCTCTAGCTCTCCTACAGCCCGAATTACGTGCGTACATCGACAGCACCTCTCAAGATGACTCGAGCAAAACGAATACGCTAGTCTTAAGTATCTCTACGCTTGAATTCGGTCTGCCATCAGCGCAGAAGCCGGAAAACTATTCATACTCTGCTATAACTCGTAGAGCATCCCTTAGCAAGTTATTGCTGGAAGCTTATGAGTACCTTGTAGAGCTCTTCGGCATCGATGAGCTAGAGGAATTCCGGCGCGGGGTGGAGCTGGTACCTCGTAGAGCTCTTCGGCATCGATCAGCTAGAGGAATTCGGGCGCGGGGTGCAGCTAGTACCTCGTAAAGCTCTTCGGCATCGATGAGCTAGAGGAATTCCGGCGCGGGGTGGAGCTAGTACCTCGTGGACCTCTTCGGCATCGACGAGCTAGAGGAATTCCGGCGCGGGGTGGAGCTAGTAACTCGTAGAGCTTCCCTTAGCAAGTTGTAACTCGTAGAGCTTCCCTTAGCAAGTTATTGCTGGAAGCTTAAGAGTAATACCTCGTAGAGCTCTTCGTTATCGATGAGCTAGGGGAATTCCGGCGCGGGGTGGGGCTAGTAACTCGTAAAGCATCCCTTAGCTAGTTGCTGGAAGCTTAAGAGTACCTCGTAGAGCTCTTCGGCAGCGATGAGCTAGAGGAATTCCGGCGCGGGGTGGAGCTAGTTGGTCGACCCGGCCCGGGCGGGCAAATTTATTCTTTTTGGTCGGTTTTGCGAAAATTTGAAAGATATGTAACCATTTATTTTGAGAAAGCAGATTTTTGCGCGTCGCATTGGCGTATAAACTCCTCTCTGACAGTAGCCCAGCTCTCCCGATGTATTTTCTTGAGAGTTGACTTCCGGGAACTGAGCGAATATGAACATGGAAAAAATCGAAAATCAAGATTTTCGAAAAATCTCTATTTCATGCCTCTACTTTGATTCTCAGCACTCTTATCAGTGTACGGAGCTCTACATGGTTCCCGGCGGTGACTAGGTTGACGGTTCACCGCCGGCGCCAGTACCTCGTAGAGCTTTTCGGCATCGATAAGCTAGGGAAATTCCGGCGCGGGGTGGAGCTAGTACCTCGTAGAGCTCTACGTTATCGATGAGCTAGAGGAATTCCGGCGCGGGGTGGAGCTAGTTGGTCGACCCGACCAGAAACCAGAATGGACAAAGTGACAACTTTTGGGTGGTTTCGCAAATATTTGAAAGATATTTGACCATTCATTTTGAGAAAGCAGATTTTTACGCCGAGCATTGGCATGCAAACTTTATTCTCTGAGCAGCTCAGCTCTGGAGCCAGTTTCAGTATTAGTTCACTTCCCGGAACCGACTTCATCTTCACTCCGAAAATCTCAATTTGACGTTTTTCTAGAAAAGCTTCAAGAAGCTCTCCGCTTCGATCCTGAGCTTTCTTACGGATGCAAGGAGCTCTACGAGGTTCCCGGCGGTGACCAGGTTGACGGTTCACCGCCGGCGCCAGTTGGTCGACCCGGCCTTTGCAAAGTGGTGACTTTTGGGTGGTTTTGTGAATATTTGAAAGATATTTGACAATTCATTTTCAGAAAGCAGATTTTTCGCGTCTGCCAGTGAAATTTTCTGGTCTGTAGGTGCAATATTACTATCAAAACACTTGGCGGAACCGATGTTGAATAAAAAGAGAAAAACGTGATTTTTCGAGTTTTTTGTTTCTCGCTCCAGAAGCTTTCTCCATGTGTTCCGACGATCGCCGTGCAAGAAAAGAGCTCTACGAGGTTCCCGGCGGTGACCAGGATGACGGTTTACCGCCGGGCCCAGTAATTCCGGCGTGCTGGAGAGCTAGTTGGCAAGAAAAATCTCGACGGACCTTTTGCTGACTTTGGGTCGATTGAAAATTTTGTTATCGAAATACAACAATTCGTTTGAGCTCCTAGTTTTTTCCCCACCATATTCGATCTTATTCCCGCTCGCCATCTTGATCTCAGCTTGATCGGGTAGATATTACTCCAAAAAAGCATCGCGGCGGGATCGGCTGTTTCGAGTCATCTTGATACGCGTTGTCGGTATTTTGTACTAGGGCAGCTAAAGAGGTGATTCTTACAGAAATCGATTGCGAATCATCAGGCGCGTTCGTCTGTTTCATCTAGAGGTCTGAACTCGGTCTGCTGCCCGAGCTAGGTTTCCGAAACTATTCGTGTTGTTGGAGTCATCTTGAGAGGTGCTGACAGTTTTCTGCACTGAACTCGGGCTGTAGGAGGCTACAGTGCTCGTAATCACAGAAATCGATTCGGAGAGATCAGGCGCGTCCGCCTGTCGAATCCAGAGCTCGGAACTCGGTCTGCTGCCTGAACTAGGTCCGCGAAATTATTTGTATTGTTCGAGTCATCCTGAGGGGTGCTGTCGGTTTTTCTTCACTCAACTCGAGCTGTAAGGGGGCTGCAGGGCTGGTAATCACTGGCATCGATTGAGAGACATCAGTCGCGTCCACCTGTCGCATTCAGCGCCCTGAACTCGGCCTGCTGCCGGAGCTAGATCCGCGAAACTATGCGTATTGTTCGTGTCATCTTCAGAGGTGCTGTCGATTTTCTGCACTTAACTCGGGCTGTAAGGAGGCTGCAGGGCTGGTAATCACAGGAATCGATTCGGGAGACATCAGGCGCGTCCGCTTGTTGCATTCAGATGTCTGAACTCGGTCTGATACTCGAGCTAGATTCGCAAATCTATTTGTATTGTTCGAGTGATCTTGAGAGGTGCTGTGGATTTTCGCGCGTAACTCGGGCTTTCGGAGAGCTACGGAGCTCGTGCGCACAGAAAACGATCCAGAAACATGAGGGGCGTTTAGCTGTTGCATCGGGAGGCGAGAAATCGTTTAGGCTCAAAAACTATTTGTTCTCTGCAATTTTTTTCGACATTATATATGCTCAGGAAGCTCTACGAGTCCCCCGGCGGTAAGCGAGGTTAACGGTTTACCGCCGGCGCCCAGTTGGTGGATCCGGCCAGAAAAGAAGATGTGATAACTTTGGGTCGGTTTTGCTAAGATTTGAAAGATATTCGACAATTCATTTCGAGAAACCAGATTTTTCGCACCTGTAAACGACTTTGAAGGCCTCTGCGTCTTAATATGAGCTCTATAGGCGCTCTTTCACTATCGAAACACTTGGCGCAACCAACTTCTCGTCGACATGGAAAAAATCAATGTTGTTTTTTTCGAGAAATGCCTCCAGAAGCTCTCATCTTCGACTCCGAGCACTCTCACGCGTGGAAGAAGATCTACGAGGTTCCCGGCGGTGACCAGGTTGACGGTTCACCGCCGGTGCCAGTTCCGGGGCGCTGGAGAGCTAGTTGGCAAGAAAAATCTCGACGGACCTTTTGGTGACTTTTGGTCGGTTGAGAATTTTGTTTTCAAAATTTGAACATTCGTTAGAGCTCTAGTATTTTTTCCCGTGATATTCGATCTTATTCCCGCTCGCCGTCTTGATCTCAGCTCGATCGGGTACCTTTTACTGCCAAAAAGCAGGCAGGCGGAATCGGCCGCTTCAAGTCATCTTGAAACGCGATGACGGTTTTCTGAACATAACTCGAGCTTTAGGACAGCTACAGAGCTGGTAAGCACAGCTAATCGATTCAGAATGATCAGGTGCGTTCGCCTGTTGAGCCCAGAGGTCTGAACTCGGTCTGCTAGCCGAGCTAGGTCCGCAAACCTATTCGTATTATTCGAGTCATCTTGACAGACGTTCTCGGTTTTCTGTACTTAACTCGAGCTACAGGACAGCTACAGAGCTGATACGTACAGAATCTGATTCAGAATCATCAGTGGCTATTGTCTGTTGAATCCAGAGCTCTGAACTCGGTCTGCTGCCCGATCTAGAATCGCGGAACTATTCGTATTGTTCGAGTCATCTTGAGAGATGCTGTCGGTTCTCTGCACTTAACTCGGGCTGTAGGGGGGCTGCATGGCTGGTAATCACTGGAATCGATTCGGAGACATCAGGCGCGTCCGCCTTTCGAATCCAGAGCTCCGAACTCTGTCTGCTGCCCGAACTAGGTCTGCGAAACTATTCGTATTGTTCGAGTCATCCTGAGAGGTGCTGTCGGTTTCCTGCACTTAACTCGGGCTGTAGGGGGGGCTGCAGGGCTGGTAATCACAGGAATCGATTCAGAGACATCAGACGCGTCCGCCTGTCGCATGCAGAGGTCTGAACTCGGTCTGATACTCGAGCTAGGTTTGCCAAACTATTCGTATTGTTCGAGTCATCTTGAGAGGTGCTGTCGATTTACGCACGTAACTCGGGCTGTAGGAGAGCTACAGAGCTCGTACAGAAGACAATCCAGAAGCATCGGGGGCGTTCGGCTGTTGCATCCGAGAGGTTTGAAATTGCTTGGGCTGAAAATTTTTTTTCTGTGTTTTTTTCGACATTATATGTTGTCAGGAAGCTCTACGAGTCCCCCGGCGGTAACAAAGGTTGACGGTTTACCGCCGGCGCCCAGTTGCTGGAAGCTTAAGAGTATTTCCGGGGCGCTGGAGAGCTAGTAACTCGTAGAGCTTCCCTTAGCAAGTTGTTGCTGGAAGCTTAAAAGTACTTCGGGGCGCTGGAGAGCTAGTTGGCAAGAAAAATCTCGACGGACCTTTTGGTGACTTTTGGTCGGTTGAACATTCGTTAGAGCTCTAGTATTTTTTCCCGTGATATTCGATCTTATTCCCGCTCGCCATCTTGATCTCAGCTCGATCGGGTACCTTTTATTGCCAAAAAGCGTCCAGGCGGGATCGGCCGTTTCGAGTCATCTTGATACGCGCTGTCGGTATATTGAACTTAACTCGAGATATAGGACAGCTACAGAGCTGGTAAGCACACCTTATCGATTCAGAATGATCAGGCGCGCTCGTCTGTTGCATCCAGAGGTCTGAACTCGGTCTGCTATCCGAGCTAGGTCCGCAGACCTATTCGTATTATTCGAGTCATCTTGACAGGCGCTCTCGGTTTTCTGTACTTAACTCGAGCTAGAGGACAGCTACAGAGCTAATACTTACAGAAATCGATAAAGAATTATGAGTTGCATTTGTCTGTTGAATCTAGAGCTCTGAACTCGGTCTGCTGCTCGATCCAGAATCGCAGAACTGTTCGTATTGTTCGAGTCATCTTGAAGGTGCTGTCGGGTTTCTGCACTTAACTCGGGCTGTAGGGGGGCTACAGTGCTGGTGGTGACAGCAATCGATTCGGAGACATGAGGTGCGTCCGCCTGTCGCATTCAGAGGTCTGAACTCGGTCTGATACTCGAGCTGGGTTTGCCAAACTATTCGTTTTGTTCGAGTCATCTTGAGAGGTGCTGTCAATTAACGCACGTAGCTCGGGCTGTACGAGAGCTACAGAGCTCGTACAGAAGACAATCCAGAAGCATCGGGGGGCGTTCGGCTGTTGCATCGAGAGGTCTGAAATCGCTTGGGCTGAAAAACTATTCGTACTCATTTTTTTCCGCATTATATATTGTCAGGAAGCTCTACGAGTCCCCCGGCGGTAAGGAAGGTTGACGGTTTACCGCCGGCGCCCAGTTGGCAAGAAAAATCTCGACGGACCTTTTGGTGTCTTTTGGTCGGTTGAAAATTTTGTTCTCAAAATTTGCACATTCGTTAGAGCTCTAGTATTTTTTCCCGTGATATTCGATCTTATTCCCGCTCGCCATGACTCGTAGAGCTTCCCTAAGCTAGTTGCTGGAAGCTTACGAGTAATTCGGACGCGCTGGAGAGCTAGTTGGCAAGAAAAATCTCGACTGAACTTTTGATGACTTTTGGTCGGTTGAAAATTATGTTCTCAAAATTTGAACATTCGTTAGAGCTCTAGTATTTTTTCCCGTGATATTCGATCTTATTCCCGCTCGCCATCTTATCAGCTCGATCGGGTATCTTTTACTGCCAAAAAGCACGCGGGCGGGATCGGCCTTTTCGGGTCATCTTGATACGCGCTGTGGGTATATTGGACTTAACTCGAGATACAGGACGGCTACAGAGCTGGTAAGCACACCTTATCGATTCAGAATGATCAGGCGCGTTCGTCTGTCGCAGCCAGAGGTCTGAACTCGGTCTGCTAGCCGAGCTAGGTCCGCGAACCTGTTCGTATTATTCGAGTCATCTTCAGAGGCGCTCTCGGTTTTCTGTACTTCACTCGAGCTATTGGACAGCTACAGAGCTGATACTTACAGAAACCGATTAAGAATTATCAGTCGCGTTTGTCTGTCGAATCCAGAGCTCTGAACTCGGTCTACTGCCCGATCTAGATTCGCGAAACTATTCGTATTGTTCGAGTCATCTTGAGAGGTGCTGTCGGCTTTCTGCACTTAACTCGGGCTCTAGGGGGGCTACAGTGCTGGTGGTCATAGGAATCGATTTCAAGACATCAGGCACGTCCGCCTGTCGAATCCAGAGCTCGGAACTCGGTCTGCTGCCCGAACTAGGTCCGCAAAGCTATTCGTATTGTTCGAGTCATCCTGAGAGGTGCTGTCGGTTTTCTGCACTTAACTCGGGCTGTAGGGGGGCTGCAGGGCTGGTAATCACAGGAATCGATTCGGAGACATCAGACGCGTCTGCCTGTCGCATTCAGAGGTTTAAACTCGGTCTGATACTCGAGCTGGGCTTGCCAAACGATTTGTTTTGCTCGAGTCATCTTGAGAGGTGCTGTCGATGTGCGCACGTTTCTCGGGGTGTAGGAGAGCTACAGAGCTCGTACAGAAGACATTCCAGAAGCATCGGGGGCGTTCCGCTGTTGCATCGAGAGGTCTTAAATCCCTTGGGCTGAAAAACTATTCGTTCTCTGCAATTTCCTTTCGACATTATATATTATCAGGAAGCTCTACGAGTCCCCCGGCGGTAAGAAAGGTTGACGGTTTACCGCCGGCGTCCAGTCTTGATCTCAGCTCGATCGGGTAGCTTTTACTTTCAAAAAGCACTGCGGCGGGATCGGCCGTTTCGCGTCATCTTGATACGCGCTGTCGGTATATTACACTTAACTCGAGATATAGGACAGCTATAGAGCTGGTAAGCACACCTCATCGATCCAGAATCATCAGGCGCGTTCGTCTGTTGCATCCAGAGGTCTGAACTCGGTCTGCTAGCCGAGCTAGGTCCGCAAACCTGTTTGTATTATTCGAGTCATCTTGACAGGCGCTCTCGGTTTTCTGTACTTAACTCGAGCTATAGGACAACTGCAGAGCTGATACTTACATAAATCGATTGAGAATCATCAGTCGCATTCGTCTGTTGAATCCAGAGCTCTGAACTCGGTCTGCTGCCCGATTTAGAATCGCGAAACCGTTCGTATTGTTCGAGTCATCTTGAGAGGTGCTGTCGGTTTTCTGCACTTAACTCGGGCTGTAGGGGGGCTACAGTGCTGGTGGTGACAGAAATCGATTTGGAGACATCAGGCGCGTCGGCCTCTCGAATCCAGAGCTCAGAACTTGGTCTGCTGCCCGAACTAGTTCCGCGAAACTATTCGTATTGTTCGAGTCATCCTGAGAGATGCTGTCGGCTTTCTGCACTTAACTCGGGTTGTAGGGGGGCTGCAGGGCTGGTAATCACAGGAGTCGATTCGGAGACATCAGACGCGTCCGCTTGTCGCATTCAGAGGTCTGAACTCGGTCTGATACTCGAGCTGGGTTTGCCAAACTGTTCGTTTTGTTCGAGTCATCTTGAGAGGTGCTGTCGGCTTCCTGCACTAGTCGGGCTGTGGGAGAGCTACAGAGCTCGTACAGAAGACAATCCAGAAACATCGGGGGGCGTTCGGCTGTTGCGTCGAGAGGTGTGAAATCGCTTGGGCTGAAAAACTATTCGTTCTCTGCATTTTTTCGACATTACTTATTGTCAGGAAGCTCTACGAGTCCCCCGGCGGTGAGAAAGGTTGACGGTTTACCGCCGGCGCCAAGTTGGTCGACCCGACCAGAAAAGAAGATGTGGTAACTTTCGGTCGGTTTTGCGAAAATTTGAAAGTTGTTTGACAATTCATTTTGAGAAAGCAGATTTTTACTCCGAGCATCAGTATCTTAATTTTCTTCTGCGAGCAGCTCAGCTCGTTCGTGAGAGTTTTACTATCCAACCATTTGGAGGAACCGGCGTATCGTTGACACCGAGAAATGCAATTAAGACGTTTTTCTAGAAATGCTCTAAGAAGCTGTCTGCTTCAAATCTGAGCACTCTTACGCGTGCAAGGAGCTCTACGACGTTCCCGGCGGTGACCAGGTTGACGGTCCACCGCCGGCGCCAGTACCTCGTAGAGCTCTTCGTTATCGATGAGCTAGAGGAATTCCGGCGCGGGGTGGAGCTAGTTGGTGGATCCGGCCAGAAAAGAAGATGTGATAACTTTGGGTCGGTTTTGCTAAGATTTGGAAGATATTTGACATTTCATTTCGCGAAACCAGATTTTTTCGCACCTGTAAACGACTTTGAAGGCCTCTGCGTCTTAATATGAGCTCTATAGGCGCTCTTTTACTATCGAAACACTTGGCGCAAACAACTTCTCGTCGACATGAAAAAAATCAATGTTGATTTTCTCGAGAAATGCCTCCAGAAGCTCTCGTCTTCGACTCCGAGCACTCTCACGCGTGGAAGGAGCTCTACGAGGTTCCCGGCGGTGACCAGGTTGACGGTTCACCGCCGGTGCCAGTTGGTCGACCTGGCCAGAAAGGACAAAGTGACAACTTTTGGGTGCTTTTGCGAATATTTGAAAGATATTTGACCATTTGTTTTGAGAAAGCAGATTTTTCGCACCTGTAAACGACTATGAGGGCCTCTGCGTCTTAATATGAGCTCTGTAGGCGCACTTTTACTACCAAAAAACTTGGAACCATCTTCGTGTCGACGCGAAAAAAAAACAATCTTCTCTTTTTCGAGAAATGCGTCCAGGGGCTCTCTCTTTCGACTCTGAGCACTCTCACGCGTGGAAGGAGCTCTACGAGGTTTCCGGCGGTGACCTGGTTGACGGTTCACCGCCAGCGCCAGTTGGCCGAACCGGCCCCGACGGACAATGTGCGAACTTTGGGTCGTTTGGACAAACTTTGTGAGAGATTTGAACATTCATTTTAAGAACCGGTATTTTTCGCACCTGTAATGGGTTATTTCGCGCTTGCCAATCAAATTCTCAGGCCGTGGGGGCAGTATTGCTATCAAAGCACTTGGCGGAACCGTCTTTGAATGAAAACATAACGTGTTTTTTCGAGTTTTTGGGGTCTTGCAGAGTCTTTCTGCATATGTACCGAGAAGCGCCGTGCGAGAAGAGAGCTCTACGAGGACCCCGGCGGTCACCTGGTTGACGGTTTACCGCCGGTTCCAGTTGGTCGACCCGACCAGAACGGACAAACTGATAACTTTTGGGTGGTTTTGCGAAATTTGAAAGATATTTGACCATTTATTTTGAGAAAGCAGATTTTTACGCGTAGCATTTGTATCTAAACTTCATTCTCAGAGCAGCTCAGCTCTCTCGAGAGAGTTGTACTATCCGAAAAGGAGCGGGAACCGACATCGGAGTGACATCGAAAAATGGAAAGTTGATGTTTTTCGAGAACGGCCGCAAGAAGCTGTCTACTTCGATTCTGAGCACTTTCGTGCCTGTTGAGAGCTCTACGAGGTTCAAGAGCTCTACGAGGGTCCCGGCGGTAACCTGGTTGACTCCCTCCTCAGGGGTCTGGCGGCTGGGGGCTCCCGCTGGGCCCTCGTCTCGAGCGGCATTGTGCCGTGCTGCTTTCCTTGGTTCCCTTTACCGTACGCGTTACTGCAGAGTGTATTTTGCCTGAGTACCGTACACACTCATTCGTTGTTTGATTCCTTTTCCCGTACGCGTGCTGCAGAGTGTCTTTTGCCTGAGTACCGTACACACTCTTTGGAGGTCGAGATTGCTGGAAGACACTATCATTCCTTGATTGTCGGAGTGCACATCCTTTCTTTTCATTTGCACAGACGGCGTTGAATACTCAGAGAAGTCCCTCGTGGGAGAGTAGAAAGCTACCCCCCAGTGTGCTATCAGAATCAGCTGTAGGTGAGTTCCACAGTGTCGACGGAGACAGTGCTCTATCTTCCCTTGATTTCCCAGATCTCAGGGTGGAGGAGAACACAGCGGGTGGACCCTTCGGCCCCCAGCGGGCACAGCCACCTGTCTCGGGCCTGGTCGACAGCAGGCGAAGAGGTGGGGACCAGAGGAACCGCAGCGGTGACAGAACGGATGACAAGCCCCCTGCTTGGTGGGCTGGCGCTCAGAGTGCGATGATTGATGCCCAGAGGATACAGCTGAACGAGACCCTCACTGCACGCCTTGCCCCCATGGAGGCGACACTGGCGACGCACACGGCTTCAATTGCCTCAATGAGACGCGAGATTACTGAAAATGCAGCATCCTTGTCAGCACTGAGAACAGAATTCAACACACTTCAAACTAGATCGGAGTCAGGGTCCAGCAATGGGGTGTCATCTCTCATGTCTGGGGCCTTTACTCCTGCGACCTGGAACCCGTCTTTCATTGAAATCAAGGGCTGGGTGACGGACTGGAAAAACTATGAGCAACGAGGCCGCCAGATGCTGACACAATCACAGGTAAATGATATCCTCAATGAGATTGTTCTTTCTCCGATCGTCGCCAGCACTTCGGCGGAAGGCAGGATTGACACACCACGTACCCAAGAAGAAAATGATGGTCGCACATTCGGATACAGTCGCATTAGAATCTTTTTCACCATGGGGACCGACTCCAGAATATTGTGGGATATGCGCCAAAGACTCCTCGCGGCAGTGCATAGTGGAACTAGTAAAACACTGACTGATGTGGCCAGACAGGCTACAGAGGCACAGGGTAGTATCAAAGTTATTGTTGAGGCGGCCCCACACAAACAACCACATGTTATTTGCGCGGGTAAGTTTCAGAACATCTTCAGGCGACATGTCAATGCGGCCCTGGGAATTATTGTTCGAGCGGAGCTGGGACCACCTACGACACACTTCTGGGGCAAGCTCCCCAACGACACCACAAATGGCAAGGTCATCGCAGTTTTTAACCCAGCAACGAACTATGAGATCCTGCCCGCTCTGGCCGTCTTGGATCCTGCCATCAACACGGCACAGCTCCAAGCTGATCTGAGGGCTGAATGACATGAGTGGATTGCCAGAGTGGGCACATGGAATATCGAGAAAAGAGGCCCACAGTTTTCCAAAGCTATCCTGGATGCTGCCAGCGACAGAGGCATTTTCTTGTTGGGACTCCAGGAGGCACAGTTTTTCACGGACAGTCGAAAGATTCTTGCTGGGGATGGGTGGCACATGGAACGCTCTTCGTGTAAGAAAGCAGTTATTTTGTGGAAGGGCCCATGGAAGGCTCTGCTACGTGACATTGAGCGCGGACCAAGGTTCGTCATTGCATGGTTCAGGCCAGCCGCTATTGTTTGCTTGTATTTGCCA
The DNA here is from genome assembly GCA_963575745.1 of Prorocentrum cordatum. NCBI lineage: Eukaryota > Dinophyceae > Prorocentrales > Prorocentraceae > Prorocentrum > Prorocentrum cordatum. Next base: position 436,977 of record CAUYUJ010009058.1, on the reverse strand, counting down.
TATGCAGATGATAAGGATGAGGAGGTGAGGGAATTCAGTCAAGTGTTGGAGGAGGTGAAGTGGAGGATCAGAGAGTATCGCAGACGTCACCCCGAGCAGCCAGACATGCTTATCTTGTTTACGGATGCCAACGTTGAGATGGCTCCCAATATTATCGCCAACGGCCGTGCTATCACCGGTATGGGAGTGAAGGAAGAGGTGGAGGTACTATTCAGAGGAGGAAGGGAGGGTGTGAGGAAGAAACAATTGGGGGAGATGAGGTTCCTATTGACAGAATTTTGCAGTGTGCATCGTTTACGGCTGGCAGACACGTTTGGCCCTCGCTGTGCGACTTGGCGAGGTAGGGCAGCACCCCGAGGGGAGGCGGTGCTCGACTATATAGGCATCAGTGCTTCTGATCAATTCGACTCGGGGACTACTGCTGAGTGGATTCGGGCCCCAGGGAGATCGGCCACAATCCAGGAGATCAGCGACCACAAACTAGTGCATCTTGCGGTTGCTGTGGGAAGGCGGCGACGCTGCAAGAATAGGAAGCGAGCTGCCTTGCATCAATGGGAACCCGTGGACCCTGCTGCGGCCGCCGCCAGCTTCGACCGTGCCCTGTCACGGCAGTTTCAAGATGCAGGCTCTCGGTATCGCCCATTACAGTCTTTGGTTGAAGAGGAGGAGGAGGAGGACGTCAAAAGGGACGTGAAACCCGTGAAGGAGGAGGAGGGCGAGCAGAGGAGGCAGGGCAGGGGCACACTCTGCCAGATCATCGCAGATACGGCGGCAAGTATCCCTAGCCGCCAGGTGGCCGCACTTCGTGCACCTGTGAGGCCGGAACGTCTATGGACGCTCGAACGGCTGGTACGGCGTGCTCTTTGGCCCAGAGAACTTCGATGCCAGAATGAAGTCAGGAGTCTTCGGAGATTGATCAAACCACTGCGAAAACAATATGATGCCGACATGCTCGAATACAAACACAAAGTTGAACAGCGTAAATTACGTACACAAGCACAGGCACTTAAAGTCAGAAAGATGACGGGGGAGTGGGAACTTACTTACGATGTCGAGGGCAAACAGGTGGAAATTGGGAGGTACTTGAAAGGCAGGGTGGAGGACTACGGGGCGAGGAGGGAGGTGCAGTCTATTCTGGAAGGTCTGGCATCGAAGCTCAACCAGTCCCAGTGCGTGAGCATCACCATGCATGACATCTTGCGAGCGAGGGCTCGCCTCAAGAGTGGGGCGGCTGGACCTGACCAAGTGACACGGGAGATGCTGCAGCTCATCCCCTTTGCCAGCCTCAAGACAATCCGACATCATTTCAGCCTGATCGCCAATCGTCGTCAACAGGTCCCCTCGGATTGGAAGAGGTTTCTGGTAACTCTCATCCCGAAGGCGCCGTCCATCCAGGAGCTTTCAGAGACTAGGGCGATCTGCCTCCTGAGCCTGGTCCAGAAGTGGTACAACCATGTCCTAGTCATTAAAGGGGAACAACATCTGGTGAATATCAAACACTCTCTTAACATGTATGGGTTTGTGCAGTTCAGGAAGGTTTCTGAGGTCACATCGTTTACCAAACATCTTTGCCAACATGCTGCACAATGGGGAAAAGGGGAGAAGCTCTATCTGGCCAGCCTCGATGTAGTCCAGGCGTTTGACCACGTTACTATCAAGCTAGCGTTACAAAGTATGGAGAAGCTTGGTTTTGACCCCGCTTTGATTTATGCCCTTCTTTGCCCTATGACCGAAAACACGTGTAAAGCCACCTTCGAAGGGACCCAGAATTTGGATTGGATTGGTTGGGATCGGAGTATCAGGACGGGCGGGGTGGACGGACCATTCATATTCAAAGTGGTGAGTGTGGCCTTGTGGAATGATATCGTCGGGACCTGGCCAGGGCGTGATCTGGGTTACGTAGTCGAGTCCCCCGTCCCCATGCCCACTGGATCGACGATTTCACATGCCCTCTGGGCAGACAATTTGTTGCTGTACGCCAGAGATGAACGGCAGCTCAGGACCATGGTGACTGAGCTCACTCTCCCCCTGCTCCAGGCCGGCCTCAATTGGAAACCATCCTCTCTCAAGCTCATCCCCTTTGGCGTCAATGGCTCGAATGATGTAGTTCTTGATATTCAGTTGCCCACACAGACCCACGCGTATAAACTTGAATGCGTTAACACTTTGGACATCCTGGGTTACAGGTTGGACAGATACTGGACACAGCATAGCGATCTGCAGTTCAACTTGGATCGTGCCCGTGGTGCCTTCTTTGCCGACATCGAATATTATAGAAGTCATCGCATCCCGATTGAGAGACGATTCCAACGATACCGACTCCGTATCCAGAGTAAGCTACTTTTCGCAATCGAGGGGATGACGATTGACAACATCACGGCCCAAAAAATATTCTCCTGGGAAGGAAAGCTATTAGCCATCATCGGAGGAAGGAGGAAAGGAGTGACTGAAGATTGGACGGTCTACCAAAAGAGGAGGTTCAAGTATGCGCGCGACCAGTTCGCCAACCATGGATTTCTGTCGGCGGTGGAATCTCTTCATTCACAAGAACTGGCTCTGGGCGAAAGATATCGCTTGCTTTGCCAGAGGCTTTGCGTGTCAAAATATCCCGACAGCTGCGCTGCACACGGACAGAGTACATGCTGATCCGACAGCTTCGCTGCACACGTACAGTCAGGCTCATACACATGTCCATTCGTCTTTGCCTGTGCCGCAGTTGTTTGGCCAACGTTCTTTGGAGTCCACGCCCAGCTTTATTCAGACAGCTACGCTGCACACTCACAGTGATGATACCACACATGCCCATTCTTTGTTGCCAGTGCCGCAGGTTGATGACCGTTCTTTCGACACGTTGCCCAGCTATATTCAGACAGCTACGCTGCACACGAACAGTGGAGAGCATACACACCTTCGTTCGATGTCTTCTGTGCCGCAGGCTGAGAGAGGAAGTTATTTCGATCAGTTGCCTTGTTATATTCCGACAGCTACGCTGCACGCACACAGTACACACTTTATTCTTTCTCATTGCCCGCCTCGTGCTTTGCCTCAGAGTGTTTCGCCTGAGCCCCAGAGACTTGCGGCTATGTTTGGTAGCCGTGGGGGACTGACCGAGCACAAAAAAGATTGCCAACGTTCTTCTGGTCGTGTGTCGTCTGCGTCCAGTATAAGAGTTCCTTTGGAGCCGAACAAAAAGGATGCTCACTGTTCTTCTGGTCGTGTGTCGTCTGCGTCCAGAATAAGAGTTCCTTTGAGTGATCCGCTGCAGGTGGCGCATCTGTTTGAGTGCGCCAGGCTCCTGGAAGAAAGGGGCAGGCAGCGCGAATCCCAAGGCACTGTCAGTCCTGCGGCCACAGCCCCCCCAGTTGACGGCGAGAGCGAACCCACGCCCGCGGCCAAGAATCGTCGCAGGCAGATTGTGGAGACCCGTCTGGCCGCCAGGGGAGAGAATCGGTACCCTGGCCAGAGTCTCACTGCGAGCCAGGAGGAGCTCGCCAAGCGTGTCAGACAGCCCCAGCGCCCATGTGACAAAAGAGATCGGGATGAAAAATGTTCGCCGAGGGGTAGTCAAAAGAGACGGTGTATTGCTCATGTGAATGATGACCCCATCGCTTCCGCCGGTAGTCTGTCTGCTGCCCCACAGGGAAGTAAGCGACCACGGGACCCCTCCTCTTCTAATCATGATAGTGAGCCGCGAGAGGCACGACCCTCTGGCGCAAACGTGAATGCCTTCAAACTCAACGCCTACTCTCAGGCGCGGTTGGGCATGATGCATGCGTCAGGTGACTGGTCCGCTCATCGTCGCGCGTTCGCTGCACGCTCGAGGGATTCTCAGGCTGCTCTTCTTGGATGGCGTGGTGGTACTAAATACGTCGGTTGGAGAAAATGGGAAGATGTCTTCATTGCGGATCAAAATGGCAATACTAAGTGGTGGGAGACTATGATGTTTGGGAAAGAAGATTGGTCGTTTTTCGTTGAGAAGTTACTCAAAAGACTGCACCTGCCCGCCATTCTTGACTATCTGGCCAAACCTAGAGTTTCGGTTGCCCGTACGGAGGAGGAGGAGACGAAAGTTAACAATGATAGGATTGCGCGTCGCATTGCTCATAACTTTGAAAATGAGACTATCTTTGACTATGAGTCGGATAATATTCCATTTGCAATACTGGGTGACAGCTTGTGTGTTGTCCAATGGATAAGAGGGCACTGGAGGTGCACGAACATGGGCTATAATAACACCTTGGAGGCGGCACAAAACACTCTTGATGCTATAACGGACACCTGCTTGAGAACTGCGTGTGCGGGGGCTGACCCAGTCAAACATCTGTATAGGGAGGGTAACAGTTATGCTGATGAACTCACGTGGGCTTGCAGAGCTTGCCCACACACGTCGAAGAGAAACGAGTATCTTGCCCCTTTATATACTTCGAAAGTTTTAGGATTGAGGGGTTACTTCGACGGAGGCACCTCGGATATTGGGGCTGGGGGAGGCTGGTGGCTGCAGGCTTTTGTAGAACATAAAAATGCTATACAGTGTCACGTGATTGCCGAGGAGGCGTTTGGCCTCGATAGGGAGTCAACCGTGACGGTCTGTGAGTTAACGGCCGCCTCGAAGCTAATTCACGCAATCTCGCAGATTGCGTCTGTTATAGATAGCGTCTCACACGCTCGGTAGAGCCACTTGCGCCTGGTGGCCGCGGGGAGCACCGCTGCTTGCATGTGCTGGAGGACCCCACCGCAAAGCCCGCAAAGACTAGGTTGACGGTTCACCGCCGGCGCCAGTAATTCCGGGGCGCTGGAGAGCTAGTTGGCAAGACAAATCTCGACGGACCTTTTGATGACTTTTAGTCGGTTGAAAATTTTGTTCTCGAAATTCAACCATTCGTTAGAGCTCTAGTATATCTTCCCGTGATATTCGATCTTATTTCCGCTCGCCATCTTGATCTCAGCTCGATCGGGTACCTTTTACTGCCAAACAGCGTCCAGGCGGGATCGGCCGTTTCGAGTCATCTTGATACGCGCTGTCGGTATATTGGACTGAACTCGAGAGACAGGACAGCTACAGAGCTGGTAAGCACACCTTATCGATTCAGAATGATCAGGCGCGTTCGTCTGTTGCATCCAGAGCTCTGAACTCGGTCTGCTAGCCGAGCTAGGTCCGCAAACCTATTCGTATGATTCGAGTCATCTTGACCTGCGCTCTCGGTTTTCTGTACTTAACTCGAGCTATGTGACAGCTACAGAGATGATCCTTACAGAAACCGATTCAGAGTCATCTCGCGTTCGTCTGTTGAATCCAGAGCTCTGAACTCGGTCTGCTGCCTGCTCTAGAATCGCGAAACTATTCGTATTGAGAGGTGCTGTCAGTTTTCTGTACTTAACTCGAGTTCTGGGGGGGGGCTACAGTGCTGGTAGTCACAGGAATCGATTTGGAGACATCAGGCGCGTCCGCCTGTCGAATCCAGAGCTCGAAACTCGGCCTGCTGCCCGAACTAGGACCGGGAAACTATTCGTATTGTTCGAGTCATCCTGAGATGCTGTCGGTTTTCTGCACTTAACTCGGGCTGTAGGGGGGCTGCAGGGCTGGTAATCACAGGAATCGATTCAGAGACATCAGACGCGTCCATCTGTCGCATTCAGAGGCCTGAACTTGGTCTGATACTCGAGCTAGGTTTGCCAAACTGGGCGCCGGCGGTAAACCGTCAACCTTTCTTACCGCCGGGGGACTCGTAGAGCTTCCTGACAATATATAATGTCGAAAAAAATTGCAGAGAACGAATAGTTTCTCAGCCTAAGCGATTTCAGACCTCTCGATGCAACAGCCAAATGCCCCTCATGCTTCTGGATCGTTTCCTGTGCGCACGAGCTCCGTAGCTCTCCTGCAGCCCGAGTTACGTGCGAAATTCGACAGCACCTCTCAAGATCACTCGAACAGTACGAATAGTTTGGCAAACCTAGCTCGAGTATCAGACCGAGTTCAGACCTCTGAATGCAACAGGCGGACGCGTCTGATGTCTCCGAATCGATTCCTGTGATTACCAGCTCTGCATGCCCCTTACAGCCCGAGTTAAGTGCAGAAAACCGACAGCACCTCTCAAGACGACTCGAACAATACGAATAGTTTCGCAGACCTAGCTCAGGCAGCCCGAGTTCAGAGTTCTGAATGCGACAGGACGCGACTGATGTCGCCGAATCGTTTCCAGTGATTACCAGCCCTGCAGCCCCCTTACAGCTCGAGTTAAGTGCAGAAAACGGACAGCAGCTCTCAAGATGACTCGAAGAATACGAATAGTTCGCGGACCTAGCTCGGGCAGCACCCCGAGTTCTGAGCTCTCGATTTGGCAGGCGGACGCGCCTGATGTTTCCGAATTGATTCCTGTGAGTACGAGCCCTGTAGCCCCCCTACAGCCCGAGTTAAGTGCAGAAAACTCACAGCACCTCTCAAGATGATTCGATCAATACGAATAGTTTCGCCAACCCAGCTCGGCCAGCAGACCGAGTTCAGACCTGGATGGAACAGGCGAACGCGCCTGATGATTTGCAATCGATTTCTGTGAGAATGAGCTCTGTAACTGCCCTACAGCTCGAGATTAAGTACACAATATCGACAACGCCTATCAAGATGACTCGAAACAGCCGATCCGGCCGCGACGCTTTTTTGCAGACATAGTTACCCGATCGAGCTGAGATTAAGACGGCGAGCGGGGATAATATCGAATATGGTCAGAAAAAATTCTAGAGCTCAAACGAATTGTTGAATTTCGAGAACAAAATTTTCAACCGACTAAAAGTCAGCAAAAGGTCCGTCGAGATTTTTCTTGTCAACTAGCTCTCCAGCGCGCCGGAATTACTCTTAAGCTTCCAGCAACTAGCTAAGGGAAGCTCTACGAGTTACTATTCGTATTGTTCGAGTCATCTTTAGGTTGTTGTCGATTTACGCACGTAACTTGGGCTGTGGGAGAGCTACAGAGCTCGTACAGAAGACAATCCAGAAGCATCGGGGGCGTTCGGCTGTTGCATCGAGAGGTCTGAAATCGCTTGGGCTGAAAAACTACTCGCTCTCTGCAATTTTTTTCGACATTATATATTGTCAGGAAGCTCTACGATTCCCCCGGCGGTAAGAAAGGTTGACGGTTTACCGCCGGCGCCCAGTTTTTATTCGAGATCGTTTTTTTTTTTTTTTTTTTTTTTTTTTTTTTTTTTTTTTTTTTTTCCTTTCTTAATGACTTAAGTCGAGCTGCAGATGGTCTTCAGAGGTCTTAGGCATCCCAATCGGAAGGAAATCATCAGGCGCGCTATTTCAAAATATCTAGACGCCTGAAATCAGTCTGCTATCAGCGCTGGGACTGAACAAATATACCTCTTAGAGCCCTTCGTCAGCGATGAGCTAGAGGAATTCCGGCGCGGGATGGAGCTAGTTGGCCCATCCGACCGGGGCGGTCAAATAACTCGTAGAGCTTCCCTTAGCAAGTTATTGCTGGAAGCTTAAGAGTCATTCCGGGGCGCTGGAGAGCTAGTTGGCAAGAAAAATCTCGACGGACCTTTTGCTGACCTTTGGTCGGTTCAAAATACCTCGTAGAGCTCTTCGACATCGATGAGCTAGAGGAATTCCGGCGCGGGGTAGAGCTAGTTGGCCCACCCGGCCCCGACGGACAAAGTGACAACTTTTGGGTGGTCTTGCGAATATTTGAAAGATATTTGGCCATTTATTTTCTGAAAGCGTTTTTTTTTGCACCTGTAGACGACTATGAGGGCCTCCGCGTCTTAATATGAGCTCTCTAGATGCACCTTTACTATCAAAACACTTGGCGAAACCAACTTTTACGTCGACATGAAACAAATCGTATTTTCTCTTTTCGAGAAATGCTTACAGAAGCCCTCTCTTTCGATGCTGAGCACTCTTACGCGTGCTAGGAGCTCTACGAGGTTCCCGGCGGTCACCAGGTTGCTGCTGTCCTTCCTCGGGATCTCAGCGGCGACCTGGCCCGTCGGAGGCCTCCTCGAGCGGCATCGTGCCGTGCCTGGCGTTTGGTTCTCTTTACCGTACATGGTGCTTCAGTGTCTGTTTTGCCTGAGTACCGTACACTCTTATTGATTGTCGAATTTGTGTATCTCTTTGTTCTCATATGATCGTTTCTTCAGAAGTTGTCAATTGGCTTTGCTCAGCAGTGAGGACGCTCCAAAAGAGAGTCGCCGAATTGGAGCGAGCCAGAGAGACGCCGCGCGTGATCTCATTGTTTGGCGCATTGGAATTCAGAGTTGTGGCTCCGAGGTATATTAAATATGGATCAGAGTTGCGGCAGGGCGTTTGTGTGCGGAAGATGTATGCTCACCGATATTTTCGATATCTCGATTCTACTTCCGAGGGTAGCTCAGCTGCTGTTCTTGACGATATGGAGGAGGAGGAGGAGGCGGCATCTGCTTCATGTGGTCTCGCGCATTTGGGCTTCTCTGCAGGGAGTACGATTTATCTTTTTGATGCCATTTGTGGGAAGGAGGAACATGAAATGAGTGGTTCCAGGACGGAAGATCCCTATGCAAGCTTGGCAAAGTCTTCCCCTCGGCAAAAGGTTGGGGCGCCAGTTTCTTCGGCAGCTGTTGGAATGCACCTTCCTACTGCAGATGTTGGCATGCAGGTTTCTTCAGCAGATGTTGGAATGCAAGTTTTTGGGAGTGCTTCAGCAGATGGTGCGATGCAAGTTTCTTCAGCAGACGTGGGAACGCAAGTTTCTTCAGCAGATGTCGGCATGCATGTTTCTTCAGCAGATGTTGGAAGGCACGTTTCTGGGAGTGCTTCAACAGGCGTTGGAATGCAAGTTTCTTCAGCAAATGTGAGAATGCAAGTTTCTTCAGCAGAACAAGATGTTGGCATGCATGTTTCTTCAGCAGAGGTCGAAATGCACGTTTCTGGGAGTGCTTCAACAGGCGTTGGAATGCAAGTTTCTTCAGCAGATGTTGGATTACAAGTTTCTTCAGCAGAACAAGATGTTGGCATGCATGTTTCGTCAGCAGATGTTGGAGTGCACGTTTCTGGGAGTGCTTCAACAGACGTTGGAATGCAAGTTTCTTCAGCAGATGTTGGATTGCAAGTTTTTTCAGCAGAACAAGATGCGGAGGTTGGAATGCGAGTCTCTTCAGCTGGTAGTGCAACAACTTGCGCGCGAGTGAATCGATCTGAGGTTAGGGTGCCAGATAAAATGGAGCAGTTTGATCAGTTCGTAATTGAGGTTGGAGTGCACGGGCGAAGTTACTTGATAGATGACATGCTTCGCATGAGCTTCACGTCACAATACGTGTTTCGTCTCGCCAGATGTCTGGGCAGAAAGTTCGGCACTCCAGTTGCCTCTAAGACTCAGTGCCGGAAGCTCGGTTACGGGTATAGCCTCAATCACGACATTCTTTTTGGTGTGTTCTATATGTGTACCAGATTGAAAATATCAGAAATCCACGGTTTCACCAGGCAAAGGGCAACGCGCGATACCGTTGTTGAGGGCATCCTGCATGACCTCATTGTGGTGCAAGGTGGGCCTAGAACTCTGGGCGAACATGTTCATGCAAGTTTTTGGAAGGAGGATTTCAGCCAATGGACGTTGCAAGATACGCGCCGAGTTCTCGGTTCAGTTGGGACAGGCGTTTCTTCAGCAGATGTTGGAATGCGAGTCTCTTTCGCAGATGTTTGAATGCAAGTTTCTGGGCGTGCTTCAACGGATGTTGGAAGGCAAGTTTCCTGAGTTGAATTTCCAACCTCATGCGTTCATTGCACGTTTAATGTCATGAGTTCAGTGAGCTTCCAACTTATCAGTTCATTGCATATCCATTTTGTAATTTGCATATCCACTCCGTATGCTGCCTGTTCATAATTCACTTTGCCTGTTTGTGTGTGTGTGTGTTCATAATTCAGTTTGCATTTCTTACCTGCATTCTGACCTTTAATCCCTTGTGCATTCTCAGTGGTGTCGAGACGGTAATCGCTGTATAAACCAGTGGTTACTGTGTGGTCTCTCACTGCTTCTCGTGTGGTCGCTGTATAAACCAGTGGTTACTGCGTCTCACTGTTTTGGTGTTATATTCTAATGTATTGGCAGTCTTGTGCATATCTCTACAGCCTCGCTGTTTGATGCACCTCTGCTTTAATCTTTGCAGCTTCGCTGTCTTCCTGTACAGCTTCGCTGTTTAGGTTCTTTGTGTTTAGGCCTGCTCACATGGGAGCTCGAACCGGCCTTCGCAAAAGACGCACCAGGTTGACGGTTCACCGCCGGCGCCAGTTTTTTTCTCGAAATTCAACAATTCGTTTGTGCTCTAGTACCTCGTAGAGCTCTTCGGCACCGATGAGCTAGAGGAATTTCGGCGCGGGGTGAGGCTAGTCGGCCGACCCGACCAAAAGAGACAATGTGACAACTTTGGGCCGGTTTTGCAAATATTTGAAAGATATTTGACATTTCATCTCGAGAACGGGTATTTTTCCCACGTATAGTGGGTTATGCCGCGTTTGCCAGTTAAATTTTTAGGTGTGTAGGTGCAATATTACTATGAAAAGACTTGCTGGAACCGACTCTGTATGAAAACCAAAAAAACGTGTTTTTTCGAGTTTTTCTGTTCTCGCTCAGAAGCTTCCTTCATGTGTTCCGAGGAGCGCTGTGCAACAAAAGAGCTCTACGAGGTGGCCGGCGGTAGCCTGGTTGACGGTTTACCGCCGGTTTCCAGTATTTTTTCCCGTGATATTCGATCTTATTCCTGCTCGCTGTCTTGATCTCAGCTCGATCGGGTATCTTTTACTGCCAAAAAGCAGGCAGGCGGGATCGGCCGTTTCGGGTCATCTTGACACGCGAAGACGGTTTTCTGAATATAAATCGAGCTTTAGAACAGCTACAGAGCTGGTAAGCACAGCTAATCGATTCAGAATGATGAGGCGCGTTCGCCTGTTGAATCCAGAGGTCTGAACTCGGTCTGCTAGCCGAGCTAGGTCCGCAAAACTATTCGTATTATTCGAGTCATCTTGACAGACACTCTCGGTTTTCTGTACTTAACTCGAGCTATAGGACAGGTGCAGAGCTGATACTTACAGAAACCGATTCAGAATCATTCGTCGCATTTGTCTGTTGAATCCAAAGCTCTGAAACCGGTCTGCTGTCCGATCTAGAATCGCGAAACTATTTGTATTGTTCGAGTCGTCTTGAGAAGTGCTCTGGGTTTTCTGCACTCAGCTCGGGGTGAGGGGAGCTACAGTGCTGGTGGTCACAGGACTCGATTTGAAGACATCAGACGCGTCCGCCTGTCGAATCCAGAGCTCGGAACTCGGTCTGCTCCCCGAACTAGGTCCGCAACACTTTTGTATTGTTCGAGTGATCCTGAGGTGCTGTCGGTTTTCTGCACTTAACTCGGCCTGTAGAAGGGCTGCAGGGCTGGTAATCACAGGAGTCGATTCGCAGACATCAGACGCGTCCGCCTGTCGCATTGAGCGGTCTGAACTCGGTTTGATACTCGAGCTGGGTTGCTAAACTATTCGATTTGTTAGAGTCATCTTGAGAGGTGCTGTCGATTTACGCGCGTAACTCGGGCTGTAGGAGAGCTACAGAGCTCGTAAAGAAGACAATCCAGAAGCATGGGGGGCGTTCGGCTGTTGCATCGAGGGTCTGAAATCGCTTGGGCTGAAAAATTAATCGTTCTCTGCAATTTTCTTTCCACATTATAGATTGTCAGGAAGCTCTACGAGTCCCCCGGCGGTGAGAAAGGTTGACGGTTTACCGCCGGCGCCCAGTTGGTGAATTTTGGTCGGCTTTACGAAAATTTGAAAGATATTTAACCATTCATTTTGAGAAAGCAGATTTTTGCGCGTCGCATTGGTATATAAAGTCCTCTCTGATTGCAGCTCAGCTCTCTCGATGCATTTTCCTATGAGTTGACTTCCGGGAACTGAGCGAATATGAAGATCGAACAAATCGAAAATAAAGATTTTCGAAAAATCTCATTTTTTGACTCTACTTCGATTCTCAGCACTCTTTCCAGTGTAAGGATCTCTTGCCAGAGATTTTTCGAAAATCTTCTTTTTCGATTTTCGATGTTCATATTCGCTCAGTTCCCGGAAGTCAACTCATGAGAAAATGCATCGGGAGAGCTGAGCTGCTGTCAGAGAGGATTTTATATGCGAATGCGACGTGCAAAAATCTGCTTTCTCAGAATACATGGTTAAATATCTTTCAAATTTTCGCAAAACCGACCAGAAGTCACCAGTTTGTCCGCCCCGGCCGGGTGGGCCAACTAGCTCCACCCCGCGCCGGAATTCCTCTAGGTCATCGATACCTCGTAGAGCTCTTCGTTATTCCAGCGCGGGGTGGAGCTAGTTGGTCGACCCGACCAGAAAGGACAAAGTGGTGACTTTGGGTGGGTTTTGCTTAGATTTGAAAGATATTTAACAATTCATTTTCAAAAAACTGATTTTTACGCCGAGCATTGGCATATACACTTTGTTCTCTCAACAGCTCAGCTCTCTAGAGCCAGTTTTAGTATTAGTTGACTCCCGGGAACCGACTTCATGTTGACTCCGAAAAATATCATTTTTACGTTTTTCCAGAAAAGCTCCCAGAAGCTCTCCGCTTCGATCCTCAGCTTTTTTACGGGTGCAAGGAGCTCTACGAGGTTCCCAGCGGTGACCAGGTTGACGGTTCACCGCCGGCGCCAGTTCGTACTCTGCTAATCATTTGGAGATGGTATATGGCAAGGAATCTCTACGAGTCCCCCGGCGGTAACCTAGACGGCCTCCGTGGATTCTTCGACGGAGGTCGCTCTGTGGAGGGATGTGCTGCAGGTTGGTGTATAGATTTGTGTGTACACGGGACGTGGCAGTTGGTGGCGGAGGAAGCTGTCTCGCTTGATGCCTCTGCTTCTGTCATGTTTTGTGAGATGATTGCAGCACAACGGCTCTGTATGGCCGTGGAGCACATTTTGGGTAGCATCTTTCATCCAAGCAGCTGACTCATTTCATCTTGCTTGGAGCTCTCCAACACCTTTACATTTTCACATGTTGTATTGCATCCTTTTCCTTGTTCCTGCATCCTATTCCGTTGCCTATGCCTCAGTGGCTCGGCAGTGTGATGATAAGAGTTGCCCTCTCCAGCTACCCTGTGCTCCGTTTGGGAGTCTTAGGGCTCAGCTGTCACAGCTGTCCGCGCCCTGACTCAAACTCAAAAACCAAGGTACTCGACTATGTTGGTGTCAGCCGTCGTTTACACAGGCAGGAACTCACCGTAGGCTGGATGCTGCCTTCGGAAGTCGGCCACGCCTGGACGGAGCACCCTTGCAGCAGATACGAGCGTGCGCTGTCTGACCACGCCTGCATAGTTGTTCGCTTGTCTTGTGCACCGTCTGCGAAGAGACGGACCCAGCCTGCTCGAAAATTCATCCACTTGCAACCGGTGTCGCAGCTGGAGTTTGCGAAGAACATGGACGATCGGGGCAGTCGTTGCCGTGCTTTGTGCCAGGAAAATGCTGACCCAGAGGATCGCCAGGAGATGTTGGATATGCTGGGACCTGACCTCATAAAGGCCGCCGAGGAGACCCCCCAGAAAGATATCAATCCCAGGAATAATGTGCCAAAGAAATCCGAGATCCACTGGGCCGCCCAGGTAAGTAAACGCGAAGCACTTCGTCGGGGGGATAGAGAGGAGGCTAAACGGTGCTCAAAGATTGTGAGGAGAGAAAGAAGGAGGCTTGAGGCAAGAGTACAGAGGTGGAGGTCGGAAATGAACACGAGGAGGAGGAGGAGGGCCAAGACGGAGACGTTGATCCTTGCCAACGGGATGGAGTCTCAGAACCGCGAGGAGTGGGGGGACGAGATATTGGGGCACATGAAGTCTAAGGTGGAGGACCCCGAGGCCAGAGAGGTGACCCTGCGTGAGCTTCAGTCGCTGCGTGGTCTATGTTCGGGAAGCGGATCCTCAGAGGTGTTCTCGATGTCGCTCCTGCTGCGGGCGAGGGCGAAGCTGTCCACGGGAAAGGCCCCAGGTCCCGACAACGTGACTGTCACGATGTTGAAACAGCTCTCGTGGGCATCTGTGCGACGTGTTCTGGTGAGCTTCCAAGGTGTGTATTCCCGCAGGTTATGTTGCCCCGACAGTTGGCGTCAACTAGCTGCCACGCTCATGCCAGAAGAAATGGACATACAACATTTGACAGATTCACGTGTGCTATGTCTACAGTCGTGTCTTATGAAATGGTACATGACATGTATTGTGATGTTGATTGAGAAGAGGATTGAGGAGCACCGACACTATGTATGCCTGTACGGATTCAGATCGGGACGTAAAACATCGGAAATCGCCAGCGTTGCCAAGAGGCTCAGCCAGCACTCCGCTGTCTGGGGCAAAGGAGACAGTTTGTGGCTTGCCAACCTTGATATTTTACAAGCTTTCGATCATGCTACTCCGTGCCTCGCCATGCGCTGTCTTCGTGCTCTTGACATACCTGCTGATCTCATTGTGGCGTTGATTGAACCCATGATGGATCATCAGTGCGTGGCCAGCTTCGAGGGCATCGAGGCATCGTCAGCGGTCTATTGGGACAAATCTGTTCGAACGGGAGGAGTAGAGGGACCAATGTTTTTTTTCTGGCAGTTTCTATTGTACTCTGGAGAGATGTCATCGACAGATGGAGGCAAGAAACGCAGTACGGTATCAAATTGGAAAATGATGAGCGCATTTTCAACGGTGAGCGTATGACCCACAGTTTCTGGGCAGATAATCTTTTGTTGTATGCGAAGACCCGCACTGACCTTGAGTTGATGGTGCGTGACATGAGTATCCCGCTGATGAATGCAGGAATGACCTGGGAGCCGAAATCTTTGATGTATATTTACTTTGGTGCGCCGCCTGGCATCCCGCCGTCCCCTGAGCAGGATATCCGTGTGCTGGTGCCGTCTAGTGACGCTGCTCTTGGGACCCGAGAAGTGGTCCTACCGCGTGTTCAAGCGTTTGAGATCCTGGGAGCCACTCTGGAGGAGACCTGGAAGGACCACTCGGACTCAGAGGCCATGCTCCAGAAAGCCCAGAGGATGTTCTTTGGGGAAATCGCGTATTACCGCTGCTCTGGGATTGACTTGGCTGAAAGATTTACTCGCTATCAAGCTAAAGTGATTGCTGCATTATTATTCAACTGTGAGGGCAGAACGCCCGACTATTCTACCATTGCTGCTGTTCACTATTTTGAAGGCAGATGTCTAGCTATAATGTCAGGTATACGCAAGCGGAGAACTGAAGGCTGGTCTGAGTTTCAACGTAGGCGATACAAAGCGGGACGACAGAGTTTTGCTGGGCTTGGATTCCGAAGTGCGGTGCAGATATGGATATTTCGTTGTTGGGATTGGGCTAAGGATGTCTCAGTTGCTGCAAGTATTCGTATGAGGAGATACACAACACACACACAGAGGAGGAGGAGGGAGAGACGGTACCAAATCGGCGTCAGAGGAAAACTCGGGCGATGGCGGCGGCGGCGGCTTCTCAAACATATCATGTATCTCAGATATCCCAGATGTCGAGTGGCTGTCGCCGGCGCACACCAGATGATCAGCCTGCCATACCTGAGGAGTCGGACATGTCACGTGAATGGATGATATCTAGGCTGGCCATGTTACATGGAAGGGGGAAGTGGACGGAACATCGTGACACATGTATTCTAGCATTGCCTGTAAAAGATAGGAAGCAGCTCACACGCATGAACATGGGCGGCCCTCCCCGTGGACATACTGTGTGGGACTGGTGCTTGTGCGATCTCTTTGGTTGCGAGTGGTACCTCTCGTTCGACAGTTCCGCTGGGTCCCGTGAGAAATACTGCAAGCATTTGCTGACTGTGATTGGTATGCAACACTTGTTCGACTTGTTTGTTCTACCCAGGCCGCCTGGTGTGAGACATGTGAAGGCGGAGGAGGAGGAGGAGAGAGAGATGAATGAGAGGATGAGCAAACGTATTGCCGCTAATTATGAGAATGAAACGGAGTGGAGGTGTGAGAATATTGAGCGTCTTGGGATGGAGATCTTGGGAGATAGTAAGACTGTTGTAAACTGGATGTGTGGTGAGTGGCAGATTCGCAACAAGCAGTATGTACGACTGGTGGGAACACTACAAAATACGGTATCGATGCTGTCTGGATGGGGACTGACCTCACCTGCATCGGGACAGAATCTGTATAAGCATTTCTTTCGTGAGGGTAATGAGCGTGCGGATAGATTGTCGTGGGAGGCCAGAGGTGGCCAAACTATTACTCGCTGGTTTGCATATGATAAGTTCCTCAGTACTCGTAAGACAGCTCTCCGTGGTGCATTCGATGGGGGTGTCAGTAATGAAGGATGTGGAGGTGGGTGGTGGCTTCAGATTGGCGTTGTAGGTAGGGGTTCCAGCGTGCAGGTTGATTTTCCCATCCTCCTCCTCCTCCTCCTCCTCTTCCTCCTGCACCAGCTCGCACAGCTTCCATTGGCACGATGTGGCCGAGGAGGCGATGAGCTTGCCTCCTGGTAGCACGGTAACCTGCTGTGAACTAGCTGCCTGCGCTGCCCTGACGAGAGCTGCTGCTAAGGTGGTGTGCGCTCTGCTGCGACCTACCTAAGATGGTGGGGGCTCAGTTGCACTGCTCCGCCGATTCGGATTCGGATTCTAGTGGCGGACCGCAAACCGCAAAAAAAACCAAGGTTGACGGTTTACCGCCGGCGCCCAGTTCGAGAGGCGGGGCGCGGCCTCTGGCCGCGCCGCAGTCACTGGCGCGGCTGGGCAGGGCGCGCCGATCTCGTGCTGTACCACCCGTGCCACGTGAGCACGAACCCTGTCGGTCAGGTGTGCCTCTTTTGCAACCTTGACGTCCAGTGCCTGAACCGTGTGGTGCTTGATCTTGTCGTCGACGATGGCGTTGGGGGTGCGTCCCCCGCGGGCGATCGTGTTTCGTTTTCTTCGGATGGCGCTTCGCGCGGCGAGTTGGAGGGTCTAGCGGGTGTCGGTATCGATGAGGGCAGCGGGCATTCACGTCGGAGGCATGCCGTCGTTGTTGTTCGCCATCCCGCAGATCCATGCGTATTGGCAAAAGAAATCTTCAGCCTCTTGAGGGCCCCTGTGTGTTTCCTTCCCCGTGCGGAGGCCGCGGCGTCTTCAGCTCAGCGCGGAGCGTGGAGTATAGCAGCTCGCCGCCCATGAAGGAGCGGCAGCCGCCATTTCCCATCTTGTCTGTGATGCGCTCAAAGCCTTCGATGGAGTTGCTCCGCTGTGCATCGAGGACTCTTCTGAGGACCTGGCTTGTCTTATAGTCGAAGCGATGTCGACGTTGCGCTGACGTCCGTCGTCAGGGCTAGGACCAGTGCTTCGGAAAAGCGCTGATCCCGTCTGATCTGCCGCGCAGGCTTCTTCCGTCACTCGTGTTGGAAGCGAACGTGGATCGGGCTTAGACAGCCCTACTGCCATGGTTGGTTTAGACACTTGGCGCCGCGGCTTCCGACCATTTGCGCGGCCAAGTCGGCGCGCCGATCGGGCTGGCTCCTGGGCCGCCCGCCCAGGTGCACCCCCATTTGCGGCGCTGGAGCTCCCAGGTGGTGCCGGAGCGATAGGCGCCCCTATCGGGGGACGGACATCCTGCCCAGTGGCCGGGCGTCCCGGTGAACCGCCGAAGCGGGCCCTGGCGGCGCTGCTGCCGAAGGTAGTCCGGGGTGGGCTCGCCACCGCGAACTTAAGGCGGAGGGCTGGAGGTGTCGTCGGATGCGTGCGCGCGTCAAGCCTCAGCGGCAGCGTCAGGATCGGCGCCGCTGCGGTGAGCGGCGCCGCTGGCCGCGTCCTTGCCAATTCCCTCTTCGGCCTCTCGCGAAGGCCCCCCGCTAGATAGGAATCGCCCTCGGCCTCCGGGCCCCCCCCCCCCCCCGGCGCGGGCACTTCAGGCGCTTTCGAAGGCAGTGGCTAGATTCTGTCGCGCATGATGCGTGGAGGGAAGGGGGCTGCTCTCCAGAGTTTGCCGCTTTCTCGCTGTCCAGCCAGGCCGTTTCGCGTGGCCTTTCTTGTTCGCAGAGCTCGATCAATTCCTTGTGGGCTCTTTTCCAGGACTGTGTTCGGCGACGGCGGCGTCGCTCATCTCGCCGCCGAAGCGACCAGGGCGCGCTTTCAGGGAACGCTTTCTAGTTGCCCGCCTTTCTGGTTCATGCCAGTTTTTCCGTGGGGCCTGGGGGGTGGTGGTCGTCGCGGCAGCACCTTTCCCCAGTCTACGGTGAAGGTGCTTATCTGGGCAATGCCGTGCGTCTCTGTCGGTGCAGCTCCTGAATCTTACGCGTGAGCTGAGACGTTTCTTCCCTCTTTGGTAAAGGTGGCCCGCCCAGTTCAGCGTCGCGTTAGTGCAGTGCGCGGGGCGGTCGCCCCCCAGATTTCCAGTCCGCGAGTCGACCGCGGGCTCCGAGCGACAGATGCCATTGCCTCTTGGCCCGCCCTTTGGGCCTGCCGAGCCCTTTTCTCACCCGCGTCGCTCCTCAGCTGCGCGGGGCCATCAGCTCCGCACTAGGGGGGCATCTCTGGTCCCCGCAGCTTCGCTTCTCGTAGCTGGGCTTTGGCCCCCGAGACTCCCTCGGGTAGTCCACTCCCGCTGGTGCTCCAGGCGTGCCAACCATTCCGCATCAACAGTTCGGGCTGTCCGATTGTGTCCAGTTCCATTGCTTCCCAGCGTGAGTCCGAGAAACCATCGCACTCCCGACGAAATGATCGTCGGTTGATCTGGCGCCAGCACGAGCCATAGAGGATGGTGGCTCTTGTTTGTCATCAATCCCGTCCTTCCTGTTGTCGTGCCTAGTGACATTCACTTTTGCTCTCTGCCGCCCTTGGCCCATTCCAGGTGGTTTTTGTCCTGCCAATCTTCTCTCTCGCTCTTCCAGCCACTGCGTCGGTCGCTGTCTGTGCTCCACTTTGTTGACCTCCGCCCCTGCGCCTCTCGGGTGCATCCTTTCCGTCGTTCGTTCACTAGCCGGGGGTCTCTCGGAAATGCCTCTGGCGGAGGCCACCCGTCCGCAGTTCCAGCGCAGCGCGCCCCTCAAGGCACGATTTTCGAGGTCGTCCGATGCGGGCGCCGGCCCCTCAGGAGCGGCTGCTTTCTTCAGATCTGATTTCGGCGCCGGCGTCCTTCGCGTTTGCTGAGAAGTGTGGTTCGTCTGTCGGTAAAGTTCCCAGAGCAGCCCCCAGCTTAATGGGATAAATTGTCAGTGTTCAAGTGAGCGCACTTTTTTCGTTATTCCTGTCTAAAGAACTACAGAAGTAAGCCCCCCGAGGAGCTTCGGGAGTGGGCGTTTTTTTTCCAGCCCCATGACAGACGAGGTCTAGGTGTCGATGGCGGTCCAATATCGATCGATGGTGGCGTCTTCTTTCTGTTCGGTGCGAAATCGCTGCAACCCCTCCAGGCTTGGACCGAACATCAACGCAGCTGAATGATGAGATCGATGCTGTGGACATCGGTCGTAGCCACACTTCCACTTAGTAGCGTGACGCATTCTGTAACATATGGACCGAGCTCCGTGGAAGCCCTGGATGACATCGAGTATGAAGCAAGTGATGCATGAGCATGGGGGAGAATACTCACCTTGTTTATCGTCGCAGAACTGTGCCCGACTCCGCAGCCATTTCAGATCTCTAGAAAATGGCATCAAATAGCGTAATATCAGTTCATGGTAGCGTGAGCATGGCTTTATTTGAATTTCGACCCCGATTCGAATCCGAGGAGGAGCATTTACTCAGTGAGCGTGGCTCTGCAATAGAATGGCGTTCCAGGAACGCATTCAACAGTTGATGGACGGACTGCAGCAGAAGGATCAACACATCAATCGATTGGTGCAGCAGATGCAAACTCAGACTGCGAACGTGCAGTGCATGCAACAGCGTCATGATCAATACGTGCAGAGAAAGTAGCAGCAACATCAGGCCACAGTGCAGGCAATGCAAAGCACCCGGCAACAAACATTCGAGAGTGTAGGATCGTCTTCGCGCAGTGCAAAGTCGTTAGTTGTCAACGAAGGAATATGGAAACCAAACAAGTCTGACACTACCATTTAGGGATGGTCGAACTTCAGTTTCACGTTTAAGAACTTCGCGTCCTCGGTTTTCAGGAACGCTTGTGCTTTGTTGGAGCGGGCCGTGGAGCAGCAGCATGGAATCTCGAGTGCAATGGTTCAGAACCTGGCTCCCCAGGTTCCCGATGCAGTTGATTTCTCAACAACTGTGCGCTGCGCTTGCAAAGATGGCGGGCGGCGAAGCGTGCGAAAACTTGACCAGCACTGTTGCTGGCCATGGTCTGGAAGCCAGGCGGAAGTTGTGCCGCCGTTTCGACCCGCGCGCGGGTCAGCGTAAGCGTGCCCTAATGAGTTCGATATTGCAGCCCGGTCAGTTACAAATCCAAGAGTTGTCCTCGAGCATCGAACAGTGGGAAGAGAACTGCGCGCGTGCGAGAACAGATCACATAAGAAACTCGACGACGACATCACATCTGGATTCTTATTGACCATATTCCCCGAAGGTCTTCAGAGTCACGTAAACTCGGGCCAGTCAAAATTTGATGATTATTTGGACGTGCGTGCGGAAGTCATGTCGTATTTAGAAATGAAGCGTGTGAACGCAGACGCCCGAGGCATTCCGATGGATTTCGGCTCTGTCGGACAACGCGGAAAGGGTGGCAGAGGTCGTTCAATTTGCGGGAGGACCAACCACAAAACTCACGAGTGTTATTTCCGCGATTCCAAGGGCAAGGGAACTGGCACTGGTGAGACCGGCGCTCCTGGTGAGGAGTACGGCGAAAAGGAGGAAAAGGCGGAAGTAATACTTGGAATTCCAGGGGGGTCATTGCAGGGCAACCTTCGCATTTTTTCGACAGAACTTTAGGGGAGCACGGCGGCGAAGGCAACGGCAGTGGTGCAAAGTCCAGCAGTTGGACTACTAAAGGTAGCGGTTTTTCTGTACTCACCCCCCGTGCACGTCGTGCGGTAAAGCGAATCACCATGAGTCACAATGTTTCTAGAGAGTGGGACTGCGCGAATTTGACGGCGCACGTCGTCCGAGTGACAGGGGCCGCAGTTTTCAGAGTTCCATGCGTGGCAACTTCAATAGGTGGCAACCTCAGCAGGCGCATTCACCGAGCAGCAGCACCTCACAGCAGCAATGAGGAAGCCAAGGTCCCATTATCTACGATGCAAGTGGGCAGCCTTGGTGGTCTTGAGATGTCCAGCGTCGAGGCTAGCACTTTGAATCCTTTGGGTTTCGAGGGCCAGAAATTGTGGGCCAATGTAGGGAGCTAGTCTGAACCGCTGGAGCAAATCCATGAGAAATGGATCACTGTAGATTCGGGGCTTCAGTTCCAGTTGTCGCTAAGTATTGTGCCAGTGAGTGCCGCGCGACGCCGAACGACGGATCTAAGGCGCGAGTTTGTTGCGCGGGTGGATGTCTTAGAAGACTTCTCCGCGCCATCGCTCGCAGCTCCGGCGCGACCAATTCAAAAATCAGTACATTAACACAGTGCCACGCACGTTACTTGCTGAAATTGGTGTCGGCACTGCGTCTGGAGTAGAAAGGCTTAATTAAGTTGGTTTCGCAGAGCCCGTGATTGTGAAAAAGGACCACAAGATTCCTACTGTTACGATGGACCTTTTTTTGTAATGGTAGATGACGACAGCACAGTGCCGGATATCTGTTGACGGTGTTGTGGATCCAGTGCTACTTTTTCGCATTCTGTTCCGTGCAAAGGCGTGTCGCATCCGTACTCAGCCAAGCAGGGTGCGCGCGATCTTGACTTGTTAGGATGCCAGAAGTTTGTTTTGAAGCGCGGTCAGCAAGCTTCAATTCTGGCTTCTCGCCGCGAGGTCAAGGCAGCAGCAAACCTCGACGTGGTGATTCCAGAAGAGAGCCCCGTGGGAGAGCATCAGTCCAATAATGTAATAGAGCACCCAGTCCAATAATGTGAAGGACTAATTCGTGTCGTAAAGATCCAAATCGAAGATAAGCTCAACATGATGCTAAGCGATAGACGTCCCATCCTACCCTACCATGGCTAATCAATCGCGGTGTTTTTTTCGATCGCGCGCTTCCAGGTGGGACATGGCGGCCGCGCGGCGTACCGAGCGCTGAAAATTCAAACCGTTCAGGAGAGAGCCGATCCCGTTTGGTGGATGTTTTCATAACAAATCAGTAGACTTGAAAACCAACCAACTGGCAAAGCCCGCGTCCCGATGGGAGAGCGGCATTGTTCTAGGAACCAAAGAATCCAGCAGCGAAGCTTACATAGGAAATTCAGACGGCGTCCTGACAGCGAGGTCAACCGTCTGAACAGGGCGCTGAACAGTTGAAGTCTTTCATGGGTCTTCCGTGGAAACTGGTGCTGGAAGGTGAAACCATGCGGAGAGCTGTTGTCATCGAGCCGGGTCAGAGGGCAAACTTGCCTTCCCCGGCCCAGTCGCAAGAGGAGCAGGCTGTAGTGCATCGCCGGATGTACATTTTACAGAAGGACATTGCTAAGTACGGGTGCAGTGTGACATGCATGTCCCGGCTGCAGTGCCCCAAGGTTGGGTCTGCCCCCAGGTGCCGATGGTGAGGCTTGTCATGGAAGTATCACCGAATAGTTACAGGAAGGAGGGAAGAGAGAGAGCTCTTAAATCAGCAACTCGCCAGTGGAAACAGCAACGCCAAAAGGCAGAGGACGGTTCAGCCACATGTACAACGGCAAAGAGGCAAGCGACCTCTAGTCGAAGCTAAAGCGGGTAGACCAAATCCACTTGACAGGCGACCTCTCGGAGAAGACGCCCGAGGCGCTGTCTAAGCGAGTAAACCAAATCCAACAGAGAAACGAACAAGTGATGGACTTGAAGACGAAATGGGAACAGGTGGATCTTCTTTGCCTGGCTTGGCGCGGCAACCGGTAAACCAAGAGCCCAATGACGTGCAGATGCCCGACCTGGTTAATCCGGCTATCTGCGCATTTCCAAACGCATCCAGAGGAGATTTGTATGGTTTCTCGCAATGTTATCGTAATTTTGGATCAGCTTCTATGGCTGCGTTCCAAGAGGTTTTTAATGCTCCGCGTGCTTCTGCACTGTCAGGCACTTTTGGTTTGAATCCAGGCTTCGTTTCAGACTTTAGCGTGCGTCGTACATGTGCCGGAACAGCAGATTTCAGCAATTCAGCATATTAGAGGATAGCACGGGCGATCATGCAACGGCAGAAGCCGATGTCAGTAATTACGTCCGCTACCAATCATTGCTTGGACCAGGCCTGGCCTGCTAAACGCGTTTCTTCGCGTGTCGACCTGCTCGGAGAGCAGAGCAACGGCGGGCGGTATTTCCTCGACGTGCAACCGGAGTCCTCCGCTGTGCAGAGGCATCCGGTGATGCAGTCTGAGCTTCAGTGTGAAGCGCCACGTAGTTTTTCAAACAGTCATTTCGGCAAATTGTTTTCTTTCGCGGTCAGCAGTCCGTATCTTGCATCCGAGTTGAGAGCCGACTTGTTCAGTCCGAATGGGTTCATATCAGTTTTTTTTTTCTCAACGTTTGGAGCTGCATGGAAGAATGCGCATTTCGCTATTTTTGTTTCCGAGGGTGCGTGCAGCTGTTTTGAGAGGATTCCGTGAACAATGGAAGACAGACGGGGAAGCCTACCCGCTCTCCAATGACACTGTCTGTTGTGAGGAGCCCAGTTTTGACTTCCACGAATGGTCTTGTGAAACGGAAGTTTCTCGATGACAGCGCAGGTGCTAGATTTCCTGAGCAGCTCGTGCTCGAAGCAAAGACAAATAAACATAGAGTTTACGTCGAAGTCCCCAGATCAGAAGCTGTTCAGGTCACAGGACAGCCCCCCGATGTCAACGCGATGGGTAATAGTAAACGAAGAAGATGAGATTTCTCCAGATGAGATTTCTCCAGAACTCAGAGCACGATTGGTAGCTAGGGAGGTGAAGAGAGGCAAACGCACATATTTGTTCGCAGCCGCGCCCCCGCTGAAGGCGAACGCGGTTTTGTTCAGTCAGTTGGCGTGCCAAAGGGTCCACGCATCAGGTATTTTTTTGAATATTAATTTCGTTGATGCTGTTCGTGTGAACATCCGCGCAGATGCCATCCGGGACGTGTGCATTGAACTCCCAGAGCAAGATTCCGAACCCAGGATGTAGGCAAAGTGGCTCTTTGTATGTACAGGGCCAGAGACGCAGCTCAAGCTTGGGAATGGTTTTGCAGTAGAGTGCTGACCAGAGCCGCATTCGTTCACGGTAGTTCTAGTCCTTGCATTTTCGACGAATTTACAAGAGACGTAATATCAGTTGTGCGCGCTGATGATTCCGCAGCATCCTCGCGCGACGGCGGCGTTGAAAGGCTTGCAGATGTGTTGATGGCATCGATGAGCTTGAATGTCGAATCGACGCTGGGGCCAGAAGACGGCGGCGACGGGCGTCCGGATTCTCAGCGGGATTGTGTCTTGGACAGGATGGCATTGGGTGCGAGTGGGACCATAGGCACATTGAGCTCTAATTCGGAGACTGGCATCCAGGGAGAGCGATCGAAGAGGTGCTCTGCTCTTGGTGGCAAAGAGTCGTCAGGTCCTGATTTGACATCAAGCCACTTCTCCACGCGTGGTCAAAGCGTTCAGTTTGTGCGTGAAAATAAGTTACGTAGCGCAAGACCGAAGCGACACTCAGTGCGCTGCAAATGACATGGCGAGAGGAATGCAACGGCCAACGCTTGGTCATTGGAGCGCAATGACGCGACTCGCACGTTATCTGATGGGCCGACCGAGGGCATTTTTTTTTTTTTTTTTTTTTTTTTTTTTTTTTTTTTTTTTTTTTTTTTTTTTTTTTTTTTTTTTTTTCTTCTCCTTCGATGTAGTTGTTGACGCAAGCCATTCAGGATGTTTAAGAGCGCGCAATGGCACAAATGGAGGAGCATGAATGTTTGTTTGCGCGCTATTCAATCCTGGAGCAGCACGCAAAGCGTAATTGCATTAAGCTCTGGGGAGTCAGATTTTAGCGGAGTAGTGAAAGCAGCACGTGTGCTTTTAGGGGCCTTGCCATTAGCATCTAACTCCAGTTTTTTTTTTTTTTTTTTTTTTTTTTTTTTTTTTTTTTTTTTTTTTTTTTTTTTTTTTTTTTTTTTTTTTTTTTTTTTTTTTTTTTTTTTTTTTTTTTTTTGTTTTTTTTTTTTTTCGAAAAGGCGTCAGAGCATTGACGGTTCAGCAGCAGCAGGAATCGCATCCAGGGGAGGACTGGGTAAAGTGAAGCACCTTCACACCCAGTCACTTTGGGTTTAAACAAGCATCCGCAAACGACGATTTCGCCATCCGAAAGATCGGCGCTGACGACAACCCAGGCGATTTCATGACGAAGTATTTGGGCATACCGAGACTTGACCGATTCTTCAAATGACTCGGCCAAGCCGTTCGCGGCGGAAGACACGAGCTAGCGCCGCAACTTGCGAATCAACATGTTGGAGGAATAGGAATGGCTTGAGCCTGGCTCTGCGCAAACAACCAGAAACAACAGCTGAAACATGTTCTTAGACAGCAGCGGCGTTGCGCGCAAGAAAGCGTAACCGCAGCATCCGTGAATCTCTGCTCCACCACCTCGGTGAGTCAAACCATGTAGAGTATGCGAACACCTTGTGCGAGGACCTGCTCGCCCGAGGTGTAGGAGGAGTGTGGGGACATGTGCTCGTCTTGTGTATCGTAGCAGAACTGTGCGCGATTCCGCAACCATGTCAGATCCAAAAAAAAAACATAACATCACATACTATCATTTCAAGGGAGCCATATGCTAAGCAACAACATACTTTCGCTGGGGGTCTGTCGGTGGCTCCTTGGGGATCTCTTGGGGACCGCTAGCGGTCTTGGGGCCCATCCGACGGGAATGGACTCGAAGTGCCAGTTCGGGGTCGCCCTGTTGGGCCCGCCAAGGATAGCCCTCCTTGGAGCCTCCTGGGCCGTGTTGGGGCGCTATTGGGGGTGCTTCTCGGGTCGTCTTGGATTTGTTCGAGGTCGAAACGCGGAGCGTGCTAATGATTTTGCCTTCTGGGCCGGCCACCATGTCCTCCAGTGCGGCCCACGAGGCGCCCGAGAGATGCTCAAGACGGCCCCGCAGGACCCGAGGCCGTGGTGGAAACTTGGAATCCGAAGTGGCACTCCCGAGGCGTCCGAAGATTCACGCGGCACACCCTGGGAGCACTCACAGTAAACAGAATCAGTCCCGCCCCAGGCCCATATCAGCATGTAACCTTCGCGGGCATTGAAATCCTTCAGTTTCGTTTTGGGTTGCTTTGTTGTGGATTGTTGTGTGCATCGCACGATCTGGCAAGTTTGTCCTGGCCATGGTATGTTTGTTGAACGAACGTTCGCAATTGATGTGATATCATGCGCTGGGAACCTGGAACACCGCGTTTTTTTTGTTTGGGCAGGTCTGCAGGCGTGCATTTGCGAAAGCTGTCTGCATTGGCTCAGCCACAGCAGACACCTAATGCTGCTGAATTGATGCGCTGGGTTGAAGACGGTGCTTGCGCACGGACCTCAAACAATGGAAGCATATTGAATCCCGGAGCACTTGGAAACGCCAGGGAGCACCTGGAAGCAACCACAGGCAAGCGGAACCGAGGGGCAGAACACGAACCACGACCGGATATGTTCGGGGCTAGTGGCGTGGTAAGCCAGACCAGAGCTGGTGTCGCATCAACGCGCCGCTGACCTAGTACCAGATATGGTCGGTGAAAGGGTGCCTGGGGCTGGTGGCGCAAGTGGCGGGCCAGTCAGGGTCAGTGTCGGACAATCGCGCCAGCTTATGGACAGGGATTACTCACGCGTGCCAGCTATTTCTAGACGGCTGGCAAGGGCATGACTAGTCGGGGCCAGCGGTGAACTTACGTGCAGGGGTGTTGCGCGATCGTTTAGTCGGGGCAAACTGTCTGTACACATGATAACATGTTTCCTTGGCCGTTTATGCTACAGGAGGGGTTGCAGTTTTTCCGCCGCCGTTTTTAGTTGGTGGGTAAGTCGGGGCGTGCGGCAGGAAGCAGGTAGCATTCAGTCAAGCTGCGTGATGGTCTCATGTGGTGGCAGAAGTATGCTGCAATGTTGTTTCGAATGCAGAAGGCAGTGCCAGTTTGCCATTGATGCTGGTCGGGTGCTGGGCGACGGCGGGTTGAACGCGAAGTTGTTTTGTTGTCTTCATCGGCGAAATCCTGAATGAGTAACATGCATTGGGAAACGTGGTCAGGCATGAGGCTGGTTTACGGAAGTAGTTTTTTTTTGTTTCTGTCACCACATCAGACAGGGTCATTCATGAAGTGCATGGTCGTGGCTTCGCGCTGACATCGTTAGACTGCGATCTTCGCGGAGCAGTTCACGCAAAGGCATAAACATAATTCGTCGAAGGTCCGCGCGGGGCCCCGCTCATTGGGGCGCGCGCGAGGGGCGGTGCCGGAGGTGCCGCCAGGGGGGCCCAACGCCGATTCAAGAAATTTGCGTGGACCTCCGAGAAACTGTGCTTATGCATTCTTTTGTTTCTCTATCGATGGCTTCCGCTGCAGTCGCGGCCGTGAAGTAAGCACCATTTTTTGGGGACAGGGGGCCCCGGTTTTCGGGCCGTTCTGTCGGTCCAGGTCGGGGAACCCACGAATGCACCACCTGGTTTTGTGACCCTGAGGGCCCCAAATTGCCCGAGACATCCTCGGAGAACGACTCGAAAAATGTTGTTCCCATCCTCCTTAAGGAACATATCCCAGAACTAATTTCGAGCACCCGGAAGAGTGTCAAAAGAGTGTCCGAGGCTGGCCAGGTGTAGAGAAGCTCTTTCGTTCCTTATTCATCGCTTCTCGTCGTAGTATGA
Source organism: Prorocentrum cordatum (assembly GCA_963575745.1). Lineage (NCBI taxonomy): Eukaryota > Dinophyceae > Prorocentrales > Prorocentraceae > Prorocentrum > Prorocentrum cordatum. Next base: position 409,145 of record CAUYUJ010009058.1, on the reverse strand, counting down.
CGACCGTGGGGAAGAGTTCGCTGTTTGAGTCGGACTCTTGTGCCTTCCCCTCGCCGCTCGGCGTGCTACCCGTGCTGCCCTCGGCGACCCGGTGTCACCGCTCTTACTCCAGACCTGGTGGGTTCGGAGGTTGATAGACCTCCTACCCTGACACGTTGATTAGCGAAATGGCCGTTTTCGGTTTGCGAGAGGGCGTCGCGTCGCGGCTGTCGTTTTTTGCGGGTCCAGGTCTGTCGGTTTCGGCCCTATGCCGTTTTCACAAAATGGAGGTTTACTAAAAGGAGGTTCGCCCACCGCCGATGGGTCTAGGTCTACTCCCTCACTGTCGCGAGGAGAAGGAGGACAGCCCTGCCTTGATCATCTCCATGACACCCTCCGCGGACCCTGGCATGCATACTCTGGGCCCCAGCGGGCTACCGTGCTTTTCTATTTCTCACTGCCCTTCCTATCACTGCTGCGTGCCGATGTTCTTGTGCCTTTCTCTTTGCCTAAGTCGGATGTCGATTCTTCCATCACATGAACACCACAGCCCAGTGGCTAAGGTTTGCCCATCGCAAACCGCAGGAGGGGGACTGTCTCTATGCAGCAGTCGTGAACGTACCCTCAGCACCATTCCTTCAGTTTGAGGATTACGCAGGGCAGGTAGCGATGGCCTGGTCTGGTGGGCATGGCGGCGCAAAGGATTGCCCTCAGCTCCTGCAGGTGAAACAGGGTGCACACGCAAGGAAACACGTACTCAAAAGGCTTACGATATTTCGCCAACCCCGAGAAGAGGAGGTGTGCGGCTTACGATTTCGTATGCGTTTTTCGCCGCTTCCCGTCGCGTTACCTGCGTGTAGTTGTTGCTCATTCGTCCTCGTCTTTCTCCGCCTGTTGTGGGCCTCTTGAGGGCCTCTTGGAGGCTTGGCTGCCTGGCTCCTGGGGGCTCACCGTTGCCGCATAGGGGGCTTCTTTGGGGTCTTTTGGGGTCCTCTTTGGGGCCCTCAAAAGAGGACCCCAAGACCCCCTTTCCCCCAAGATCCCCTAAGACCCCCTTCTTGGGGGTCTCGGGGGGGCCATCTTTGGGGGGAGGGCTCCCTGGGCCCCAGCGAGTTCCCTCCCCTGGGTGTCTCTTGGGCCCCATCGTGGGGCCCTCTTTCAAACTTCTTGGCAGTCTTGGTGGCCTCCTGGACAGTCTTTCGGCACCCTTGGGTCGGCTCCAGGCTCTCTTGGAGGCCTCTTGGATTTTCCTGGGCCAGTCTGGGGGGCCTCTCGGGTCGTCTTGAGCTTTGAGAAGCCCGAGAAGGCGAGCCCGCGACAACCACTCAAAACCTGGCGAGACATTTTTTTTGCCTATTGGTACCTCCTTGGGGGTCCTCTTTGGAGGCCCTCGGAGAGGCGTCTGCGGGGCTGTCCTGAGGCCGTCTTGGAGTGTTCCTGAGGCCTCTCCGGCGTGCTGGAGCTCCTCCGGAGCCATCTGCATTATGTTGGGGGCATCGCTGAGGTCACGGAGGGTGGATTTCGAGGCTCCGAGGGCCCTGCAGATTTTTTCGTTGTTCAGGAGGGGAGAAACACCCAGACACGATTAATCGTCGATCCTCAGGAAAAGATTTGGAAAATACGGGAAGTCAGGGGGAAGACGAAAACCCGGAAAGTATGAGAAAATATGGGGACTCCTGTTATTTGTGTTTATTTACCTGTGTGTCACAGGGCCCCTTAAGTTGCTGCAGCCAGGTTGTATTACAGGTGTGTGGGTGCTTCTCGTTTGGCGGAGCTGCTGGATTCATGGCTTGGGGTTGTCGGGTTAGAGGGGCCTCCTCTGGGGGCTGTCTTGGGCCGCCTTCGGTTTTTCTCGGGCAGGGCGTCTTCCGATTATTTTCCTCAGGATAATGCGCGGGCTAATTTGTCGCCATGCTGGTCTATCTTGGGATCTCTTCGGAGCTTCATTGGGAATTTGGAGGCCACCTTGAGGCAACTTTCGTTATCTTGGGGCCATGTTGGGGCCTCCGTAGACGACGTTGAGCGTCTTCAGACTCTGCCAGGGGCTCGTAGGTCGCCCAGGGTGCCAAACGTGCGGTGTGCATGTGAGACAGCTTTGTCCAGCCTCCGAGGCGTCATTTTTTTCCCAACCCTCCTTGGTTGGGTATTCGTTTTGAATAGAGCAGTGTGGTCGCGTCTCCTCCCGCCTCCCTCCTGCCTCCTGCCTGCCTCCTCCTGTCTTGCTTGCGGGGGGCTGCGATCTGTGAAACTGTCGCCACTTTCGAGGCCTGCTGGGGGGCCCAGCACAGTGAGGGCCACGGGCGGACCCAAATTAGACCTCGCCATCCCTGGGGGGCTGCGATCTGCGAAACTGTCGCCATTTTCGAGGCCTGCTGGGGGGCCCAGCACAGTGAGGGCCACGGGCGGACCCAAATTAGACCTCGCCATCCCTGGGGGGCTGCGATCTGTGAAACTGTCGCCACTTTCGAGGCCTGCTGGGGGGCCCAGCACAGTGAGGGCCACGGGCGGACCCAAATTAGACCTCGCCATCCCTGGGGGGCTGCGATCTGCGAAACTGTCGCCATTTTCGAGGCCTGCTGGGGGGCCCAGCACAGTGAGGGCCACGGCGGATTCAAATTAGACCTCGCCATCCCTGGGGGGCTGCGATCTGCGAAACTGTCGCCATTTTCGAGGCCTGCTGGGGGGCCCAGCACAGTGAGGGCCACGGGCGGACCCAAATTAGACCTCGCCATCCCTGGGGGGCTGCGATCTGCGAAACTGTCGCCATTTTCGAGGCCTGCTGGGGGGCCCAGCACAGTGAGGGCCACGCGCGGATTCAAATTAGACCTCGCCATCCCTGGGGGGCTGCGATCTGCGAAACTGTCGCCATTTTCGAGGCCTGCTGGGGGGCCCAGCACAGTGAGGGCCACGCGCGGATTCAAATTAGACCTCGCCATCCCTGGGGGGCTGCGATCTGCGAAACTGTCGCCATTTTCGAGGCCTGCTGGGGGGCCCAGCACAGTGAGGGCCACGCGCGGATTCAAATTAGACCTCGCCATCCCTGGGGGGCTGCGATCTGCGAAACTGTCGCCATTTTCGAGGCCTGCTGGGGGGCCCAGCACAGTGAGGGCCACGCGCAGATTCAAATTAGACCTCGCCATCCCTGGGGGGCTGCGATCTGCGAAACTGTCGCCATTTTCGAGGCCTGCTGGGGGGCCCAGCACAGTGAGGGCCACGCGCGGATTCAAATTAGACCTCGCCATCCCTGGGGGGCTGCGATCTGCGAAACTGTCGCCATTTTCGAGGCCTGCTGGGGGGCCCAGCACAGTGAGGGCCACGGCAGATTCAAATTGAGACCTCGCCATCCCTGCGGGGCTGCGATCTGTGAACCTGTCGCCACTTTCGAGGCCTGCTGTGATCCCCGTTTTCGAAGTGGCTAGGAGTGCTCAGGAATTGTAAATCATCAGCTTTATCAAGCCCTTTTCCTGTAGCCAGTGTCCTGCGAGTCTCCCGAATTCCGTCTGCAGACATATGTAACCCTCGCTCCGTCATCGCCCCCTTATAAAGTATCCTAAACTATTTGCGCCCCGCTTTTGCGCAGGGGTTGGGTACGTTGCCAGGGTAATTTTTTTCCCCAACCCTCCTGCGTTGGGTACTCGTTTTGAATAGAGCACTGTGGTCTCCACTCCTCCCGCCTCCTGGGCTGCTGGGGGGCCAGCGGAGTGACGCCCTACGGGGACTCAGATTAGACCTCGCCATCCCTGGGGGGCTGCGATCTGTGAAACTGTCGCCACTTTCGAGGCTGCTGGGGGGCCCAGCGGAGTGACGCCCTACGGGGACTCAGATTAGACCTCGCCATCCCTGGGGGGCTGCGATCTGTGAAACTGTCGCCACTTTCGAGGGCTGCTGGGGGGCCCAGCACAGTGGGTACTACGGGGACTCAGATTAGACCTCGCCATCCCTGGGGGGCTGCGATCTGTGAAACTGTCGCCACTTTCGAGGGCTGCTGGGGGGCCCAGCACAGTGGGTACCCACGGCGGATTCAAATTAGACCTCGCCATCCCTGGGGGGCTGCGATCTGTGAAACTGTCGCCACTTTCGAGGTCGCACGGAGGCTGC
>CAUYUJ010009058.1:387568-400068 GCA_963575745.1 Prorocentrum cordatum | reverse complement strand
GCATAGAACGGTCCACCGAAGGCCGCAGTGCTACCGCCCGCATGCGTCCCCTTCCACCCAGTACAGCGTTTCGTGGCCCCAGAAAGAGCTCCAGCGACGGTCCCAGTGCTACCGCCCGCATGCGCCCCCCCACCTCGTACAGCGTTTCGTGGCCCCATAGAGAGCTCCACTGACGGCCCCAGTGCTACCCTCCGCATGCGCCCCCCCCCCACCCCGTACAGCGTTTCGTGGCCCCACAAGGAGTTCCTCCGAATGTCCCAGGGTTACCGCCCGCATGCGTCCCCCCACCCAGTACAGCGTTTCGTGGCCCCAGAAGGAGCTCCACCGAAGGTCCCAGCGCTACCGCTCGCATGCGCAGTGCAGCGTTTCGTGGCCCAATGTGGAGCTCCACCGACGGCCCCAGGGTTACTTCCCGCATGCGCCCCCCCACCCAGTACAGCGTTTCGCTGCCTCATAGGGAGCTCCACCGACAGCCCCTGTGCTACCGCCCGCGTGCGTCCCCTCCATCCAGCACAGCGTTTTGTGGCCCCATAGGTAGCTCCACCGAAGGTCCATGTGCTACCGCCAGCTTGGCTCCCCCCCCAGTACAGCGTTTCGTGGCCCCATATGGAGCTCCAGCGAAGGCTTCAGTGCTGCCGCCTGCATGCGTCCCCCCAGCCCGGTGCAGCGTTTCGTGGCTCCATAGAGAGCTCCACCGAAGGTCCTAGAGCTACCGTCCTCATGCGTCCCCCCCACCCAGTACATCGTTTCGTGGCCCCACGAGGAGCTCCACCGGAGGTCCCAGTGCTACCGCCCGCATGCGCCCCTCCCACTCCGTACAGCGTTTCGTGGACCCGTAGAGAGCTCCACCGAAGGTCCATGTGCTACCGCCCGCATGCGTCCCCCCCTCACCCAGTACAGCGTTTCGTGGCCCCATAGAGAGCTCCACCGAAGGTCCACGTGCTACCGCCCGCAGGCGTCCCCCCACCCAGTACAGCGTTTCGTGGCCCCATAGGGAACTCCACCGAAGGCGCCAGTGGCACCGTCCGCATGCGTTTCCCTAACCCCGTACAGCGTCCCGGGCCCTGTAGGGAACTCCACAGCAGGTCTCAGTGGCGTGTCCCCCACCCAGCACAGCGTTTTGTGGCCCCGTAGGGAGCTCCACCGACGGCCCCAGTGCTACCGCCTGCGTGCGTCCCGCCCGACCAGTACAGCGTTCCGTGGCCCCATAGGGACCCTTCCCGAAGGCTCCAGTGGCAAAGTCCACATGCGTTCTCCCACGCAGTACAACGTTTCGTTGCCCCATAGGGAGCTCCACCGACTGCCCCACTGGCAAAGTTCGCCCCCACCCAGTACAGCGTTTCGTGGCCCCACAAGGAGCTACACCGAGGGTTTCAGTGGCAGAGCTCGCATGCGTCCCCCCACCCAGTACAGTGTGGCGTGGTCCATGTGGAGCTCCACCGAAAACGACACCTACAACTACAGGCTACTGTTACCCTACTCTACTCTACTCTCTTCTACTCTTACCCTCTACTCTATCCCACTTTACTCTATTCTTATGGTGCTCTGTTCGACTCGACCCGACTCGACTCTATCCGATTCCTGGCTACTTTATCGTCCTCATGTTCTTATATGTCTATACTCCCACTCCGCCACCCGATAGGGAACAATCCAGCTCTTGCGTCTCAGCACGGGCATGATGTCGTCGACGCTGCGAAGTGTTCGGCAGTAGTGGGGCGCGGCGCACATCCCGCGTGAAAAGCCGAAGTGTCGCTCTCGCCGCCCTCACTGAACACACACTCGGATGTTTGGTCGCCGCGCGAGCGGCGATACATGTCGCTTTCGCTTCGGCGCCGCGCAAGTGCCGCCTGAAAGTGGCGCTCCCGCCGACGCGGCGCATACTGTTCACTCGCCAATTTTGTTTGGGGGGTCGCGCGAGTGGGCGGCTTGTCGCTTTCGACCAAGCTCCGTGCGCATTTCGTTCGGAAATGGCGTTCCCGCGCGGGCGCGGCGCGTCGTTTCTCAGTCGGATCACATGGATACGCTCGCGAGAGCGGGAAGCATGCCGACTTTTGCCGCTCCCGTCCTGTCGCGGCCCGCGTAGCTTTTCCTTCTGCAAGTCGTCGGAAGCGGGGCCGCGTGCGAGCGCCTTCTGTTTGCGAGGTGGGAGCGCGTTCCAATCCCGACGCCAAATTGTTCTACGCTTGGTTTCTATGCTGTGGGGCGGAGAATCCGAATGGGTGGGGCCCTCTGGCTCTTTCGGCCTGGCTCAGTTGTCTTCCGCTCTTTGTCTTCCTCTTAAGTTGGTAGGTGCTCGTGATCCGCACCACAGCTGGCCGACAGCCGCCGCATTCGGGACCTTTTGATTGCCATGCGAGAAATTTCGTACAAGGTCGACGGTGTTCGCGTCAGAACGGACACTCTGTTGTCCATGTTGCAAACTGCGTGGCGGGAGCGCGGAACGGCCGAGATGGCACCCTCGCCTCAGCGCCGCGCTCGATTGTGTAGACACTTGGCCTTTCGCTTCGGCGCGGCCGACGCTCGTCGCGCGCAGTTTTGCCGACACGAGAGCGGACGAACGTGTCACTCTCGCGTCGGCGCCGCGCAGGTGTTGCCTGAAAGTCGCGCTCCCCACTCGACGCTTCGCATACTGTTCACCCGCCAATTCTGTGGAGCCGCGCGAATGGGCGAATTGTCGGTGTCACCCAAGCTCCGTGCGAATTTCGGTCGGACGTGGCGTTCCCGCTCGTGCGCGGAGCATGCTTCGTTCGCCGAGTCGCATGCAACGAGAGCGGCAGCGGGGCCGCGCGAGAGCGGGAAACATGCCGACCTCGCCCAAACGCCGCGGACTTCGTGAATGAAAGTGGCAGGGCTTGGACCGCGCGGCGCATGCTTCGTTTCAGCCGTGCCCATCGGAAGTCCTGCCGTTCCCGCCCTGTGCGGCCGCGTAGTTTTCTGCTCGCGCCAAGTCGTCGGGAACAGGGCCGCGCGCGAGCGCCTGTTGTTCGCGATGCGGGAGCGCCTACCAATCCACTACAGGATGTGCCACCGCTGATTCTGATGCTGTGGGGGGGAGGCTTGGGGTCCGCGGGGGCCCCCTGGCTCGCCCGACCTGGCCAGCGGGACTCTTGCCCCCCCTCCTCCTCCTCCTCCTCCTCCTCCTCCTCCTCCTCCTCCTCCTCCTCCTCCTCCTCCTCCTCCTCCTCCTCCTCCTCCTCGTCCTCCTCTCCTCCTCCTCCTCCTCCTCCACCCTCTCTCTTCCTCCTTCTCCTCCTCCTCCTCCTCCTCTCCTCCTCCTCCTCCTCCTCCTCCTCCTCCTCCTCCTCTCTCCTCCTCCTCCTCCTCCTCCTCTCCTCCTCCTCCTCCTCCTCCTCCTCCTCCTCCTCCTCCTCCATCTGTGAATACTACATACTCCCACTCTGGGCCCTCGCCGGCCAATGGCGACCACACTGCGGCCCTTCTTATTTTCTCTGGGAAGAAATGCAACGTCGACGGTTTTCGTCCCAATATGGGCATCGGGCCCTCCATGTTGCGGAATGCGCGGCAGGAGTGGGACGCCGTCGAGCGCGCGTCCAGTGCGAAAGGCTGACATGTCGTTTCCGCCTGGGCGCCGCGCTCATTTTTCTGGAGAGCTGAGCTACCGCTCGGGCGCGGTGCACGCTTTTCGCACGCCATGTCGTCAGCGCTCGAGCGGACGAAGACGTCGCGCGCTCGGGCGACATGCCCACCTCGCCCAGGCGCCGCGCAGACTTTGTGATTGAGAGTGGCAGTGCCGTGTCAGCGCGACGCCTGCCTCGCCGCCCCCGCGCGGCCCGCGTCGTTTTCTCTTCGCCACGTCGCCGGAAGCGGGACCGCGCGCGGACGCCTCCCGTCTGCGAGGTGGAGGCGCGTTCCAGTCCCAGCACGAGGTTGTGCCACAATGTATTCCGATGTTGTGAGAAGGACGCCAAGAATAGGCGGGGCCCTCTGACTCGGTCGGCCTTGTTATTCGGACTCGAGTTCCTATTCGTACTCCTGCACCTGTTCCACCCTGTTCCTACTCTCCTCTCCCCTCCTCTCTCCAGTATTCTACTCTGCTCTGCACTTCTCTAGCCTGCTCTGCTCTACTCTGCTCGTAACCTCCTGTACTCCAGTCGCCTCTCTACTGTACTCTGCTCTACTCAATTCTATTATACCCGACTTCACAGCTCTACGACATGCCCTACTTTTTCTACTCTGCTCGACTGCACCCTACAATACTCTTCCCTGTCCCTACCTATGCTAACCTCACTCGGCTTTTATGTCCAGATGTCCGATGCGATGCATTGGTAGTGTCAGGATTGACGTGTACTGATAGGTAGCGTCATACAGTACTATTCCATGCATGTCTATGTTGTACTATGGTTTGCCGTGCAATGCTTCGCTATGCTGTGAACTGCTACGTGCTGCTACGCTATGCCATGGGACACACTGGCACGTTACATCACGCAATGCGATGGCATCATGCGCTATGCAGGTCAATGTTCTGGTAAGCGAAGCTACGCTGCGCTATATAACGCAGGACACTGCTGCACGATGACATGCTGTGATGCGTCACGCCGCCAGATGATACGCAGTGCAGTACAATGACATGCCATGTTTTGGTTTAGCAGTATGTGCTAGACCACCCTATGCTTTTACAAGGTGGTATGTTGAGGTCTTATGCTGGGGCATGATTGGTCCTATGGCGTCACGCTATGTTAAACTAGGTACGCAATGCTACGCAAATCTAAGCCGAGGGATGCAGTGATGCCAATGCTAAGCGTTACCATGATAGACCATGCTATGCCATGTTCCGCTGAGTAAATAAGTTCATGCAGTGTATACTATCCGTGTGATCTTGAACTCTCTATGCTGATTTTCGGTGGTGTGTCTACCCGTAGGCACCCTCTTGGCTCGAGGATGTTGCTTGTTTGAGGAACACATCTCTCTGCCACCATCCTCTCGGATATCGCTCGATGTGTTTTAGCGCGTCAGTGGTAGCAGGAGCGTGACACTCCCAGCGGAGTGCGGGGTCCGCGGCACGATGTCGGGTGATCCGAAGGATGGCGACGGCGAGAGACGGAGCAAGATAGATGACCCGGACCAGACGGACAAGCTTCAGGCCACAGGAAACGCCGAGGCGTTCGGCAGCGAGCAGAAGCAGGAACTCGAAAAGATGATGAGGAGGCAGCTAGACCAGACGGAGGCCCTGCTGCTAAAGTACCTGGGCAAGGGCAAGATCGGCAAGGACGGAGCGAGCGACGAGAAAGAGGGTGCTGACTGGCCGGCGAGCTCGCGATCCGTGGATATACGACGACCCGTGGAAGGGTCAGGGCCGGTCGGAGAGCCATAGGAACGAGATAATTGGAGTGGTCCCAGCAGGAGTGGGACGACTGGAAGAAGGGCTGGAGCAACCAAGGTGAGAAGAGCGACCAGAACGAGACATCCAGAGAAAAATGAGTTCAACCGCCTGGTCTGAGTGGAGAGATCAGAAGTGGGAGAAGGGAGATTTCACATATCCAGAAGCATTCATGGGCTGGTCAGACTACCGATTGTGGCGACGTAGAGCGATCAGATGGCTAGACCAGACGGACGTGCATCGAAACAAGAGAGCAGGCAATATTCTCCAAGTACTAGACACAGATTAGCAGCGAAAGTTCACAAACATCTCTGATGAAGTGCTGCAGTCCACCGACGGTCCCATGATCATTATCAAGAGGTTAGACGTCATGAGCGGGCAGCGCATCGATGACGAAAAGAGACGAGCTGGCCGAGAATGCCTCATGGGATTCAGACGCAAACCGGACGAGACACTATCTGTCTATACCGCGAGGATGGGCCAGAATTTCGAGAGGCTCAGGGGCCAGGGACTGGAGCTAGACGGCAGCTGGAATATCCTCTTCCTCGAGGAGGGCATCGGCTTGGACGAGAACGGTATGCAGATGCTGAAGGTCATGAGTCGGGGCTCCAAGGATTACGAAGAGGTCATCGGGGCCGCGAGAAAGATGGATGTAACCCGCAACGAGCACCTGGGAGCCAGGACATGCAAGGCCACAACAGCGACGTACGCCGCGTACGAGGACGACGACGAGCTATGTGAGTACAGCGACGTGTCCTCCATGACTTCCAAGCAGGAGGCCTACCTGCTGGAGTCCATCGCGGAGGCAGACGTGGACGAGCATGAGCTGCCCGAGGTGCTGGCGACCCTGGAAAAGGATCGCAAGAAGACCTGAAAGGAGAACCGCGACTTCGAGAGGCAGCTCCGAGTGGACCGGAAGTTCTACCAGACTCCAGGAGGGCCTTCGGGCTCACGGTCGCTGGCACCCCCGCCGCCCCCTCCGGGGAAGCGAGGCGGACGTCGCAGAAGTGCAGGAGGAGTGATACGTGAGAAGAAGAAGAGACTGCCGATCGAGAAATCGACGAAGATCACGAAGTGCCACCGAGGCCATAAGAAGGGGCACTGGAGCAGAGAGTGCCCAGAGAGAGGTGGACCCGCCGGAGAAGCCGCGGGAACGGATTCTTGCTGCTCAACGAGTCTGAGCCGACCTGCACGATCATGCCCGCGGGGGGGCCACTCCTTCAGCGCGCGTGAGTTGGTGCATAGAGTCGTGGACTCGGTGCGGTCCGCCAAGGTCGAGGTCATGAGCCAGCCGGTCACCGACCCGGGAGACATCGTGGTGGGCGCGGCGGCCGGCCAGGCGCTGATCGGGCCGCAGGCCCTGAAGCGGCTGGGGCGGCACCTGAATGAGCTGGGCTATCAGGTCGTCCGGGTCAAGAGCAAGCGCGAATGCGCGAGTGGAGTCGGCGGCAAGACGCCGGTGCGGTCGGGGCTCCTGATCCCGACGGGCATCGAGGGCATGGCCGGCACCGTGGAGCTGGACCTGATCGAGCAGGACTTGCCAGTCCTCATGTGGATCGGCATGCAGGAGCAGATGAAGGCCGTGATAGACCTGCCGAACGCCGGGGTGACTCTGAGGCAGTTTGGAGTATCACTCGTTTGAAGTGGCTGTCGAACGGTCATCAGACGATTGCGATCGACAAGCTCGGCAGCCCAGAGTTTTTCGAGCTCCCGGAGGCTGTTCGGGGGCGTTTCGGATTGCAGGCGTCAGACTTTCGCCGAGGCTCGAGCGAGAGCTCCACGTTCCCCTCCTCTCCCTCCTTCGCCTCCTGTCGAGTCGTCGGAGTCGTTTTCGGAGAGGTTGACGTGGGGGCCTAGGGCCAGTCGGACGTGCCTCGAGAAAGACTCGGCCTCGGAAGTGGTCAGCAGTGGCAGCCGGAAGCACCGTGGAGATTCTCCAACGCCAGGTGAGCGCTTCTTTCTCCCTCCACTCGGTTCCAGAGGCTTTGGGGATGTCTTGGGATCCTCGGAGGCTTCTCTGCAGGTGTCTCGGGGGGAGGTTCACGTATCTCCCTCGTCGCCGCGTCGTCGAAGTCGCGATCCAACGCGACTGGCCATTTCTGGGCCGAGCGGTTTGAGGCAGATCTTACAGACTTTCCTCACCCAGTGGCTGCCGGTGCCATGGCATGCTGGAACAGGGCCGAGAAGACTTTTCTAGAAGCGATGACCGAGCCAGTGCATGGAGAACCACCGTCCGTCAAGTACTTGCTGGCTGGAAACGCGTGTCCGTCGGGCCTGTCGGTGGGAGACAAGTGCTGGGCATACCTCACTTCGCGGTTTGTGGCGGGCCACCGGCACAAGGGGCTGAAGCTTATCCGCGTGTTCCACAACGGACATCAGTGGCCCCCCCAGACCAACAAGGCAGACAAGTATTACACGAACGAGCAGCTGGCGTGTCCACGCCCGCAGAACAGTGTGTCTCACTACGGCAATCCGCACGGGAGTTGGGAGAACTGCGGGGGCTGCCGCATGAGGGTCTCGTATTTCGCCAGGGCCCGGGTAAACCCTCAGAGGGGGGGCAAGTCGGAGCAGGGGGGCTCGGGGCAGCCGAACATGCGTGATCTGACCAGGCCGCCCAGGGGCCGAGCTTCGAGGAGGGCCTCCGCCGAGTGCGCCGAGGTCGCCCTCGTGACGACGACGGGCGACCAGGGATCGACGCCGGCTTCGGAGGGGTCGATGCGGATGCAGAAGAGGACGGAGGAGATGACGCAATATTGGGCGCTGGAGGCGCCGATGGAGATCGACGGCGCGGGGCCCGCGCGCCCGCGTCCGCCGGTGGCTCGCGCTCCCCTAGCCAAGGAAATTCAGAGCATGAAGGAGGAGATGACCAACCAGAATCACGGTCTGCTCGCGCTGGTGGTGGAGCAGGGAAAGGCCGCCCAGAGCGCCCAGGCGGCGCAGATCGGCGCCCGCCAGAGGCAGATGAAGGAGGAGAAGCAGATTGCGCTCGAGGGCAAGCCCCAGGCGCCGCAGCCGCAGGTCCCGGCTCAGACGGTGCTCGCCGCAGGCTGGGAGAAGGTCGGCCCCGAGTCTGTGAATGCGGGGGGCAGCGGTGGGCCAGCCAGCCCAGACGGCCACTGAGGGGCGGCAAATTCTTATGCGGATTGAGTGAGTTGCCCGAGGCAGAGAGCCTCGAGCAGACCCTGAGCAACGCAGGGTGGCAGCCGCGCGAGATTTTTTTCCATGGAGAAGCGCCCAGAGCCCTAAATCGGGACAAATCAGGGATCCAGGAGGGAACTGGACAACGGAAGGGAGCGCTTCTCCGGATGCCCGCGCAGAGCGCCTTGTGGCGATGTCGCTGCCCGTCTGGCGGGACTTGTTGCTCGCCGGGGAGTTTTACGACGACTTCGAGGCGCTTCCCTCGAGAGGGGGAAAGAGAGGGTGCGAGAGGGCCCTGCGCTTGACGGCAGGACCATTCGGCGGTGGAGGACAGCTTCCAGGAGTGGGGCAGCTTCCACAGGTTCCACAACTTCCAGGAGTGGAGCCACCTCAACCAGTCGGACAGCTTCCAGGAGTGGAGCAACCTCCCCATCGACGAACAGCTCCTCCATGCGAAGACTGATGTTCGGGGGCTCTCGGGAGACCGACCTCAGGGGGCGTCCGCCCGCTCCCATATCAGCCTGCCGGCTTTCCGCAGTCAGACCCCCATGTCAGAGAAGTTTGAGGATTCCCGAAGGAAGCAGAGGGCCGATCGGGCTTTCGTGGAAGTTTATTCTCCTCCCCGAATCGGTCCCTGGATTCGGAAACGTCGGATGGGCTGTCTTGGGAGCTGGGATCTGGAGACCGGTTGGGACTGCCGAGCGTCGGGGGATGGGTTCTCCTCGCGGCAGCGCTTGGGAAGAGAAAAGCCAGCAGAGGCCATGCTGGGGCCCCCGTTCCGGACGTGCAGCGCTATCTTAAGGGTCAGCAAAGGGCCCATAGGCTCCGAGTATCACGATGCCCTGATCCTGGAGGGTCGCGAGCACTTACACCACGCGGTGGACTTGGCCCTCATCCAGCACCGGGGCGGGCGCACCTTCGTTCTAGAGCACCCAGACACGGCTTTGTCCTGGAAGGGCCCAGAGGTGGTCCAGCTGGCCACCATGCCAGGCATGCATTCGGCGTCGTTCGACATGTGCTGTTTCGGCCTCGCGGTGCACCCGGAGGGCAGGCTATTTAGAAAGTGGATTAGGCTTTAACGGACGACCCCATCGTGGTCGAGATGTTCTGGAAGTACCGGTGCTGCGGTGATCGCGAACACGATGTCTTGGAAGGTCAGACGGCGACCAGAAAAGCTCAGGTGTGCCCCCTCGCACTCTGCAAACATGGCCGAAACGGTAGCCGAGATTGTCCCACATGGCCAGGAAGTCGGCCCATCCAGAGTCTTTTTGGGGTCTGATCTCGCAGATCAGCACCCTGGCGGCGGAAGCGGCGGAAGGAGGCCCCCCAGCGGCCGAGGCGGCGGAAGGAGGCCCCCCGTATGCGGAAAATGACGAGATGGACCTCGATCCCGAGGATCAAGACGCCGCGATGGGCTCTGGAGGTCTCGACTCCTTTCCCGAGGGGGACGAGGGGGGTGAGGCAGACGGCCCAGGGGAGGACCATGCCCCCCTTCACATCGACGCTCGGGTGCGAAATATGCTGTACAAGGTCCATGTGAACCTGGGCCATCCCCGCCTCTCTCTGTTTCTTCGGGTCCTGAGAGGCGCTCATGCTCGTCCGGGGGCTCTTAACGATGTGAAGGCGTCATTCTCGCGCCCCGACTGCGAGGCCCATCCCGAGGCGGAACAGAGGCGGAGAGCCGCCATGCCTCACGCCTACCAGTTGAATCGTGTTGTCGGGATTGACGTGTTCTATGTTTCCTTTGAGGGGCGCTCCGTTCCGTTCTTGAATGCCGTGTGCCACGGCGCCCGCTATCAGGGCGGTGGCCATATGCAGTGGATATGGTACTCCGACAGCGCGGGGCGCGTGGGAGGCTTTCGTGAGCTCGTGGATTCGGTATTGTGACTCCCTGGAGTTGGTGCTTTCGGACGGAGGACCCGAATTCCATCTTCGAGGGACTGGATCAGCAAGGCGCGTTTCAGCATGTGGTTAACGCCGAGGCCCCATGGGGGAACGGCAGGGTGGAGAGGCACGGGGGGTGGGTCAAAGACCTCTTCGACAAGGGCTCCGAGCAGACCGTCGTCGCCACGGAAAGTGAGCTCGAGATTCCGGCGTGCGAAGTTGTGTTTTCGATAAACAAGTATCCTCACAGAGGAGGGTTCTCTCCGAGCCAGCTCGTCTTTGGACGGAACCCCTGGGTTCCGCGCGAGTTGATGTCAGACGACCCCCCTCGGTTTAGTTGGCCAGCAGGATCTCGACAAGACGGCGTGGGATCAAGGCGCGGCTGCCGTGGACTTCGCCAGAGCGATGAGCATCGGGCGTTCTGCTCGGTCCCAGTTATTCCAGAAAAGGGAGTCAGGCTCGGCTGAGGGCTGCAGCGAGGGCTTCGAGACATCGAGACACCAAGTATAGCCCCAGAGATTGGGTCTACGTGTGGTGCAGGGCTCCCCGGACCCAGCGCATAACCAATGCGTTGCAACGTGGCAGGGGTGGTGGTTTGTCAACATAACAACAGCGTTTGGGTGTCCATGAGAGCGAGATTGTGGAAATTCGCCAGCGAACAGCTCAGGCCCGCCACTGGGCCAGAGGCGAGGGGGGCGGAGATTTTGCGAGACCCCGCGGTGGCCTCCATGATCAGGGTGAATGTCATGCGAGAGGGCCCCCCCCCCGGGGCTTGGGGAGATCCGGTCCCGCCTGTTGAAGGGGCCGCGTCGGCCCCTCTCCCCTCCATGCTTCCTCCCGAGACCTCGGGGCCCCTCGGCGACGCAGGGCGCGGCGAAGTACCGCGGAGAGGCGAAGGCGCTCCTGCAGGCGCCGGAGAGAGGGATATTCCTCATGTCGAGGAACTGCGCGCGCCTGAGAGGCAGGTCTCAGTCGGGGAGTCGACTCGATCAGGTCTTCCCGTGTCCGGTCCTTCTCCTGCTCCCTCGGTGGCCCACGTCTGGATCCGCGGCCCCGAGCGCGGCCGATCACCCGAGCCCGTCTCCTCTTCCCCCGGCCTCCGGGGGCCCCGGCGTGGACGAATCGCAGCAACGGCGCGAGGCCGTCCGCAGAGCTCGTCTCCTTGACTTCGGATAGATGAGGAGACGCCCCCAGGGCGACCGCGACGAGGCGTTTCGTCGGATGCGTGAGGAGCAAACTCGCAGACACCAGGCCAGGCTGGAAAACCTCCCTCAGCCGATTGTGGACCCCGAAGGGTCCTCGGAGGGGCGCGTCGGGCGAATGATCGCCGACTGGAGCAGAGTCGGTTCGAGAGTTTCTCCCCCCGAGCCAGGAAGAGCCAGGCCCGGGTCTCCAGACTGGGGTGCGTCGGGATCCGGCGGGAACGCCCGAGATCGACGACGTGGTCCTCCTGTCTCTCTCGGAGGAACAGCTCGGTCAGTATTTTCTGTCTCTGCACGAAGGAATGGCCGACGGGGGTTGGAGCGGATCTTGGGTGGAATTCGAGAATGGAAACGCCGACGTGGAGCTTATTCCTGGGGGGGGGGCCGAGGTCGGCGCCTTGGCGCTGGTCACGTCCAGGGGTTCGGAAGTTTCGAAGAAGCGCCTGAGTCCGGAGGGGGTGGCGGAGTTCGACGCCGCCGACGCCGAGGAATGGTCAGCCATCAAAGACACGAAGACGGTGCGGGTGTTCCCACCCGAGGAAGGTCGAGTGCTCTGGGCTAGGTGTCCTAATCGGGTAGTGTCCAGCCGTGTGGTATGGTGATGCGGTGGAAACCTCGGGAAGGAACGTCTTCTCGCCCCGAGGCTAGAAAGCCGTTGGTGTGTTGGAGGACGCGAGGGCGAAGACGCCGGATAACTTAGGGTTTACTCCCGCACTCCTCAGGTGGAGATTGATGTTGTTTCTGACGATGCGAGTGGCTCTCGACATGGACGTCCAGATCGGAGATCTCAAAAATGCTTTCTGTCCAAGCGATCCCTTAGGTCGCCCCTGAGGGAGGGTTCTCATCGAACCATGTGAGGGACTGTCCCTTCCCCCTGGGTCTCTGATCGAACTTGTCGCCCCTGGTTATGGATTGGGCGACGCCCCCCTCGCACTGCA
>CAUYUJ010009058.1:380068-382568 GCA_963575745.1 Prorocentrum cordatum | reverse complement strand
TGCAGCTTTCTCGCGAGGCCCCCTCGCCCCCGCACCTCGACCTCAGGCTCAACCAGCGGAACACTCGGACGGCCGCCCTCGGACGGCCGGGGAGGGCCGCGGCGACTCCCGAAGCCGGGCGCCCGTCGCCAGCGGCTGCCTGGCGGGCGCGGTGGTCGAGCTGTGCGACGCCGGCGGAGGCGCCGCCGCGGTCACCTGCGTGGACGGCGGGCCCCTCGGGCCGACCGAGGCCGCCACCGCCCAGCAGCGCCCGCCCAGACGCAACCCGAAGGCTCAGCAGCGCGGGCTCGCCGAGGCACCTCTCCGAGCGCAGCCTGCAGCCCCGTGGGGGGCCGCCCCGCCACGTTTTCGGCGCCGGCGCCCCCTGCCCTGGCCGGGTCAGAGGCCGAGGGCGGCCCCTCCGCCCCTGCGCGGCGTGCGCTCTGGGCTGACCAGTCTTCAGTCGGGCACGTCCCCCTACAGGGGGGAATGCCGTTGTTTTCGGAAAAAACGCCCATCGGCAACGTTCAAGGGGCGGCGCAAGCTCGCCCCCCCCACGGCCCCCAATTTCAATGTTCATCCTGTCGCGCAGGAAGCGTTTTGCAAAAGGGGGTGTTTATTTCGAAACGATTCGCACTTCCCCGCGTCGAACGCCCCCAACTTTGAAATTGGGGCCCAGGGTTAGACACGCTTCAACGAGAAATACGGATGCAGTTTTTTTTTTGGTTTCTCGAAAACCACGGTATGGAAAAATAGTCAGAAAAATACGAGGGGACAATTTTTCCCAACCATCCTGTGGTGCTGGGTCCTCGCTTTGATGAGACGGCCCCCGCGTTCCTTCCTTCCTTCCTCCCTCTTCCCCCTCCCCCCTCCCTTCCCTCCCTGCGTCTCGAGTTTCACCCACCCAGTACAGCGTTTCGTAGCCCCATAGAGAGCTCCACCGAAGGCCCCAGTGGCAGGGTTTGCATGGCGGCCTCGGGCCAGTTCGGTAATTGCACCTCTCACGAGGATCGTGGCCTCGGGCCATGGCAGGGTTTGCATGCGTCCCCCCGCCCATTTCGGCACACCCCTCACGAGGATCGCGGCCCCGAAGGGAGCTTCACCGAAGGCCCCAGCGGGAGGGTTTGCATGCGTCCTTTCGCCCATTTTGACACACCCCTCACGAGGATCGCGGCCCCATAGGTGGTTCCATCGGAAGCGCGGTACTCACAGCTGCATTTGGTTCGGTCCGTCGCCAGGATAATTGTATTTGGGCCATTTTCCATTTTTCGTCCCAAATTCGCCTGTGGGAGGACACGCCCGACCTAAGACCGGTCTCCTGCACCCAAGGCCCCGCCGCCTGCACCCGTGCTGCGCCGTTATCCAGCTCCACTTGGCGCTGCTTCATCGCGGGGTGGGGCGCCAGCTCTGGCCAGGGCGGCACCTCCCTGGAGGAGGTGTGGGGGGCGCGCGCCCGCAGGTTGCTGCGCGGGCACAAATCGCAGGTCGGCCGACGAGCCCTGCGGCGCTGCGGCGCGTGCGACGCGCGCCGCATGCAGCCCGACCGCGGGGCGCGCCGCCCGCTTTCGTTCCGTTGCGCCTCTGTGCTGTCTCGTGCGGGTCTGCAGCGGACGCTCGCGCAGATGCGCCGCGGGCATCGCGCACAGGGCGGGTCGCGGCGCGCCCCGGCGCCGTTGGCTTCGCAGGGTTGTTATTGATTGGCACCGCGCTCGCGCGGCGCTCGCCCGCGGCGCGGGCTCGTCGGCCGTTTTGCCCCACCCGCCCGCTGCTGGGTGCGGGGCTGCCTCGGTCGTTGGCGGTCCGAATCCGCCTCGCCTGCCCGCCCTCGGGGTTCAACGTCCAGGCTGGCCTGGTTGGGGATTGTGCGCCTCACCGCAAGAGCCCCCCATGCGGGGGGCTCGCGGGGCGGCAGCCCTGGCTCGGTCGCCGCGCTCATCGCTGGTTCGTTGCGCCCGAGGAAGGTGCGCCGAGATTTGTGCACCATCCGCTCGCGTGTCTGGCTCAAGCCCCGCTTCGAGAGTAAAGCGCGCCCCCCCCCCCCCCATTAACCCGCGAGGGTTAAAGTGCAGATTTGGTCGGGAACAAGGGGTAGCAAGGCCGAACTTGATTATCGCGGGGGAAGGTCGCGAATCGACTTTGTTATCTTCTTATGTTGAGTAGCAAGGATTATCAAGGATTCCTATGGGTGCCCCGAGGTTTATTAGATGTCTTCAGGATTCTTATAGATGTCCTAAGGATTCGGATGGGTGTCCAGAGGGATCCTATGGATTTCTTACGGAATCCCATGGATGTTCTGAGGGATCTTATGGATGTCCTGCAGAAGCTTGCCCCCCCCCCCCCCCCCCGCCACCGCCCCGATATCGTCGTCCTCCTCCTTCTCCTCGTCCTCCTCGTCCTCCTCCTCCTCCTCCTCCTCGTCTCCTCCTCCTCTCCCCTCCTCCCTCCCCTCCCTTTCCTCCTCCTCCTCCTCCTCCTCCTCCTCCTCCTCCTCCTCCTATTCCTCCTTTTCCTCCTCTTCTCC
>CAUYUJ010009058.1:310068-370068 GCA_963575745.1 Prorocentrum cordatum | reverse complement strand
TGCAACTGACAGCCATCTTGACGAAGCTCACCTGGGAAACCCTAGCCTGATGCAGTCTGGGCTGGGTCTGGGCGTAGAACTGCAGGCAGCCCTCCTGGCATCGCGTGTCCGGCTGCCTCCGGAGGGGGTGCTGCGAGCACTGTGGGCGGCGGCGGCATCCCAGGGCTCCTGGCCTTGGGCGGCGTGAGCACCAGCGAGGCCGCCCCTGGAGAAGCCGCTGTGGACGCCGCTCCCGACGGAGGAGCGCTGGTACACTGAATCCAGCTGGTGGGTGCCCCGGGCGTGCTTGGCAGGGGTGGTACGTTCTCCCTCCATGCCAGCTCGGGGCCTTTGACCCAGCCCCCGGAGATCTTGTCCTCCGCGTAGCTCTTGGGGGCCCGGTGCTGGTAGTTGATGCGCTCCCAAATGGGCGCTGGAAAGTGCTGGCGCCAGCCTCTCTTGAGCCAGTGCAGCTGTTGCGTGAAGCCCTTCGTCACCTGGGGCCTCTTGAGCGTCGCCCCCGTCCAAGCCCCAAGAGCAATGGATACCGCGGCGAGGTTAATGTCCTTGCCCAGACCGCGAGGGGACTAAAATATCGCCCCCTGTGTCAGCGCCGCTGGGGCGTAGGCCGCGCGGAAGGGCCCGAGTTGAAAACCTGGGCCCAGCGCTGCGATAAACTTCGAAAGTCTTCTCGGTCCCCCGAGCAGCCTCGTCAGGGTTGACTCCTCGAGGTCCTGCCCGCCGAGCACACCAAGCCACGCCGCATCCTTCTAGACCGCTCATCTGCTGTCTGGTGTGCGGTGTCCACCCAGGGAAAATATACCTGGATGCCCGTCGCCACTGAAAGTGCACTTCTCTTCTTCAGCAGGTAGTTCCGAGGCGGGGCCGACGACCGCCCCTTCGCCGCTGATGAGGCCAAAGCCTCAGTGTCCTCCGTGTTGCAGATGGCGTGATCATGAGTTCCGGGAAGCAGAGAGAGAGGGAGAGCCTTGCATAGTCTGACCACGGCGCGGCCTGCGCCCAGAATGATGTGATCCGGGACTCGCAGCCTTCCTCTATCCAGCACCGCGTCCGACGTGAACAGAAAAGGGGCCGCGGGAAGGTCCAGCACACAGGTTATCATCGGGATCCTGTCCCTCCTGGCGCGCATCGCATGGCGGACCGACGCCCGCCAGCGCGCGACCTGTCCCTGCCTCTTTTCCAGCAGGTCGAAGATAGCGGCAGGTACGACCAGGAGCTTGCGCCTCAGCAGCGCGCTCCGCAGCCACACGCCCGCCAGGGCCCCGAGCAACTCCACGTCGACCCACGGCGTCTCCATGATCCACGCCAGCGCCGCCTCCAAGTTGCTGGTTTTGGCGCTCGCCAGCTTCGTTCGCGGCGGACAGTTCTGCAACTCATAGCCCGCGATCTTGGAGCCCTCCTCCGGCATGCTCCCACGCGTCAGCGACCTTCTGTATCATCTGCACGCTCATTTTGTCCACCGATCCTCCCCTGGGACACGCCGCGGCACTCAGCCCGTCGTCCACGTGAACGTGGATCGCCTGAAAGCCAGGGCACAACCTCACGCTGCCACCCCGGCGGTAGAGCTCACTCAGCACAAAGAAGCCCTCCTTCTCCTTCTCGTGGCTCCCTTGCGTGTGACGAGGCTTCTCGCGCCCCGTCCTCAGCCGACCACCTGGACCGCGACCCGTGGTCAGCATCCGCAGCGCCGTCTTGACCACGCTCAGGGCGATCATGCGGCGCAGCCCTGGGGGGTGGGCCTGTGGCCTGCGCGACCTGAAGATGTCATTTTTTTTTTTTGTTTTTTTTTTTTTTTTTCTCTTCCTCGCCCCTTCCTTACCCCCAGGCTGCCGCGCCCCCTCGCGGCCAGTGCGGACCCCCCGCGCGCCCGCGGTGAGTGCGGGGCGGGGGCGCGCCCCAAAGGAGCGGAGGGTTTTCGGCCGAAGCCAGGGCAACCCCGAACGTCCCGACAGCTAGCCGCCTTGCCGCCGCGGGCGGGCCGTTCTGCCCGCCTGGGGCCGCCCGCTCAGCTGTCGCTGGCCCCGCGGCGCCCCGGCTTGCCTGTGTTGTTGATCCGTCTTTTTCTTTCTCGTCGGTCCCTCTCTCCCCTCCCCCCCGTCTGGGCCCACCATTGCGGGCAACGGCTCACCTTCTTTCTCTTTCTCTACCTCCTTGTTGTCCAAGCGCGCGTATGCATGGGCCTCCTCGGGATTCCTGGCGCTCTCGGGGGGATCTCGAAGGCTTCTGGGCCTGTCTTGGTCCATCGGAAGGCCACGAAGAAGCGAGCGCCATGATCGTCACACAAAACAACAACATATGATATGTTGGTACTTTCGAGCCGGCCTGGAGGACCTCTTAGAGAGTTTCTGGGCTGGCGTGGATGCTGCCTGGGGCCTTTGGACCCTGCTGTGGCCATCTGGGCCATCTTGGGTGCGTCGTGGGCTCTCTTGGGAACATCTTGCGGCCGCCCTGGGCATGTGGGGCCACGTATCCCGTAGTGGAGACGATCTTCGCAATCTAGGAGTCCATCTTAGAGCTATGTTTCGGGGAACGGCTGAACATAGATTCAATTCCCGGGTGTCTGGCGTGTTGGGCCAAGATCCCACAAGGAACCTCCAGTCAAGATGGCCGCACGCGGGCTCGATAATTCCCTAAGGGGGGCCCAATATTGCCCCAAGACGGCCCCAAAAACGCCCGAGAGCGTTCCGAGAGGGCCCCAAGAGGGGACTTTGGGGGCCCCAGAGGGACGACGCTAACTGAGGACACCCCTCGATATGCTCCAATGTGGTCCCAGGAGGACCTCAAAGGCCCTCAGAAGGGCTCCAAGAGGGGCCCACAGAGGTTCAATGGGGCCCACGAGATGCTTTCAAGAGGCCCCCAAGTGGCCCCCAGCAGGAGGCCACAAAAAGCCCCCCAGAGGCACCCAAGACGCTCAAAGAGGCCTGTGGGACCGCCAACAAACCCGCAAGAAGCCATAGGAGTTTCCAAGAAACTCCCGAGAGATATCCCAAGAGACGCCCAGAGGCATCCAAGAGGCCCCTGGTCCTTCTGCTCGCCCTCCTCCCGCTGATCCGCCTTTTCCTCCCTGTCTCTCCTCCCTCCTCCTCCTCCTCCTCCTCCTCCTCCTCCTCCTCCTCCTCCTCCTCCTCCTCCTCCTCCCCCTCCCCCTCCCCCTCCACCCCCTTCGAACGATAACGGCTGCCCCCTCGTTGTTCCTACACTTCCCTGATCACTTCAACTCGCCTTGGCATCGTTGCTGGATGGACTGGTCAGTGTCGCAAACATCCAGCACGCCGTGCACCCCTGTGGCAAGCCACGCGGGGCGGCGCATTGGTGGACTTTTGCCGACGCCTTGGGCCGCCGCTATCAGACGCAGATCGGCCGTCTCGACGATGTCTGAAATGCTTGCCATTCTTCGGGACAGGACCGGCTGAGACAAGTGTCGGCGGCGCGCCCCAGGGGGAAGTGAGGGGGGGCGGGTTTTCTCAGGAGGCTCGAAATGCCTCCAGCCTTCTGAGAAGTTGTTTATGTCGTCTCCGAAGACGCGGAGGGCTTCTCAAAAGGACGGATGGCTGCTGAGAAGGCTTGCCCCCTCTCACCCCCCCCTTGGGCTTCCCTCGCTGCCCCCTCTCTGCGGGGGGGCTTTTCGTCGCCGCAGCTTGGCGCGGCTCAAGAACTCGTGCTTCCGATTCGGGGGTGGTTTCGTGGAGCGGTTATTATTTTGTTTGGTGCCATTTTGTTTTTCCCCGTTGTCTCCAATGGCTTTGCCGACTTCTTGTGACGCTGTTCTTTTTCAAGCCTCGGGAGGTTATCGGAAGCGAACGTGCGAGAAGGCATGTTGACCTCTTGGGGGCATCCTAGGTCCCAGGGGGGCCCGGGGGCCATTTGGGCTCATCTTGGAGCGGACTTGGGGGTTCTTGCGGCATGATGGAGGCCATCGTGAGCGATCTTGGAGTATATTTGGCCATCTTGGGAGTCATCTTGCGCTCTCGGAGGCCCCGTGGGAGCCATCTTGGGACGTGTCCAGGTCCAGGGGGAGATTCCGAGGGGGACGAAGGGGGTTGGAAGACTAACGCCCTAAATCAATCACGCCCTAAAGGGCCGGCGGGCTTCTGTCGAACCAGTTCCGCGATGCCCATTTTGGTTCAGCGCTTTCATTCCCTATCGTGCTCGCCACGCAGATTGTACTTGTATTGGCTTCGATTGCATTGTATTCAGCCATGTCTTTTGAAAATGCAGATCAGGTTTGCTTATTTGTGCGCAAAGATGGTGCTCCGACGAGATTTGCTCGCATTCCAACAACGGAGAAGCCCGGGATTCATCCAGTTGCCTGCGGCAAGGCCCGCCACCGTGCCAGCCCAGTCTCTTGGTTGCGATTGTGCGAGGAGGCGCGGGGGCCCGTAACGTGTGACACCTCGGCCTTTCAGGAACCTTGGGGGCTTCCCAGGGGCCTCTTGGAACTCCGGGCGGCATTTTCGAAACGAGGCTTCTCGGGTGCCCTTTTGGGGCGCCTGGGGCCGCGTGATGGCGTTCTGGGGCCGTCCGGCGATTTTGGGGTATGCTTTCGGGGGCTTTCTGGGTCGCCTCGCGGATTTTTGTAGCGGTTGGTGGGCCGTCTGAGAGCCCTCTGGGGCCGAATTCAACTCCTTCAGGGCTTTTCTACGGCCTTTTTGGAATCCTCTGTTGTGCCGCCTTGGTGTCCTTCGGTGCTTTCCAATGCCCGGTTGACTTGGAGACTTCCTGGGCTGTCTTGAATCGGGGAAATCTCGAAACGTTCGGATCGCGAAGAACTTTGCGCACCTCCTTGAGGCTCCGCTTGCGGTCTCTCGGGCCGTCTCGAGGCCATCTTCAAACGGCTTGAGGCCGTCGCCGGTCGTCTTGGAGTGCCGTTGGGCAGTGTTTGAGCTCTTGGTGGCTCGTTTTTCCCGTCTTGGAAACCATCTATTGGCAACTCGAACGCGCAGGGGGGCGCCGGGGTCGTTTTTGGGCGCGGACAGAGCCTCGGGAAGAGGGGGCGTTGCATGCAATTCGAATGTTTCCGGGGGAGGGGGGCCTGTAGATTTCCTCAAAAACCCTATCAGACAGCAGGCGGCTCTTGTGCGCCACAATGTGCCCCCAGGCACGGTGGTGGATTGTGCCATCTGGGATCAGGGGTGCATCCATGGGAACAAAATGGTGCAGGCAGCAGACGACGTCAAACCATTCCCTATCATTGAAGAAGGCACCGAAACGTATGCCGCCTCCATCGCTACACTCTTTCAGGATTGCGGCTGTGTGGTTGTGAGAATCAATGCAGGCGTCACGCCAAAGACGTATGATATTTTGTGTTCACTGTTTCTCACAGCGCTACATGATTGTGGTGGAAAGAAGAAACGTCTGGGCCCATGCGCCCGCCGAGGCTTGATGACCGCTGGAGGGTTGCCCTTTTCTGAGTTCGCTTACAAGTTACGGTTGCTCCCAGCGTTTAAAACAATTTGGGAAGATGTATTGCGCATCGATGGCAGGTGGGATCCAGATAATGTGGCCATGATTGCAACTCATGGAGCTTTGCTCATGGCCAGGGCTGGGAAGGGAACATATAAAAGGTTTACCAGAGCACAGGGACAACAACAAACTCAAAGTGGGCGGCAATCCTGTCAAAGAGATTTCGTTCTTGCAAGGGCAATTGTTGCTCCATCCGCCTCCAAAGGCATTCACTCGTTGTGGAGTGCTCACTTCATACATCCCGTTATCCCCATCATCGTACCACAATCAATTGATTTCACTATGCACCAAGTACGGCCAATGTGAGAGTGGCTGCGTGGCAAGATCGGCGCTTGAGCGGCCGCGCTGTGGGAACGTGCTGGGCGGGGATTTCTTGCCTCTCAGGGAGGCTCAGAAACTGTCAGAATATGATCTTATCATTCGTGCGTAAGTCAGTCGCACCATATCTGCGTCAGTCCATGTCCAAGAAACCAGACCAGGCCACCTTGCGCAAGTCTCGAGCCACCTTCATGCGCGATCTTGTGGAGCGCGTCGGGGACCCGGTGCGCACAGAAGCCATTCTAAAAAGTGCCATTGCGAGGAAGGGAGTACGCGTTGGCCTCATTCTAGGCCTGGCAGGAGAATTGCCCGTGTCAGCCATGTGGCGCCTGTGCCCTCGCGCCCCGGTGAATGTCGCACATGCAGTTTTTGGAAAGGCGGGGGAATATCCAGCTGCCTGCGGCAGGCGCCGCCGTTACTTGTAATACTTTGTTTTATTGTTGCTGAGGCCATGGTTCGGAAGAGGTGAGGGGGCATGATAGGGGAGAGGAAGAGACAACAGGATATCGGCGACGGTACTTTCAGGTAGACGGCGCGAGGATTTGGGGGGAAGTATGGGGGGTGGGGTGGGAGGATGGGGGGGGGGGAGGAGGGGGAAGAGGAGGAGTTGGAGGAGAGGGGGAGGAGGAGGAGGATGGGGGATGAGGAGGGGGAGGGTCGAGGTTCGAGGTTCGAGGTTTCTTGCCGTTCTCGTCCTCCGAGGGCCCGTTTTTCGGGTGAGAACCTGGCCAGGACGGACCCGGGGGGGGCCCTGGGGGGAGTCCAGGGACCGATTTTGAGCCGACTTCGGCCGACTTCGACCGTCGTCGTCGTCGTCGTCGTCGTCGTCGTCGTCGTCGTCGTCGTCGCGGCGGCCGCCGCCGCCGCGGCCGCCGCCGTCGTCGCCGTCGTCGTCGCCGCCGCCGTCGTCGTCGCCGCCGTGGCCACCCTGGGTCTGACGAGGGAGCTGTCGGGAGGGAGGACCGGAACGAGGACGGGGCTCCGGCGGCCGGTCGGGGCGCTTCCGGCCCCCGAGAACGCAGTTTCTCACCCCAGATCCGTCTCTGACGGTCCTGCGTCGTCGTCGTCGTCGTCGTCGTCGTCGTCGTCGTGCGCGCCGGGGGGCGCGTTGACGGATTTCGACGTCGGTCTGCTGTGCCGCTGGATCGGGAACGGAGGCCGGAAGCGTCGCGCCAAGGACACATCAACAATTCTCCCAGACCATGACAAGCTCAAGCGTTTGAAAACAAATGACATTGCATATCATTGCAGAAGTTGGCTTCGTATATGCAGGTCTATCATCGTTCGAAACTTGAAGTTGGCTTGCATTGCAGAAGTTGGCTTTCATTGCAGAAGTTGGCTTTCATATATGTAGAAGTTGGCTTGCATATATGCAGAAGTTGACAAATGAAGAGTTTGAAAAATTGCAGGTATATCATCGTTCGGAACTCATATATGGTACATTGGCTTCATTGCGTCTTGGTGGGGCGCATTTGGCGTCTCCTCTCTGCTTCCTTGGCCTGTCGGAGCGCGTTTGGCGCATCGGCTCGCGATCTGCGCGCGTTTGGCGCGTGACCTTCTCCGGGTCCTCGGAAGAAAGGTTTAGCCAGTGCGGCCCCCAAACAGTGCTTCGCTGCAGTCCAAGCGGCGGTGTACGTGCGCTATGATTGGCTTTGCTCTGCTATGTAATACTCGTGGGCCATACTTTCTGGCGTAAGCGATTTTGTCATTTTTGGGTTGAGTAATCAATGTGGTGCAATATGTGTGGCGCATTCTGTGGGGTGCAACCTATGTGGTGCCATCTATGCGGTGCAATCAATATGGTGCAATATATGCGGTGTTCTCGACGTGGCGAGGCCCGTCCGGTGTGCCATGCGCGCTATGCGCTTGGTGGTGCAACTCATGTTCGCGACCACAGTCGGAGACAACATGTTCTTAACCAGCGAAGAACATGTAGGAAGTTCATAAACAAAAAGGGAGGCGTTGCAAATAAAAGCAGGGCGCCAACAGAGGAACGGGGAGTTAAATATCGCGAAAGACCTGTATGACATCCTCACGTTCTACACTGTGTGATAGAATGATTGCATATCCGAGCCAGTCCGTCTTCCTTTGTTATTTTCGGCGGCTCTGTCCCCCACAGGGCCGTCCTGTAGACCATTTTGCGCGTCTTGGAGGCCTCTTGGGCCGTCTGGAGGTTTCTCTGGGGCCTTATTGGGGGCAACTGGGGTCGTCCTGGGGCGACTCTGGAGGCCTCTCGGGCGCTCTGGGGGCAATGTGGAGGGCCTAGGCCGGCCTGTGCCGTCGGGGGGCCGAACAAACCAACTTCTAAGAAATCGTTGGTGTTGCGTTTTTCGGGCCTTCCCGGAGGAGTTGTTGGAGGCCTCTTGGGCCGTGTTGGTGGCCTCTTGGGGGGCTCTCGGGCCGTCGTCGGCCATCTGGTGCCTCCATAGGCCATCATGGGTGCGTCGTTGGCAGTCTTAGAGACATATTGTGACCATCGTAGGCTTTCTTGGGACCGCCATGGCCATCCTGGGGGCCATCTCTGCGGTGTAAGCTATGCGGCGTAATCCGTATGGTGCAATATATGTGATCCCCTCGACGCGGCGAGATCAATTTGGTTTTACATGCGTGATATACGCTGGGTGGTACAACTTATGTTCGTGACCACAGTCGGAGACAACATGTTTTCAATCCGCGAAGAAAATGGGAGGATGTCCATTAAAGAAGGAATGCTTTTCGAATCGAAGCAGGAAGCCGACAGAGGGACGGGCAAAGAAATATCGCGAAAGACATGTTTGACATTCTCACGTTCTACACTGTGTCAGAGAATAAATTGAATACATCTCCGGGCCAGTCCGTCTGCCTTTGCATTCAATAAACGGTGTTGTCCCTCTTGGGGCCGTCTTGTAGGCCATTTTGGGCGTCTTGGAGGCCTCTTCGGCCGTCTTGAGGTTTCTTTGGGGCCTTATTGGGGGAACCTTGGGCCGTCGTAGGGCGACTTTGGAGGCCTTTCCGGCGCTCCCGGGGCTATCTGGGTAGCCGCTTGGGCCGTCTGGGGCCGCCGGGAGGCCAAACAAACCAACTTCAAAGAATCCGTTAATGTTGCGTTTTTCGGGGCTTCCCGGAGGAGTTGTTGGAGGCCTCTTGGGCCGTGTGGGTGGCTTCTCGCGGGGCTCTCGGGCCGTCGTCGGCCTCCATCGGCCGTCGTGGGTGCGTCGTTGGCAGTCCTAGGGACATATTGTGACCGTCGGGACTTTCTCGGGGCCGCCATGGCCATCCTGGAGGCCATCTTTGTGGTGTAAGCTATGCGGTGCAATCAGTATTGTGCAATATCTGTGATGCTCTCGACGTGGCGGGATCCATCTGGTTTCACATGCGTGCCATTCGCTTGGTGGTGCAACTTATGTTCGTGACCGCATTCTGAGACAACATGTTCTTAATCTGCAAAGAAGATGGTGGTGTTCATAAAAGAGGGAGGCGTTTCGAATAGAAGCGACGGGCATCGAATGGCATCGTCGCAGGGGTTCGCCCTGGAAGTTCCGCTCGCCACCCATATTTTTATCCAATGCATCGCGGCCTCTCGAAAGCGGGCGCAGGGGCCACTCAGGAGGGTCGTAGTCTCGGGGGCGCGCGGTCTCGTAATAGTTTGCATGTGCCTGCCGCCCCGCCTTCAAAACACAAAACTGGGGAAGCCGCTCGGGGCCTAAGTTTCCAGCGGCATTATATTGTTGCTCGTGACCGGCTGGCTTTAATGACAACTATAACATCATCTATCGCTGAAGCCTGGCTCGCGTCCCCTGGTGGGCCAGTGGATTTACTTCGCATCGACAGCGTCCGGATCCATTTTGGCTCAGGGCTGCAGGGGCGGGGTGCCCCGGCGGCCAATCTTGCATCGCGGCCTCAGGAGTTCGATTTGTAAACACCTCGTAGGTCAGTCGTTTGGCGAGGAGGCCGATGGGGAAATCGGCGCAGGCCGATGGGGCAAGCGAGGGGGTCCAGAAAGACATCCTACGAAAAGGTCGTAAGAAAGGGGGGTCGAACAAAGAACCATGATGCAGTCAGCAGCCGAGACACTCGCCTTTAGCTCTCTGCAGTTCATGGACAATGACCAGCAGAGGAAGCACTGGAGACGTTGCAAGAAGAAGGCGACGTGCGACCTGTGCCGCTACATCATCTTCAAAAATACATGGAAGCACCGTCTCATGATGGACCCGCCAGCTGCCGTCGACAGGTCGTCAGTCTCCGCCCAGTCCCAGCAGTTGACCCAGGGCGCGTGGCTGGATGCAAAATGGACCCAGGAGGAGAACGAGGGCATCGTGGTGGTCAAGCTCGGCTGCGTGGCATGCAACCAATCGAAGTGCGAGCGGGCGAACTCGACGAGGCTGGTCAGCTACGCGTACGTCGGAGACCAGCGCGGCATGAGGGTGACAGAGCTGGCGTCGCATGCAAAGTCGGAAACGCACCGAAGTGCGTTGCTCGAGTACTTGCAGATCGAGGTTGGCCCCACGATGAAAGTCATCCAGGGCGCTCCGGCCCTTGGTTAGTTCGCCTCCGTATGGGACGCTGCCTGCAGGGGCCAGCGAAAGATTGATTCTGTGGGCCAGGCCGAGCGGGCCCGGAAGCTTCAGTGGTGCCTGTGGGAATCCATCAAGGAGGCCGACCGTGAGTTTCTTATGCGGGACGGAGTTCAGATTACACTTCTCAGAGATGAGCGCCAAGGTCGCTTGGCTCTACGCTACGTCGCGGTCGACAAGAAGTTCGAGGCCCGAAGGGGCGTCCTGGGTCAGACGAAGGCTTCCGGCACAGGTTCGGAGGAGATCAACAAGGCGACTGCACGTCGTGACGTCGCTTGTGACTAAGCGCTTTCACCCCCCCAGGGGCTGCTTGGTGGAAGTCGACGAGCAGGACATCATGCAGGCCCAGCTCGATGCCAGGTCGGTTCTGGAGAAAGTGAAGGTCCTCACAGTTGACGCGGCCTCCGACGAGATGACCGCCGGCCGCCTCGGTCGACGCCCCAGCGACGAGGGGGGCATCACGCCGAACTTGAGCATGATCATTCGGGACAAGACATACGCTTCCAGGAGGGCCGCGTGGGTTGCGCCCGAAACGCGGACGACTACGTGGACGCTGTACGTACACGCGGACTCTAGAGCCACAGGTCGCAGCGCTCCCTCGCATAGGGATGGAGGGAGGAACAGGGCGAAAAGGGGCCGCTCAGGCATTAATTATAGATTGTTTTGTTTTTTTTTCTTGGGGGGAGGGCATTGGCATTGTGAGCCTCGTTGTTTCACGCCCAAGGACAACGAAGAAGCCGCAGGATTGCGACCCGACGCTCCATATGATAGACGATAACATTTTCAAGAGCAAGAACTCCATTGTGCAGCGGATCCACCACTTGAGGGTTTGGCGCTCGGAGCTCGAACGGTACATCGTCGAAATGGAGCAACGCGTGGCCACTGTGAAGAACGTCAAAGCAGCCAATCATCGGCACGACAGCGAAGCAAAGCCCAAAGGCAGGTTCTGCCTCTTCATGCCAGCCTTCCTGCAAGTCGCCGGCTGCATGGCCGTCTGCCGGGGCGGCGAGGAGAAGACTGACGCTCGCAATTTCTTGCGCATGATCACGGAGGAGGTTTGCATCCAAGTAGCCATGATGGCAGATGCTGCAGACGAGGGGCTTTTGTTCACTCGAGAGCTGGATTCGGAGGAGTCCGACGCTGCCGAGATGGCGTCCCGCGTGAAAACGTTCCTGGCCAAGTTGGAGTATCTCTTCAACCAGGAGGTGTGCCTGGTTACCCTGGGGTACACTCGCCACATGCTCCACCTCCTGACTGACAGCGTTCGTGTCCTCAGGATCTCCAAGACGCAGGTGCGCAGCATCGGTGGCCCGACCTGCTTGGATGATGGCGTCGCCGTCCGGACCTGCATGCAACGCATTCGTTCGTTCGTGAGGGTATCGATTTCGGTGACCGTGGCCAAATTCCCCAACTACGAGATTGTCTCCGCCTTCCGAGTCTTCTGTATAGACGAGAAGAAGAAATCCCAAAACGTGTATTCTGACCCGGAGTTTGCCGCTTGCTTCGAGCGCCTCGCGATGTTCTACAGCGTGGACCAGGCTCAGCTTCAAGCCGAGTTCGCCGACCTGGCCCAAGTCGCGAAGTCGCGCATGGTCTTCAACGGGTGCTCGGTTCGAGATGCGTGGCAGTGTGCTGCGACGCGCGCGCACGCCATGCAGTCTGCCTCGCGAGGGCCCGCTAACTTACGCGACGGGCGGGGGAAGCGTTTCCGCATGACAGCATTGGGCGATGTCTTGCAGGGTTACTTGGCGGCCTCGATTTCCACGGCTGGCGTCGAACAGGATTTCTCGAGATTCAAGCGTGTTTTCGGAGAGCAAGCCCTCGGCGCCCTGGACTCCACCGAGGCCATGGTGGCAAAGCTCGTGCTGGACCGGTCCCACGTGGAGCTCAAGGACAACTTCGCCATGCAGCGCGCCCAGGAGATCTGGGGCGAAAATTTCAACAAGCCCCGGAACCATGGCAACACTGTTCGCATCGACAAGGGCGTGAAGCGGCCGGTCGCCTCGGACTCCAAGGAGGCGTCGACGGAGGTGGAGTGGCAGAGACGGCGGCGCCGAAGTGTCATTGACGCCCTGGCGAGTGTCGCGGAGAAGTTCGAGGTCGGCGCCGACGCCGTCGAGGTCGACGAGCACGCCTGGCAGGAGTCGCACCAGAAAATGGTAGATAAGCAGCTGGCCATTGACAGGCGGAACAAGGCTGAGGCCCTCATGGACGGCGCCTTGATCAGCTCGGAGATCGACCTGCAGACCATAGACGACTCTAAGAATATCGTCGATCGGCGCATCAAGAACGACCGCGAGCGAAACAACAAGGATAAATATGGGGAAATCTTCACTTCCAAGCAGACGGTGGACCTCGCCACCCTGGCCAACGTCCACTGGCACATGGACGACGGCGCGAAGGAGGCGATCACGCTGGAGCAAGCCAACCGCGCGCTCAGCCCGGCCTTGATGGAGACGGACCCCCTGAAGGCAACTTTCTTCTTAGCGCAGGACACGGGACTAGGAATCCACGTAGTGCAGGCCCTGGCCCCCCCAGCTCGCCCCGCCCAGCAGGGGCGGGGGCGGGGGGATCGAGAGGCAGCTCGCTACATGGAGCGCTAGCCTTTCCAGGATCCTGCGAGGGCCAGCTTCCGCCAGACTTGGACTGCGACGCTGGTGGGTGGACTCGTCGCATCTCCGAGCGTCGTCTTGAACAACGGCAAGGGTGCCATGCTCGCATGCAAGAGCGCCTTGGGTGTCCAGCGGAAGCTGTACATCTCGAACGATTTCGAGAACGCCCACAAGAACGCCTACAATATTTTCCGAGAGGTCGCTTTCAAGTCGAAGAACTGGGTCGAGCTCCGCACGATCGAAGACTACAAGGAGGCCGTCAAGAAACACAAGACGCAGCCGACCAGGGTAGCCTACCTGAAGGTAGCCGGCGAGATCGTCGAGGACGCCCCATGGGGGCAATATCAAGGTACACACGTCCACGGAGTTTTTCACCTTTATCCAGAAGTTGGACAACGCCAAGGTTCAGGACGGCCGCTAACCAGCGACCCGACGGGCTTTCGCCGCCGGGAGGGGCCGGCGCGTGCCCTCCTGCACGCCGTTGTGAAGCGGTGTTCCTGCTCCTACTGCTCCTGCTGCTGGTCGTCCCCCTCCTTCTCCTCCTGCTCCTGCGCCTCCTCCCCCTCTTTCTGGTACCTCTTGTTTTTTTTCCTACTCGTTCTACTCCTTGTACTCCTCCCACCTCCCCCATTCTCCGCCCCCCCCTCATCCTTTTCTTTAGCCAGCCTCTTCCTCCTCCTCCTCTGAGATGCCAGCATGCCCACAAGCAACCGCCTCACTCCTCCTCCGCCTCCTCTAGGGACTCCAACACGCATCCAATATACCCTCGCATCCACAAGCAAGGCACGGTGGCGGGAGGGGCCAAATTCAATTTGTTATTCTACGCATACACGCACGTACGCGGACACGAAAATACACAAGGTAAAGCCACAAGTTCAGTTGTGCATCCAAGTGGTTGCCTTTCCGTTGTAAGCTTGATACAGTGATTTCTTTTCTCGGCCAAGGAGCGATATCGCCAAGGCGTCTCCCCCGCTCATGTCGGCACACACCTCGCGCGATTCGTGGCCCCATACGGAGCTCCACCGAAGGCCCCAATGGCGATGTTCGCATGCGTCTCCCCAGCCCCTGTCGGCGCAACCCTCGGCATTTCGCGGCCCCATGGGAGAGCCCCGCCGAGGGCCCCAGCGGCGCCGCAAAACATGCGTCGGCTCATCGTTTTCCCACTCGCTAGCCGCGACACTTTTTGGAGGCGTTTTTCTTCACACAAGGAAAGAAACGCGTTTTTGTTTGTTGTAAAGTCTTCACAACAAACAAAAACGTGTTTCTTTCCTTTCCGTCAAATGCACGCAGTGACAATGTCAGTGAATGGCCGGGCGCGGCGTCGCCAGGGAGAGATTGGCACTCGGGTTTGCGACGGGGTGTCTTTCTATCTTGGGCGGCGCGCATGAATTTGCGCCGCTGGCGTTTTTGCCCCCCGTTCGCCGCGAGACCCCTTAAACAAATTGCGATAGTGGCCCCCTATTACGCAATGGAGATGTCGGTGCTTACCCGTGCTTGGCGTCGCCGGGGGGAGATAGACGCTCGGGTTTGCGCCCGGGTGTCTATCTCTCCAGGGCGGCGCCGTTGCCAAATAGCTTGTGTCTGGCGCCCCCCCTTCCGTTTTGGGGGGTAAAATGTCCGTGCTTGCCCGGGCGTGGCGTCGCCGGGGGGAGATAGACACTCGGGTTTGCGCCCGGGTGTCTATCTCTCCAGGGCGACGCCATTGCCAAATAGCTTGTGTCGGACGCCCCCCCTCCATTCCGGGGATCAAACTGTCGGTGCTTGCCCGGGCGTGGCGTCGCCGGGGGGAGATAGACACTCGGGTTTGCGCCCGGGTGTCTATCTCTCCAGGGCGACGCCGTTGCCAAATAGCTTGTGCCCGACGCCCCCCCCTCCGTTTTGGGGGTGAAAATGTCGGTGCTTACCCGGGCGCGGCGTCGCCGGGGGGAGATAGACACTCGGGTTTGCCCCCGGGTGTCTATCTCTCCAGGGCGACGCCCTTGCCAAATAGCTTGTGTCGGACGCCCCCCCTCCATTTCGGGGATCAAAATGTCGGTGCTTGCCCGGGCGTGGCGTCGCCGGGGGGGGATAGACACTCGATCGGGTTTGCGCCCGGGCGTCTATCTCTCCAGGGCGGCGCAAGAGGGCCCACGCAGGGCAGGGCCCAAGACGGGCAAGATGCAAGAGGGCCCCAAGACGGGCCAAGAGGGCGAAGACAACGGGAGTCCATCTCTCCAGGGGGACGCCATGGGAGCGTCTATGTTCGAGGGGGCGGCGCCCCAGACACGTAATCCAGAAGCCGCATTAAAGTGATCATTTCCCCCCTCTGTGACAGAGGGGGTGTTTTTCGGAGGCCCTCTGTGACGGAGGGGGTGCGTTCGGAGGCCCTCTGTGACAGAGGGGGTGCGTTCGGAGGCTCTCTGCGACAGAGTTGCTCGTCATCCCGTTCCTCGTCATCCTGCTTCTTGATTTCGGATATGTCATGCTACCACTGCGCTCATCATCTTTGCGTCTGTGATCCTCGTCGTGTTTTTCCATGCGTCCTTTTCACAATTTCCACCACATTATCCTCCGTTGCCGTTCTGGCCCGCCATCTACCTCGTCACTCTCCTTCGTCTGCATGTCCTTATTCTCTTCCGCTCTTTTTTCGCCCCCCCCTCTGGTTCGATTTCCGCTCTTCGTCCACTTCGTTCATCCGTTTCCAACCCCCCTTCCTTTCAAGTTCTCCGCCGTCCAATCACATCGCGTCGTCCGTCGCCGCTATGCTCAAACCATCCCGCGCCCGTGGGATCGCCCGTGAGCACCGGTGCAGCCGGGCCCATCGCGGCCTAAGGCGCGCCTGCGCCATCGTCTTGCAATGGGCGATGCAGGCGGATACACATGGGGTGGCGCGGGGGGATGGTGGGATAGCCGCAGCAGCGGCTGGCGTGGCTGGGAGGACGGCCATGATTGGTCAGCGAGGGGTTGGAGAGACTGGCGACAAGACGGGCGCACGCCAACGGAGGACGCCAAATGGCGCGATGGCCCTGCCGCCGCAGCAGCGGCGGCGGTCTCGCCTCAACGGCCGTCTCGCTTCGCCGCGCTTAGCGTTGTGAGCCCCCGCGCCCCTGGTCTCGGCATGCCCGAATTCGATAATTTCGTGAGGGCTGCCCTCCGAAACTCACCAGAACCTGGGAACACAGTTTCAGGAGAGGGGTCGGGATCCCGAGCCGCGCCTGCGGCGCAGGAGCCCCGCGCCACCGCAGCGGCGGCGGCGCGCGGGCCCCAGGATTTTGAGAAGTTTGATGTTAATTATTTTTTGAGTTATGAAGAGAGGCTCGGCACTTCGTTTAAGCAACACAATCAAGCGTTGAAATGGTGGCGCCATCTGAATGAAGACCCAACTGCCCCGTTCGAGTCAGAAGCCAAGTGGTTTGACAATGCGGAGCCCACCATGGTCGCTGTTTGCGACCACGGTGCGAGGACGAGCTTTGGTTTCAAAAGCGACGAGGAAGTCCCTTGGCGGTGGCAAGAGATGGTGGCGACGCTCAGGGAGGAAGATATCAGGGAGGTCGTGGGGGGGCCCCGCAGCAGCGGGGCTCTGATCGGCTGTTCCCTCGAAGTCCGGCCAAACAGCTACGACCGCATGCGTCGGAGTATTGTGCGCGCGCGACAGTTCGCGGGGCAGCGGGTGAAAGTGAAGCTGCCGATGTGGGATTTCGTGTTGCACCGCGACGACGGGACAGGCGTCCGTTTACACCCGCACTGGGGCGACAGGAAGGTCGAAGCTCTGCCCCTCGTCCCCCGCGCGGACACGGTGAGGCCACCAGCCGCGGGTTTGGGCGGGAGCAACGGGTCAGGAACTTTTCGCTGGTACAAGGACCTCGGTGTGGAGCGTAAGGTCAAGTTCGACGCCGCCAGAGAGAAGGGGGGGCCGACGCCTTCTCAGGGGCCCCGCAGCAGCGGGGCCGCGGCGTCCAGCACCAGGCCCTCGGCGTCCGCAGCAGCGGCTGGCAAGCCAGTAGTTTTGGGGCCGAATAGCTCCCCAGACAATTTGGTTGCGGAGTAGATGGCTCCGCAGCAGCGGGGCTCGAACGAAGGGCGCGTCGCATTTCGGCAGGGGCGCGCGCGTCGGCCGCCGAGATCGGGAGCGCGCGTGCAGGCGCCGTGGCGCGATCTTCGTTTTGAAGTCTTCCCTCTCCTCCCTGTCCCCCCCATCCCGCCGCCCTCAACGTCGGCTCCTCGCCGCCCGTTCCTCGTCGCTCCACGCCTGTTCGTTCTCCTCCAATTTCCTCTCCCGCTTCCTCGTTCTCTCCTTCCCATTTTTCCCTCCATCCCATTGCATCCCTGGCACCCCAGCGAAGTTCGCAGTTCGAAGTTTGAAGTTCGGAGTTCGAAGGTCGCAGTTTGAATTTCGAAGCTTCGCACTTCGAGGTTCGATCTTCGAACCTTCGTCATCTCGTCGTCGTAATCGTCGTCCTCGTTCGTCGTCGTCGTTCCTCGTCGGCGTCGATTGTCGTTGTCGTCGTCGCTCGTTGTCGTCGTCGCCGTCGTCGTCGTGGTCGGCGTCGTCGTCGTCGGTCGTCGTCGTCGCTAGTCGTCGTCGCTGGTCGCCGTCGTGGTCATCGTCCTCGTCGTCGTCGTCGTCGTGGTCGTCGTCGTCCTCGTTGCCGCCGTCGTGGTCATCGTCCTCGTCGTTATCGTGAAACGCCCCACGTAGGAGGAGCAGAGAAGGGAGTAAGGAGAAATGAGCACGGTGGAGGGAGGAGGGAGGATTGAACAGGAAGAGGAGGGTGCAGATGGAGGTAGAAGGGATGAGGTAGTTCAGATGTGGGAGCAGCAGACTGGCGCAATGGGAAAAGCCATGTGAGTGCAGGGAGGGATGGAAATGCGATAAAGTGAAGCCGCAGCCGTTGCAGGTCTGCCTCCCGCCGCGCCCGCCCGCCTCCGCGACGGAACCGCGCAGGAGCCTCTGCCGAAGTCTCCGCAGCAGCGGGGGCTGCCAGAGGAGGCTCCTTCGCGGCCTTTGCGCCGCTATGGCGAGCATCGCGGGCAAGCGCGACGTCGATGACTTCGAGCTCATCGCGACGGAGGGCAGTGTTTGGAACTGGGCGACCATGGTGGTGCGGTTTTTCCAGTGGCGCAATCGTTGCCGCCATGCACGCGCCGTTGGAGAGAAAGGCCAGATGCTCGTCGACCAGGCGCGGCAGATGATGGAGGAGGCGCGCCGTACCGAGGAGAAGGGCAAGATGATGCTTGAGATGTCGAAGAAGACGGTGAAGGGCATCCCAGGCACTATTCGGTACTTTTGCCGCCAGCCGCACCAGGAGAGCTGAGCGGCGATCGGAGCTGGGCCGATAGAGGAGGATGAGGAGGAAGAGGAGGGGGGATGAGGAGAGGAGGAGGAGGGGGATGGGGAGTTGGAGGCAGCACGCGCGCCCGCGCTAAGAGCCGCCAGCCGCGCCCGTCTCCGAGCATGAAACCCGGGCTTGGCTGGGAGGGGGGAGGGTGGTAGCAGAAACAGCGCAGGACAGGGATGGGAGAGGTCACGCATCCGCCGCAGTGGCGGCGGTGGTGCGACAGTTCTCATGGCGGCGCGGCGGTCGCTGAGAAATGGAGCACGTGCGTGGGCCTGCGTGCGCTTAATTATGAGTGCCTCTCGTCCCCTCCCCTCCTCTTCCTCCATGAGATCTCTCTCCTGGTGCATATCCCCTGCCAGGTCTCGTCCTGCTCCTCTATCCGCCCCCCCTCGTCCGTTCCTGCCACCAGCCACATGGGGCGTTCTCAATCAACACCCCATTGAGTGTCCCCATGTGAAGGTTGCCCTTGTCATGAGGGCGGACTCGCAAGAGCCGAGTGGCTGAAGAACTAGTAGTTTGGGGTCCGAACAGCTCCCCAGACGATTTGGTTGTGGAGTAGGTGGCTCCGCAGCAGCGGGGCTCGAATGAAGGGCGCGTTGCATTTCTGCAGGGGCGCGCGCGTCGGCCGCCGAGATCGGGGGCGCGCGTGCAGGCGCCGTGGCGCGATCTTCGTTTTGAAGTCTTCCCTCTCCTCCCTGTCCCCCCATCCCGCCGCCCTCAACGTCGGCTCCTCGCCGCGCGTTCCTCGTCGCTCCACGCCTGTTCGTTCTCCTCCAACTCCCTCTCCCGCTTCCTCGTTTTTCCTTCCCATTTTCCCTCCATCCCAGTCCATCCCTGGCACCCCAGCGACGTTCGCAGTTAGAAGCTGGAAGTTCGGAGTTCGAAGATCGAAGTTTGAATTTCGAAGCTTCGCACTTCGAGGTTCGATCTTCGATCCTTCGTCATCTCGTCGTCGTAATCGTCGTCCTCGTTCGTCGTCGTCGTTCCTCGCCGGCGTCGATTGTCGTCGTCGTCGTCGCTCGTTGTCGTCCTCGCCGTCGTCGTCGTGGTCGGCGTCGTCGTCGTCGATCGTCGTCGTCGCTCGTTGTCGTCGTCGCTGGTAGCCGTCGTTGTCATCGTCCTCGTCGTCGTCGTCGTCGGTCGTCGTTGTCCTCGTTGTCGCCGTCGTGGTCATCGTTCTCGTCGGCGTCGTCGTCGTCGTCGTCGTTGTCGTGAAACGCCCCGCGTAGGAGGAGCAGAGAAGGGAGCAAGGAGAAATGAGCGCGGTGGAGGGAGGAGGGAGGACTGAACAGGAAGAGGAGGGAGCAGGCAGAGGTAGAAGGGATGAGGTAGTTCAGAAGTGGGAGCAGCAGACTGGCGCAAGGGGAAAAGTCATTTGAGCGCAGGGAGGGATGGCATTGCGATAAAGTGAACCCGCAGCCGTTGCAGGTCTGCCCCCCGCCGCGCCCGCCCGCCCCCGCGACGGGAGCGGCCCAGGGCATGGAGCAGCAAGGCGCGACTGGAACCGCGCAGGAACCTCTGCCGAAGTCTCCGCAGCAGCGGGGGCTGCCAGAGGAGGCCCCTGATGCAGTTCCGCAGGGACTGGCAGATTCAGCACCAGCCTCCGCAGCAGCGGGGGAGGAGGGTGCAACGAAACTTCGGACATTGCTTTCGTCGCTGTCTGGTGCCCAGGAAAGCGTTTCGCGGAGCCTGCTGGTTGCTCAGGAAATGATGGAGAAGGGCGAGATCGAAGAGGCGCGGAAGTTAACGGCCGCCGCCAACCTCCTTGTAGTCACAACGGCTAAGGAGGCGGCTTCCGCAGCAGCGGGGGCATCCGTGGAGCCAGGCGCCGCCGCAGTGGTAATCGAGCCTGGACAGAACGCCACCCGCTCCGATGGCCCGAGACCGAGATCTCCCCGCGCGACTAATTGACAGCGGCAGGCTCTGATCGCAGCGCGCAAACTGCGTGACAGCTCCCCCGCAGCAGCGGGGGCCCGCGTGACCAAGCCTCTCGCCCTGACCTCGAAGGCGCGGTCGCCAGCGCTTCCTGTCCAAGAGGGCTTCCCAGAGGAAGGCCGCCCGCACTTCCCATCGGAAGAGCGCGGCCCGAGCCATTCCAAGCCTCTTGTGCCCCTGCTGTACGACGACGAAGACCAGGTGCAGGAGGGGCAGACAGAGGCGCGCGTGAATCTGGCTTTTGCTTCCCTCGTCCTGCGCGCGGGCGCCTCCCTGTCGGATTGGGTCGCAGCTGTCAGGGACAGGCGCGAAGGGGTCGTCTTAGTCTCCTTCGAGCCTGGTGCACCCATCAATCGCGATCAGCGGAAGCAACATCTCGACGATCTCATCCGCCAGAGTGGCTTCCACGGGAAGGTCGCGCGCGAGTGCGTCGGGGCTCTCCTCTGGGTTCCCGAGCGCGTCGAGCAGTGCGAGGTGCTTCGCGCGCACTCCCACGGGAAGTTCCTGGTTCAGGCCTGGTCGGTGACCCTGGCAGCGGTGGCTCACAATCCGAAAGCAAAGGAAGGCAAACTCTCCATAGCAGTGGGGGGCGTGTTCTTCCGACGCCAGACGAGCCTCGCGGGAAACCCGTGGCCCGAAAACTTCCGCAACGGGCTGCGGAACCTGGTGTTGTGGCACCGAGTGCGTATTCTCGCCGGGATCTTCGACGCAGACAGGGACGATCTTTCGGAGCTGCTCAGAAGTTGCGGCGCGTCTGGTACAGGCGTACTCGGCTTGGCTTTATGGTGTCCGAAAAAAGATTGTCACGTGACGCACCCGCACTACATCGTGATTCTTGGCCCCGATCAGGTTCGCGAGTGCCCTGCGAGCGAGCAGCCGGATCTGCCGCGCTGGTGGAATCAGGTTTTCCAGCCTCCGCAGCAGCGGGGGCTCCTCACCAGGCTGGAGCACCGCCAGTTGGATTGGGCGGCGCGTCCGACCTGGGTCAGGCTCACGGACGCGGGGCGCAAGGAGCAGGATGCATATGACTGGCCGCACTTGCACAGGGTGATCCACAAGGCCCAGGATGCGAACCGCCTCACGGAACACTGCCACACACTGTTCGTGTTCGTTTTTATAGAAGCCAAGAACAGGAAGTCTGGCAAAGGCGCCGCGGCCAGGAAGAAGGATCGGAAGCGGGAAGCCAAGTGGGAAAAACGGCGGGGAAAGTGGGCGGAGACAGAACCCGAAGCAACGGCCTCCGCAGCAGCGGAGGCGCACGGAGACCAGGAGGAGGCGGAGACAGGATCTGAAGCAGCAGCCTCCGCAGCAGCGGGGGCGCACGGAGCCCAGGGGGAGCTTGAGGGCGACGGGCGCGACGCCGTCGACTCCTGCAGCCCCGCGCCGCCCCGGGACGAACAGAGCAACCCTGACAGAGGTGAGAGGGAGGAGAAGAAGGAGAAGGATAAGAAGAATAATAACAATAATAAGAAGAATAATAACGATATCAGGAGCAGAACCCCAAAGAGGACGATGCCCTCGCAGCAGCGGGGGGGCAGCCGTTCCACGCGCAGAGAGCGGGGGCAGAGGAGCAGATACCGAATGAGGAGAGTGCCCTCGCAGCAGCGGGGGCGCAGCCGCTCCAGACGCAGAGGGCAGGAGCAGAGGGGGCGCAGCCGCTCCAGACGCAGTGGGCAGGTGGAGGGCGGCGACCGCAGGGCGGCGTGGGCAGGGTGGCTCCTGCCCACGCCGCCCGCGCACCCACCCCACACAGGTCAGGTGGTGCTGATGCCGAGAGGATGGCGCCCGCTCCTCCCAGGCCAGATATGCCGTCCGCCAGGCATGCCGCCAATGATGCCACCACCACGGCCACCTCCCCCGCGTGGAGGAGGGCGCCGCGGGGCCCCCCCGCTGGAGGAGACACCGCACCCTACGGCAGCGCGGCTCGTCCCGAGCCAGCCGCCGCACCCTCCGCCGAAGCGGCTCCTGCCAAGAGAGTCGCAGACGCCCCCCCCTCTGGCAGCGCCGCTCGTCCCGAGGCCGCCGCCGCAGCCTCCCCCGCCGCAGCTCCTCTCCAGGGAGTCGCCGCCTCCTGCGGACCCGTTTGCGTTCAGTGACGCGTTCGAGGCATTGCAGTCGCGGCGCCGCAGCCCTTCAAGCGACTCCAGCTGACGGCGCGCGGCTGCGGAGACCTCCGCAGCAGCGGGGGTGGTCTCCGCAGCAGCGGGGGTTATCATAAGAGATCTGAGGCGCGGGCTCGGCGCGCGCGCGCGCGAGGAGCCAGGCGCTCGCATTGAGCGGCTGAGGAAATCGTCGTCGTTGTCGTTGTGCTCGTCGTCGTCGTTTGCTTTTTGCTGGGGGGGAAAGGAGGGCGAGCAAGAGGGGGAGGAGGAGGAGGGGTCCTGCAGGGACCAGGACCGACACCGGGACCGGGACCGGGACCAGGGGAAGAGCGGGACCGGGACCGGGACCGGGACAGGGACGGGGAGCCCAGGACGGGCAGCAGGACCGACCACGGGACCGGGACCGGGACCGGGGCCGGGGCCGGGGCCGGGACCGGGAACGGGGGTGCTGGTCCCGGTCCCGGTCCCGGTGTCGGTGCTGGTCCCGGTCCCGGGCTCCCGGTCCCGGTCCCGCTCCATGTGTCAGCTCTTTGTCCCGCTCCCGATCTCTGCCGTGCCGTTTGGGTTCGAGATCGCCAGCCATGAAGGTTAGGAAGCCCGACGCAAGGATCGGGCGATGCCGCATCGGCGAGAAGAGGAATAGGAAACCCGACACAAGGACGGGACGATGCCGCGTCGGCGAGAAGAGGGCTTTTCGGAAACCGGACCACAGACCTCATTCGAGCAAGCGCGCTGGGGCGGCGGCTCGACCCACGGCAGCGTCGGCGAAGGCGGCCGCGCGGCCGCTAGCTCGGCGCAAGGCGAGCTCCAAGAAACAAGCCCTCGCAGTAGCGGGGGCTGCTGTAGCCCTCGCAGCAGCGGGGGCTGCTGTCTTGGAGCGTGGTGGGTTGTGGGATGAGAAGACTGCTCGGAGGACAGGCGTGGAAGATGACGATCCATTCGATCAGGCACTTTGGTACCGCGACCATTGGGGCAACTGGTGCAAACTAGGGTCCAAGATGCCGCCGGTCGGCAGCTCCTGGCAAGAAGGCGCCGACCCCCTTCGGATGTAATTACGGGGCGGATGAACACGACAGTGCCCCCAGCTGGTTGACTGTACGGTCCTCAGGATGACCACAACATCCCGAGCGCACAAGGGGAGCGCCCCTCCGCAGCAGCGGAGGGATGTCGCGCGAATTTCGCCGAGGGGGGGTGACCTCGGCGGAGGGGCGCACTCGCGCGCGCGCGGGGGAGCGCGGTTTCGCGCGTCGCGTGCGGCATCGCATGCGGTGTGGGGAAAAACACGACATCTGTGCTGTCATATGTGTCCTGCTCTCTCCTTTGCTTCGCTTCCCCTTGCATTCCCTCCTGCAATCCCCCGCCCGCCATTATGTCTTTGTAGTGATCATCGCTTCCATGCACGCAACTCACACAGCGCCCCCTTCTCTCGCAGATGGGTTCGGGGTGGGAAATCTTTCTCTCACAGAGGGGGGGCCGATGTATCAATGATTCTCCTGTTCAGGCGGATGTGCGCGTATCGAAAAACTGAGGAGGCCGCGTCGACCCGCCGTTCGTCGCCTCTCTCTCTCTCTCTTTGTCTCTCTCTCTCTCTCTGTCTCTCTCCCTCTATCTGCCTTTCCTCTCCTTCTCCTTTTGCTCAAGTGCGGGCAGGCCGCGGATCCGTGAGGCCCCTCCTTCTGTCCGCGCGCGCGACAGGCACTCGTGCTTCAAGCGGGGCCCCGCAGCAGCGGGGGCAACCGTCGCGGAGCATCTGTTTTGGAAGCTGCCCCCGCAGCAGCGGGGGCGCCTGGATAGATGTCCGAGGACATCAAGTCAGGTCCCCTGAATGATGCCGCCACGTTGCGCAGCCGCTATGCCTTGAAGGACTCCGAGGGGCAGCGGTTGAAGGCCAAAATCTCCTTGGAGGATATCTGCGTCCACCCGCAGAACAGAGGTGGGACGTGCCCCTCCGCTGCCAGAGTGGTTAATCTCCTGTGTGGCATTCTGAAAGACAGGTTCCTCTTGAACGAGGCGCAGCACGAAGCAGTGGTTGTTCAGGAACTCCCTGCGGGGAAGAAGGCCGATTACGAGCGCCTCCATGGCAGGCCGTGCACGGCGCACGCGGACCACAACTTGCAGAAAACGGAGTCCGTGGAGGCTCTACGCTCGGCGTACACAAGCTTGTCAACGTTCAACTACGGGGCGCTGAGCCACTGCACCCTAACCCTTGGTCTGCTGAGCCTCAAGCACGGCGCAGTGTGGGTCATTCCCGAAGACCACAAAGG
This sequence comes from Prorocentrum cordatum, assembly GCA_963575745.1. NCBI lineage: Eukaryota > Dinophyceae > Prorocentrales > Prorocentraceae > Prorocentrum > Prorocentrum cordatum. Next base: position 345,503 of record CAUYUJ010009058.1, on the reverse strand, counting down.
ATGTGGTTTGGAGGAGTTCCAGACAGGTACAGGTGGCTCCTGGGATATCCCGAAAATGCGTCGCGCACCGAAGTTCACAGAACTCATGGACGTGCTCGATAACGGTTTGCTTTGCGAGGTGCCCTCGTGGGAAATTCACTTCGATGCCGTCTTCGCGCAAGGCCCCGCGATCATTTCCGCGGCCCTGAACGACCCACAGGGAAAAGGTGTGACCTCTCACGAAATCGAGGTCCTGACGTCCGTCGGTGATTTCGTCGCCGCCGCAGCAGCGGCGGGCAAGAACGCATCGTGGGGATCTGAGACAGGACACCCCGTGAATATCTCGTACGACACTGTTCTCAAGGCTTGCGCGCAACGACATCCCGAGTACGCCAAGGCCAAATGGTTCGAGGACATGTTCACTTTCGTCATCAACGTGGGGGCCGCATCAGGGCAGCTCATACCGCAAATTCTAGATTATGAAAGACGTTGGGTGGATCACAAAATACGCTCCCTGGCACCAGCCACATGGGGCGTTCTCAACCAACTCCCCATAGATTGTCCCCATGTGAAGGTTGCCCTTGTCATGAGGGCGTACTCGCAAGAGCCGAGGTGCGGACAGTGCCCCGCGCCGGAAACGGCTTGGGGACACAGCGAGGGCAGCAGTCGGGTACAGGAGCTCAATTCTTTGTTGGGGTATGTCCGTCGCATATTGGCCCCCGCAGCAGCGGAGGCCCACGGGGAGGAGAAGAGCGCGATTTTGACCGCGGGGGCGGTTCTGACTGCGACGGACACCTTCTACCAGGCGTACGTAAGGGTGAAGGCTAACAAACCTCGTCTGGAGGCAGTTGTGGAGGCCGTGTGCGAGACAGCGCGTCCGTACTATGCTGAAGTACGCGAGGCCTGGCAGAAAATGGAAAAGAACGCGCAGAAAGGGTTCCCGCTCCCTCCTGCGCCGTGGACCGACAAGTTGCCCGCGGCCCCCGAGAACCCCGCTGGCCCTCGCAGCAGCGGAGGTGGCGAGGGCTCTCGCCCGCAGCCAGTATTGATAGAGTTCAACGAAGAAGACAAGCCTCTGAACAGGCAGATGTCTGAAGTGTCAAAGCCCGTGCACAGCCTGATGGTGGTCCCAGTGAAATCGTGGCACGCTTCGGCTCCGTCTGGCAATCTCGACACAGACAGGTGGCACCAAGCAAGCATCGCGGAAGTCATGACTGGCTTCCATCGTCACGCGGACACTTGCGCCCAACCCGTCCAGATGCAATATGACGTTCAAGCCAAGAGTGTCCATGTGGTGGCTACTGAGGACATCGCCGAGGGGAAACTGATGCTCTTCCCTTGCTGCCCCACCGCGAAGATTTTCCCGAAAGTCTCGAGCAACCCGCGGGCAGTGGAGGTGCTAGTCGGTGAGAAACGTCCGACTCCTGTCGAGAAAATGGAAAAATATTGGGCACAACCTGATTTCAAATTACCAGAGCTGGAGCTCAAGCCCGCGCCGCATGAAGCGGCCTCCGCAACAGCGGAGGTTGCGCAGGGCGAGGCGCCCGCGGGTCCGCAGCTCGACGGGGCGGCCCCCGCAGCAGCGGCGCCTGCACAGGGCGAGGCCGAACAGGCAGATAATCCGTGCCAGTTTAAGTTCGGAGGTACCGAGTCCTTGCACTTCTTTTGGGGAGTTGAGAGGATGACGCCAGAAGAACTTGCCCGAGCCCAGCTAGTGCAGGGACAGGAGCACTGGAAGTTCAACGTTGCACTTCGACCGCACGAGTTCCAGACAATGACAAAGTGCCAACCAGCCGCCCCCCTCCGCGTCTGCAGCGTGCTTGTCCCGTGCATGCACAACACGGTGCCGCTGGTGCGCGGAGATCGGCTGATGCTGCAGATCACAAAGGAGAAGAGGGCCACCGACACCCAAAAGGAGAAGCAGGCATGGCAAAAGGAGCAGAAAGAGCAGGAGAAGAAACGGAAGAAGGACGCCGAGGAGGGGCGGAAAACCCCCAAGAGCGGCAAGATGACAATCCCTGGCCAGGGGGCCCACTTCGTGTGATCCCGCCGCAGCAGCGGAGGGTGCGCGAAACGGGGCGGCAGATGACAGCGGCCGATGATCCACCCGTCGCAGCCCGCAGCCGTCAGCTGGAGGGGAGGAGGAAAAGGGCGGGGAGAGGAGGTCGAAGAGGGAGGGGGGAGGGGGGCAGCAGAAACAGCACAAGACAGGGATGGGAGAGGTCACGCATCCGCCGCAGTAGCGTCGGTGGTACGTCAATTCTCATGGCGGCGCGGCGGTCGCTGAGAAATGGAGCAAGTGCGAGGGCCTGCAAATGCGGAACATGTGAGTGCCTCTCGTCCCCTCCCCTCCTCTTCCTCCATGAGATCTCTCTCCTGGTGCATATCCCCTGCCAGGTCTCGTCCTGCTCCTCTCCCTCTATGTTCGTCCTGCCCTCCCCTCGCGCCTCGCCTCCGTCTCCGTCCCCCCTCGTCCGTTCCCGCCTCCCTCCCGTGTCCTGTTTTCCTCTCTCCGTGCTCATCGTCCTGCTCATCGTCCTGCCGTCCTGTTCGCGGGGCGCTCTGTGGGACAGGGGGGCGGTCGAAGCACACAAGGCCGAACCCCTCTGTGACAGAGGGGCTCCCGCGCTTTTCCGCCCGAGCCCCCCTGTGACAGAGGGGTCCCGCGCTTTTCCGCAGACCCCCCCTCACGGGCTCGGGCGGAAAAGCGCGGGAGCCCCTCTGTCACAGAGGGGGTGGGGTCGTGCTTTTCCGCGCGCCCTCCTCTGTGAAACAGGGGTGGTCGTTCGATCAGGACGCCCCCCCCCTGCGGGACAGAGGGTCGGTCAGAGCACACAAGGCCCCCCCTCAAGGGGCAGAGGAGCGGTCAAGGGACAGGGAAGGCAGCTGTGCTCGTTCGGAGAGAAGGAGGGGGATGGGTTGGATGAGATGGAAAGAAGCTCGTGGAGGGAGCATGATGCGGATGAGGAGTAGGAGGATCTGTTCGAGACGAGGAGTCCGCTTTCCATAGCCGTTTTCAGGCGGTTCACTTGTGAGGGGGGGCCGACACCTAGGACGCGCGCGCCTTCGCAGCAGCGAGGGCTTGCGCACGGCGGCATGAAACGCAAGGCAGAGGACACATGGCGGGAGGTCGCTGTCGGGAAAGCAGCGCGCCAAGATGGCGCGAGCATGGGGGTGCTCTGCGTGACGGGCGGGCTGTGCCGAAGTCACGAGGGAGCAGCGGGATTTGCTCTGGAATGCGAGGAGCGCTGTGTTGTCTTGGGCGGCGAGGAAAGCCTAGAAGCCTTCGCGCCCGTCGGAAAGCACCGCCTGTGGATGCTCAAGGTGGTCGGTGGTCACAGTGCCGTGAAGGGCGCCTTGAACGAAACAAACTTGTTAGAGCAATTGCATGGGAAGCTTCGCGCTGGAGAAGGATACAACGTGGATGAAGCGGCGACTCCTGTGAAAGAGGCCCCCGCAGCAGCGGGGGTTGCAGCAGGGTCTCCCGCAGCAGCGGGAGAAAAAGGTCGGGATCCCATGGCGGATCTCCTCGGCACCGTCAAGGCCGCATCGAAAGCGAAGAAAACCCCTGAGAAACAGAAAGGATTTCCTCGAGGCACGCTCTGCAGAGTAACCATGCCGATGTCTCCTAAGCCAGATGAGGCCGACACGAAAGAGGTTAGTGTGTATGAGAACAAGTATGGGCAACTACTCGTTCAGAGTCAGGACCTGCCTTGGCTTCTGCATTACCTGTGCGAGGAGAGCCAGGGCAAAAGCGTCCCCGAACCCAACGACGACGACGAGGACGACGCTTTGGACGAGAAGCGCCCGTGGACCACCAGGTGGTGCCCCTCTGGGATGTGGACACTGGAGGTCAAAGGAGGGCCAATGGCAGGCCGAACATGGGCCTCCAGGATTCAGGATCTGAACGAGGAGAAATGGTCCACAGGCGTGGCGTTGACGGAAGTGACGACGCCCTTGAAACAGTCCACCCGTGCGCAGCAGAAGCAGGTTCTTCTAGCGTTCTTGGAGGACGTGGTCCAGAAAGCCATCAAGCAGGAAACAGAGAAGTGATGTCCTCGTTATCCGCTCGCTGGCGCGCGCCGCAGCAGCGGCGCGCTGACCGCTACAGCGGCTTTTTTTATGCAAACAGACTCGGTGTATGCACCGCGCCAGCGGCGCGCTGACCGCTGAGGTGGATGCCTGCGGGTTCCTGTCGACTGGACAGGGGTTAGGGCGCGCGCGGGGGATCGTGAGCCTGCGGCTCTCCAGCGCTCGCGCGCTAGAGGACCAAAGGAACTCGCGGAATCTGGCGAGGACGGGGCGGAGGGGTTGGGACCAGTAGGAGGGGGGGGGAGGGGGGGGAGGAGGAGGAGGAGGAGGAGGAGAAGGAGGAGCAACAGCAGCAGCAGCAGCACCCGCAGCAGCACCGACAGGAGGATCATTGCGAGGATGCGGCCGTTTGCTTGCCCTGCGGCGCTGGGCTCGAGACAAGAGGGCGGCCGCGTGTGCGCGCGCGTGGCTTCGGCATCGTGGCCGCCGCAGCCGCTCCGCCCCCAGGCCCAGGCGACGCTCGCCCTGCAAACGCGCCTCTGCGGGTCGGGCACGACCGCGAGGTCAACGAATGTGGAGTTTTTATACCAACAAGACAAAACTAAAGACCCCGACAGAGTGCTCATGAATCCACGGAAACTACAGGGGCCAATATTCGGATTCGGGTAATTACGTTATGCTATGCGCCGCAGCAGCGGCGCGGCTTGCCATTATGAATCTGGCAAACACATATGGAAGAAGATTCATGTGTGCTCGCAGTGGCCGTGGAAAAGCGACCACAAGAAGTGGTTAGGTTTTGGAGTCCGATGAGAAGTAGGAGGATTTGTTCGAGACGAGGAGTCCGCTTTCCATAGCCGTTTTCAGGCGGATCACCAGTGAGGGGAGCTGACACCTAGAACGCGGGCGCCTTCGCAGCGGCGAGGGCTTGCGCGCGGCGGCATGAAACGCAAGGCAGAGGAAACATGGCGGGATGTCGTTATCGGGAAAGCAGCGCGCCAAGATGGCACGAGCATGGGGGTGCTCTGCGCGACGGGCGGGCTGTGCCGAAGTCACGAGGGAGCATCGGGATTTGCTCTGGAATTTGAGGAGCGCTGTGTTTCCTTTGGCGGCGAGGAAAGCCTGGAAGCCTTCGTGCCCGTCGGGAAGCACCGCCTGTGCATGCTCGAGGTGGTCCGTGGTCTCAGTGCCGTGAAGGGCGCCTTGAACGAAACGACAATGTTAGAGCAAGTGCTTGGGAAGCTTCGCGTCGGAGAAGGAGACAACGTGGATGAAGCGTCGACTCCTGTGAAAAACGCTTCCGCAGCAGCGGGGGTTGCAGCAGGATCTCCCGCAGCAGCGGGAGAAAAAGGTCGGGATCCCATGGCGGATCTCCTCGGAACCGTGAAGGGCGCATCGAAAGCGAAGAAGGTGGCGGCGCGTCGCCAACCGGAGAAAACCCCTGAGAAACAGAAAATATTGTCTCGAGGCACGCTCTGCCTCTCGCTCCGTGCGGTCGTCTTGGGCGGCGTCGGGCCTCCGCTGACTGATTGCATGATGCATATATGTATATCTTGTGTATGTATGGTGTGTCGACGTATGTGTATGTATATACGTATATATGTATGTATGTATGTATGTATATATATATATATATGTATATATATAACACGGACGCAGGGGCGTGGCCCGCGGCCCAGGGCGGGGCCCGAGACTCTGGGACAGGACACAGGGCCTCATCATCGTAGGATGCTCATCATTCTCATCATCGCTATGATGGGGGGGAGGAGGGGACAGCTACCAGCTGCGCGCTGGCGCCACCGCCGCTCCCCCGCGCCCGCTGGCGCATCCGCAGTGCGGCTGCGGGAGGGGCTGCGCCTCAATTCCTGCAGAGGCGGCCTGCAGGAATGTTGCACTTTTGGCGTCTAGCACAAACGCCCGAGCGGCCCGCTTTTTTTGGGGTGGGCTCTTGGTTCACGGTGGAAGAGGAGACTATCATCATCCCCCGTGCCGCGTTCGCCTTCCCTCGACGACGATGTCGACGACTTCCCACATTCTGGCCTTGTTTTCTGGGGGGTGTTCTCGGAGTCGTTCGGGGCGTTCGTTCGTGTGTGCATGCTTCTGAGTTTTCTGCGCGTCGTTCGGGCCGCTCGTCCTGGTGTGAGTCGTTCGGGCCCCTCCTCACCAGCCCATCTCACAGCAGCAACCCTCGCGAAGCATGCCGACGGTCGTGTTTTTTCAGGCGTGTGTCCGCTGGTCCCCGCATATCTCCCTTGTTCCTCGTTCCTCCCGCCCCCTTGTACATCCTCCTTGTGGGGGGATGCGGCCGTTTGCTTGCCCTGCGGCGCTGGGCTCGAGACCAGAGGGCGGCCGCGTGTGCGCGCGCATGGCTTCGGCATCATGGCCGCCGCAGCCGCTCCGCCTCCAGACCCAGGAGACGCTCGCCCTGCAAACGCGCCTCTGCGGGTCGGGCACGACCGCGAGGCCAACGAATTTGTGGAGTTTTGGTACCAAGAAGACAAAAAGAAAGACCCCGACAGAGTGCTCATGAACCCACGGAAACTAAAGGGGACAATATTCGGATTCGGGTACGTTATGCGCCGCAGCAGCGGCGCGGCTTGCCATTATGACTCTGGCAGACGCATATGTAAGAAGATTCATTTCTGCTCGCAGTGGCCGTGTCCCAGCGACCATCGTCTGGCGGACGGTTCTGTGGACTACTATAAGTGGTCAGACTTGCAAGCGCCCTGGCATTTAGTGCAATGCGCGGGCGGGTGGCCCGCAGGAGCTGGGGCCCCCGCAGCAGCGGAGGCGCCGGCCGAGGCGTGCGAGGTCCCTGCTGAAGCGGCAGCGGAGCCGTGGGTGGGCCCTGCTGATGGCCCCGCAGCAGCGGGGCCGTCAGCGGAGGCGTGCGTGGCCCCTGCTGAAGTGGCAGCGGAGCCGTGCGTGGGCTCTTTCTGACGGCCCCGCAGCAGCGGGTGCGTCCGCGGAAGCGTGCGTGCCTCCTCCTGAAGTGGCGGCGGCACCGTGCGCGTGCCCTTCTGCAGGCCCCGCAACAGCGGAGGCGTCCGTAGGTCCTGCTGGCGCGCATGGCGCCGACGCTATCGCCGAGGCCGCTTCCGCAGTGGAGGCTGCCCTGAAGGACTCCGCGGCAACAGCAGCTCTCTCAGCAAAGGGGGTTGCCCCTGTCGCTTTCCCCCAACCCGCCCCGCTTGCTGTTCGCGACATAGCGGAACCCGTGCTTCCAGGGGCGGAAGTTGCTGCAGTGACCGCCTGTGAACAGACAGCCGCGAACGCAGGCGCTGCGGTTGCCCCGCCCGCGCCTGCAGGGGCACTTTCAGAACAAGGCCAGAGGTGCTTCGAGAAATTGATGAAGTTGTCGCGCAGTATTCGCGGAAGGCCGGGGGGAGGCCGAGAGTGGATAGGGTATTCTGCTTTCGTAATCTTTGCGCTTCTGCGGAAGGTGCGCGTCTACGTGTGGGAAGGACGGAACAGAGTCGACCTTTGCAAAGCTGTCTTGCCGCCGTGGAAACTGGAGGAGTTAACCCGCGAGCCTGCGGTGGGCGCGATCGCGTGTTGCGCCGTCCCCCGAGAGTCGGGGCCACCGGACTGGGCCCCCGTGTCGGAGGAGTATCCTTTGTTTCTATGCAATCATTTTATCGCAGGCGTCTCCACCGACTTTGTGGATTTCACGGGAGATGCTTCGACGGTGGACGGTTTCTATTCGGCTCTCGGTGTGTTCGTCGTGTCCACAGTCGCAGACGGGGACTGCGGTTTGGATTGCATGTTGCAGATGACCCAGGAGGTTTCCACGCGAGAGTCTCGCAGGGAGCTCCGCCAGGACAGTTGCTCTCTCCGACCACCCTGATCCTTCGCTTCCATCTCTGCTGCCCCCACATGCTCTCCCCCTCCTTCTCTCCCCATTTTGCCTTCATGCCTCTCCCATCGCGCCCCCCTCTCCCCTCGTGCCCTCCCCACCGAGTCTCCTTGCCCCTCCTCCATGCCCGCCCGCCAGGACATCGCGGACTACATCGTGCAAAGGGTGCGTCTGGCGTGGTTCCTCGACGTGATGGTCCTGACACAAGAAGTCACGCAGGATGACGTCCAGGAGCTTCGTCGCCTGCAGAGCGCCTTAGACGACGAAGAACTTGTCCCGCAGCCTGGCCACGCCGCCCCTCCGAGAGCACAGGGCGTTGCCGCCGCAGCAGCGGCGGCGCCACCTGAGGACTTGGCAGTGGTGGAAGTCGACGCCGAGGCTGTCTGTCAGGAGCTCGTGCAAGCCATCCAATGGTGGACAGGACTGACAGACGCTGCGTGCGCCCTGGACGTAGCTCGGGAGTTGATGCCCGCAGAGCGGGAGGAGCAGCTCCTGAGGTACAGGAACCGCGGCTGCGAGCGCAAAGCTCCTCCCAGAACAAGAAGCGCGTGGTGGTCCCGTCGCTCCTGTGCTCGAGGATGGAGATAGCGGGTGCTTTCGACGAGCACATGCGCTCTTTAGGCTGGACGCCTGGAGACCGCTTTCCGTATGCAGGGGCGGGTTTAATTCATGGATGCGTGGGACTGGGGTTCCATGTCCCGTCTCTCTCTCAGGAAGCGCACGCACGTTGTGCGGCGCTGGCACAAGGCTTTTCTGTCGTCGAAATACGCCTCCGCAGTAGCGGAGGCTGTTCGGCATCCGCGGGGACACGAGACGCAGCACGGGCAGGGGCGCCTCCTGAAGTGGAAAGGGCGGAAAAGGATACCACAACAGGGACAGGGGCCAGCTCGAAAATGCCCTTGGCTGCGGCAAGCTCTGTTTGAATGGTGGAGTTCCATTCGGCACAGTGTGGATTGGAAGATGATCAAAAGTGGAATGCGAAGTACCCAAAGAGAGCCAGCGAAGATAGCAAGGTTCACGCAAAGCATGCTCCAGACCAAAGCGTTGGAGCTCATGAGCGAGTACGTCGCGCAGCAGCTGCGGATCGGGCAGCGACCCGCCGCCGTGGAGTTGAGGTCGCGCTGGTGGGCCTCCTGGCGCAAGGAATGCGGCCTCAGCATGCGGTACCCGAACAGGAAGTACAAGTGCCCGCTGCCCGTCTTGGAAGAGCGCCTCGAGCGAGGCTGGCTGAACGTGTTTAGGGTACGCGCCGCGTGCGTGCTACTCAACGAGCAGGATCCCGAGATGGAGAACTTCGACCAGTCGCCTTTCCACCACAATGAAACAGGATCAGCTGGCGTGAGGACCCTCGCAGTAGCGGGGGTCGAAGTGCCACTGGTGGAGTGCCACGGCGCGGTGCGGGAGCGGTGGACGGCCAATTTCATGACAATGAGCGACAAGGATCGACTGCGGAGAGAAGGCCCCCCACCGATGGAGTGCATGTTCAAGGCGGAGGGGGGGGAGAGAAGTTGAGGCCGCGCCTGCTCGAACACCTTCGGCGCCGAGGGTTCGGCAGATGGGCGTCGGCGACCACCAGCACCAAGGGGTCTTACCGGACACCGTGCGTGCTCGCGTACCTGGACCGCCACCTCCCTCATCTGCCAGAGCCTCCGCAGCAGCGGGAGTGGAGAATTATGATGGCGGATGATCATGGCCCTCACTTGTCCCCGCTTGTGAGTAAGCTATGTTGGTCTCGAGGGTACGTGTTCATCCCGCACGGGGGCGGCGTAACCCCAATCCTCCAAACTGAGGACACACATCTGAATCAACACGCCAAGCGCGAGTACATGAAGAGAGAAGGAGCCGCGCTGCTGAGAGCCATGAGGCTGGGCCAGTGCGTCCCACAGCTGGACAAGTTAGAATGCGTTGACTTGATGGTGGAAGTGATGTCCCAAATGAGTCTTCACTTGGCTGCGGCAGACGGGTACTGGGAAACTGGTTTCAAGGCAAATCTGTGGGATGCGGACTTGGACGCGCGCATATGCAAGGAGGCAGGCCATTTCTGGAGAAAGTTGGGGATGCGTGAGAAGGTCGCCGCCGCAGTAGCGGAGGTCGAAGAAGAGGTGCAGGCGGGGCGCTTGAGATGGACTTACAAAGACATCATGCGATTGGTCCTCCCGCACCCTCGACGCGGCCACTGCGACGACGTGTTCGCAAACCTTGGAGACGACACGGCTCTGGGCGAGGGCGACGAGATTTGGCATGGCATGGAGGGGGCGGAAGACGCAGCCGAGGGTCTCCGCAGCAGCGGGGGCACTGAGGGTGGCAATTCCGTCGACGCCCTCGAAGGAGATGAAGATGATGGGAGCGAGGACGACGACGGGTGGAGCGCCGCTGGCGAGTTTGACTACGAATGGGCCAATCAAAGTCTCACCGCAGCAGCGGCGGGGGAGAGCGCGCTGGAGGCGCCGCCTGGCCTGTCGACGTCTCGTATGGAAACTGCGGAGCAGACGTTTGAATTGATGAGAACGTATTCTTCGATCGCTGAGGAGTTGCGCAGCTGGGGCGACATCGCGGGGGCCACGTTCATGGAGACGCAATTACGGAAAGAACGGGGGCGAGTGCGTGAAGTGTCGAAGGAAGATCCTGGGGTTCAGCGGGCCCTCGCAGCATACGAGGACGCCCGCGAGGCGACGCTCAGAAACGAGAAACGACAGCGGGATGTCGAGGCGCGGCGCAGAGAAGAGCTAACCCGCCTGGGGGACGACGTAAAGAAAGCGCGCAAGCTGCTGAGGACACAGCAAGCGAAACTCTTAGACGCAGAGGCAGCCATAGATATCAAACACAGGATGAAGCATGTCGGGATATCCGAGCTGGGCGCGGGCCTTCGCAGCTGCGGAGGCGCGGCGGGTCGAACGTCGAGGTGCGACGCGCTGAATCGCCTTGCGATTTTGGGTTCTGGGCTTTCTGCAGCTCAGCGGTCAGATTTTGATTGGTTTCGGCGGGAATGGGACGCCGCTGGCATGGAGGACTTCGGTGGAAAGTGGTCGGAGACGTTTGCCACATGGTTGCAGAACGTCGTAGACGAGTACTTGGGGGGCAACCCGAGAGCTTTCAGCATGTTTGTGCACAGTGAGACGCGGCGCCGTCTGTCTGGCTCCCTGGCGCTTGCGCTCCCTGCAGCTGGGGGCCTCTGAGAGGCGCGGCCCGCCGCAGCAGCGGCGAGGCGCGGGGTGTGAGTTCGGGCAGCAGCCGCTGCTCTTCCACCTGCCTGCGACTGAGGTGCCGCGTGCGCGCGCGGACGTAGCGCAGGCCCTGCGCAGAAGAAACAGGGAGGAGGGGGGGGCGGGGGAGGAGGTGAGAGGAGGGGGGGAGCAGGCAGGGGGAGAAAACCACGCGGGTGTCGATCACTCCGCCCCTCCTCCTGCTCTCCCCCCTCCTTCTCCCTGATCTCTCCTGGTCATTATATCATTCCTCTCTCTATCCCTCTCTCTCTCTCTCTCTCGTTATCGTCGTCCGTCTCTCTCTCTCTCTCTCTCTCTCTCTCTCTCTCTCTCTCTCTCTCTCTCTCTCTCTCTCCCTCTCTCACTATCTCCCTGTCTCTCTCTCTCTCTCTCTCTCCCTCTCTCTCTGCCCGCCCTTTCCTTCCCTATCCGCCCCGTCTTCCTCCTCTTCGCCCCGTCCCCCTCCTTCCACCGCCGTTTCGGCCCCAGGAGTTCGGCTCTGACGGCCGCCCCCCCTGCAACGCGGGGGCAGGGAGCGATGGCCGCGGCCGCCAGCAGCAGCAGCAGCAGCCCATTGGGCCCCGCAGCAGCGGGGCCTCGGGGCCGACTGTCGGCAGTGTTTACAGCGAAATCTGGGAAGGTTTGGCGACCTGTGGGTGGTCAGGCAGAACCCTGGAAGGGTCCTTGGGCCCTTGTGCCAGAGGGCGCCCCCGCAGCAGCGGGGGCTGCGCCGCCTGGCGTTTCAAGCTCAGCAGCGGCGGCGCGATCAGAAGTTTCTACGATGCGCGCCCGCCCAGGCGACTCCGTGGTGGATCCGAGCGATGACGAAGAGCCTCAGGAATTTAGGGGCTGCGCGCCGCCCGACGACGTCGAGCGGCGCAACTGCGTTCTTCGCGACGCCGTCCCGCGCGAGATCTTCTGCGAAAGAAGAGCGGCTGACGTGAACAGGCCACGGAACGACAACGTGGGCAACCTTTCCGTCCTGTTCGGGAACTGGGGCTCCATGCCGAGCGAGACCAACCACGCGGGCCAGCGGCGGAGACTTGAGTTGCAGCTGCGGCATTGCCCTGCTCTCGTGGCGTGCTTTGCGGAATGTGAGGAGCAGATGGGGTCAATCCTACAGCGGCCAGGGAAACCGCCGCCGCTGCAGGCGGACGCCCCCGCAGCAGCGGGGGCGTCAGCAGCGGAGGGCCAAAGCAGCAGCAGCGGTGGGCCTTTTGTCGCCCCCGCAGCAGCGATGGCGACAGCAAGAGGAAGTGCTGCGAGTGTTGGCGATTGCCAACAGCTCCAGAATCGACCAGAGTACGAATACTTGACCCTGCGCGGGCGTGAGGACAAGTCCTTGTGCATCGCTGCGCGCGCAAATCTGTGTTACGCAATGCGGCTGCTCCACTGGGAAAGGAGTGTCGACGGCCACTACACAACAGCAAGAGGGCGCAAGATGGAAGCGTTCTCGAGGATCATGGTGGTTGAGATCTACTTCGATCAAACCTACGCCCACTTCGGCTCGAAAGTGCGGGTGTGCGCGGTGCACCTCCACCGCGACACGGCGAAACATTCCAAAGGCTTCAACGAGGCTCACAAGACGTGGTGGCGGAGGTTGGCGACCATTTTGCAGGACAGCAGCGTTGACATCCTTTGTGGGGATTTCAACATGGCGCTCACACAGACGCTGCCGAGTCTTCGGGGTCTAGGCATGCGATTGGAGACGGCAGCAGCGTACTTCTGGCGCGGATTGGACGGCACTCCGTGCTTGGACAGCTGCGGCATCTTCGTTCTCAACAGGCCTGGCGAGTACACCCTGTGCTGGCCGCTGAGCGCCGTGCACGACAGAGACGAGACGGGGTTGCTCTTCGCACGCAAGCCGGTGATCGGTGAGATCGGGTACCGTAACAGAAGCAAGGCAGAGGCCCCCGCAGCAGCGGGGGCCTCCACCAGCCCATCATCGGAGCCGACGTACTGGCACCACAGCCAGAACGGAGGCCCTGGGATGCCTTACTCTTGCTACTACCCGAAAAAAGACGCCCGCGATCACCTCCAGGATTTACTGACCCAGTCAGAGGGATGCCAACGCAAGATCCAAGAGAAGGAGCGTGAGAAACTGAGGCGCGCCGAGGCTGAGGCTAGAGGGGACCACCGCTTCTCTAGTAATCGCGAGGTGACCCTCTTCCGCGCGTTGCAGAAGACGTTCCCGCCAGAGACCGTGGAGGTGGAGGGGCGCTGGCACGGCGGCGCCCACTACCCTCTCCTGTTCCAAATGCGCATGGCCAGCGTGCGTTCGCAGGGGAGGAAGCAGGAGAGAGCCAAAGAGAAGAAGGACAGGCGCGCCCAGAAACAGCTGGCAGCTGCGCTCAGGGCGCCGCTGCCGCCCGAGCAGCACGGACCCGATCGCCAGGCACCAGAGCAGCACAGCGAGAGGGGCGAGCAAGACGAGCGCGCCCAACAGGCGTGGCGCCCGCCAAGATGGGCAGACGAAAACGCGGACGACGGCCGCGACAGGCCCGCGGCTGGCGATGGAAGGTCGCGGCGGGGGCTTGAAAGGGGGAGGGGGGGAGGGGGGGTGGGGCACGGGGGGGGGCAGGAGGGAGGAGAGGGAATGAGGAATAGGCTGAGCAGGACGAGGGATGACATGAGGAAATGAGTGTCGGGAAGGGGCGGGAGTTGACAGGGAGGGGATAATTATAGAAATAATTACTTATCACCCCCAAGGTGGCAGCCGACCCCGCAGTGCCCATCTCCAGGGCCTGCGCCGCTGGAGCAGCGAGGGCAGCGCGGCGCCGCCAGCTACATCTCGGACGCGATCGCTGCCCTCGGCCACGAGCCGCCAGAGCCCCCGCAGCAGCGGAGGCCACAGACGCCACGGCAGCAACCAACAGACGGGGAGTGGCGCTGGGATGAGTGGTGGCGCACCAAGGAGGGCGAGGGGCGCGAGTGGCAACAGCCGAGCGGCGAGGCTTCCTCGCTGCAGGACCGCATGGTCGACTCCGCCTGGCGCGACATGCAAGTTGCATTCGGCAGCGACCAACGCCCCAGTGACTGGTGGAGCAGCCGCAGTGGGTGGAGTAGCGGCCAGGGGCACTGGGAGGCCACGAATTGGAGGTGGGTCGAACACCCCCCCGAGACCAATCCCTGGGAAAAACTTAGCTGAACCATCGCACAGGAGCCGCCCCTCCGCAGCAGCGGAGGGAGGCCTCATCGGCCGAACGTCGACCCTCCGCAGCAGCGGAGGCCTTGCCAATGCATCGTGAGCGGCGGCGACTCGCGCGCGCCGTCGTGCTCGGCGACCGCTGCCCGAGCGGAGAAGGAAAAAGAAACGGTGCTTTCATCGGTGCTGTCGTTGTCTCCTCTCCTTCATCGTTTTCTTCTCCCTCCCCCTCCAATCCCCCATCCCGCCATCACATTTTATCGTCTCCAATCGTATCGGGAGCTCCCGTGGCAGAAGAGCGCCCAGAACGAGGTCCTCCGTGACAGAGGGGGGGCATCTTAGACCCCCTCTGTGACAGAGGGGGGGCATCTTAGACCCCCTCTGTGACAGAGGGGGGGCCAAACAACAAATGATCACTTTAATGCGGCTTCTGGATTAGACGCTCAGGTGCGCGCCCGAGTGTCCTGCCGCCCCCGCGGGCGCAACGTGAATTGCCTCGGGGGCTGTCCAGCCCTCGACCTTTGGTCATTCATGTTGCGCCTACGGGGGTGGCAGGACACTCGGGCGCACACCTGAGCGTCTACGTGTCTGGGGCGCCGCCCCCTCGAACATAGACGCTCCCATGGCGTCTCCTTGGAGAGATGGACTCCCGTTTTCTTCGCCCTCTTGGCCCGTCTTGGGGTCCTCTTGCCTCTTGCCCGTCTTGGGCCCTGCCCTGCATGGGCCCTCTTGGGCCGTCTTGGCGCCCTCGTGCCTCTCTAATAAATCATGCGAGAACGCGCGGTAAATCACCGAAGCGCTTGGGAACGCCCGGGGGCGCCTGGGAGCGACCGGAATTCGGGGATGTGAGCCTCTTGAATTATACCAGCAAGATGAAATTCATAGAATTCGCAGGGACCTCAGGACTCCGTTTCGTGCCTCAATGCAAGGCGCATCTCCGTATCGAAGTGACGAGCGAAGAATTCATCGCGCTTCGCGTATCCCCACCGGCCCATCCAGTAACGGTTCTCAGGCGAGTTACGGTGATCTGGGGCGCGTGTGAGCAACCAGGGGGGGTAACCGTTATCGTTCGAAGGAATTGAGGGGGGGGGGGGGAAGAGGAGGAGGATAACGATGAGGAATAGGCGGACCAGGGGGAGGAGGGCGAGCAGAAGGGCCAGAGGCCTCTTCGACGCCTCTCGGCGTCTCTTGGGATATCTTTCGGGTGTTTCTTGGAGGCTCTCGTGGCGTCGTGGGGGTCTCTTGGCATTCCCAGAGACCTCTTGGGGCGTCTTGGGTGCCTCTGGGAGATTCCTGGGGGCCGCCCGGGGGCTCTTGGAAGCATCTTGGGGGCCTCTTGGGGTCTCTCGGGCGCCTCTCGGGGTCATCCGTGAGCCCTTTTGAGGGCCTATTGGGGCCATCTTGGCTCGGGGGATATCGATCGAGGAGGGTGGATCCTTAATTGGCGTCGCCCCTCTAGAGGCCCGAAGATCTTCTCTTGGGGCCCTTTTGCGGCGCACTTGGGGCGCTCTTGGGGCTGTCTTGGGGCGATATGGGGGCCCTCCTGGGGCCCTCTTGAGCCCTCTCAGGGCCATCTTGAGGCCTCGGAAGGCCATCGGAAGCGAACAGGCGAGACAGCTAAGTTCATCGATTTTCTTCAAATTGTTCTTCTTTGGTTTGGGCATCTTGGGAGCATCCTTGGGAGGCTCCGTGGCCACTTGGACCCATCTCGGAGCGGACTTGAGGGCTCTTGGAGCATGGTGTACACCACCATGAGCGATCTTGGAGTATCTCGGGTCATCTTGGAGGTCATCTTGGGCTCTCGGAGGCCTTTTGGAGCCATCTTGGACCATCTTGGACGCTCTGACCGCGCGCCCCCCATCCCGTTCAGGGGGAGGGTAGGGGTAAACCCCTCCCGAAGGGGAAGAATGGGGATTGGAAAATTGTCTCTCTAAACCGATCACGCCCTAAGAGGCCGGTGGGATGTTTCAGGTTCCCACCTGTGTGACACAGCCTTCGGGGTCCAACGAATCCCAATTCAAGGTTGGACTCGTGCCCGGCACTCGATCTGGCGACAGCAGCTCGGTGGGGTTCCTCGTGGGATCTCAATCTGTTCGCGGAGGGAGGCCCTCGGGGCAGGGCGCAGGCGCCCCCTCGCCCAAGGATGCGCAGGCCACTTCGTTGCGCTTGACAGGTCCGCGGGTCGCTGAGAAAATGCACTACTCAATGCCACATCTCCGCAGTCAAGTGAACAGGTGCCAGCAACAGAGGAAAAATGATCCAGTCGCCTTGCAAGCCAAGAGGCCCCAGACACCAATGTCATTTTAATCTCCCACCCCTTGGTCGAATGAGGTGTTGCCATTGGTCGCCGAAGACGCCTGCGGCGCGTCACCGCCGCCCCCTGCCCTTCAGGGAACGCCTATGTGGCCAAGCGGCGGGCTGAGTTTGACCAAGCTTTGGATTATGTTCCCCCGCAGCCGTTGGGGAAACCATTTCGGGAACGCGTGATGGAGGAGGAGGAGGAAGGAGATGGATGAGGAGGAGGAGGAGGGCGGCGGTGGGTGTGTGGGAGGGGGCGGGGACGAAGAGAAGAGCAGGGGGAGGAGGAGGAGGCCTCCTTGACGCCTGTTGCCCGCCTCCTGGGACTGTCTGGGGGCCATCGTGGGGCGCCTTGGACGCCATCGGGGGCTGTCTGGGGGCCATCCTGGGGGCCGTCGTGGGGGGCGTCCCGGACCATCATGGAGGCCATCTTGTGCCGTCTTGGGGCCCCCTCGGGCCGTCTTGGGGCCGCCGTGGATCGAATTAGTTTGGGGCGCCCTGCGGTTGGCGGAGGTGGTGGATCCTCGTGTGGTCCAGTGCACCTCGCAGGAGCCCATTGAGTTCGGGTGTCCGCGGGCGGCGCAAGTGGCGGATCCTTGTGTGGTCCAGAGCGCCACCCCGCGGCCGCCATGGCAGTTCGGGGCATCCTGCGGGTGGCGGAGGTGGTGGATCCTCGTGTGGTCCAGTGCGCCACCCCGCAGGAGCCCATTGAGTTCGGGGGTCCGCGGCGGGCGGCGCAAGTGGGGGGGCCCTCGCGTGGTCCAGAGCGCCACCCCGCGGGCGCCATCGGCTTAGACTTGCGAGTCTCATCCCCCCGGGGCTGTCTGACTGTCCTAACCTAACCTCCTCCTTCTCCCCTTCCTCCCCCTTCTGTTCCTCCTCGTGCTCCTCCTCCCTTATTCCCACAATTCCCTTCGTCCCTCGACTCCTCTCTGTCCTCCTCTCCCACCTTCTTCTCCCGCCTCCCTCCTCCGTCTCCGTCTTCTTTGCAGGAGGTCCTCGCGCCCGATTGCCAAGCGACAGTTCCGCGCCCTTCTTGTTTCTGTGGTCCACGTGTGTGTGCAGTGGCACGCGAGCTTCGAATAGTGGCGCTTCCCGTTCTTATCGGGCCAAGATGTTATTGGGTCTGGGCACGGGATCACACGCGTGGCATCTACTTTCAAAGCTTTCCCGTATCGAAAACGCCCACGGCAAACCACCGCCGCCCTCTGCCTTTTGACAACGTCACTGTGGCCAGACGGCGGGCCGGAGCTTGGCCAAGCCATTGGGCCATGTGCCCCCCCAGCCGTTGTGGAAACCCTTCGAGGAACACTTCGAGGAGGAAGAGGGGGGAGATCAGGGGTGGGGGGAGAACGAGGAGGAGGAGGAGGAGGAGGAGGAGGAGGAGGAGGTGCACACATTGCCACCCCCACGCCTGGAGGAACGTAGCTGTTAGGCAGACAATTTCCATGTCCTGAGCTGTTCTATAGAGTGAGCGCTGGTGCCGACGCGATTTTGGCTCAAGTTTGATTCGTGGAACTAGTTGCGCTCCTGGCCAACAAATCCTGCTACATGTTCAGGAGGCCTTTGGCGGGCTTCTTGGGGCCTCCTAGAGGCGTCTTGGTGGCCTCTTAAAGCCGTCTAGGACCGTCTTGGAGGCGTTTCCTGCCGTCATGGGACCATCCTAGGCCATCCTGGCCGTCTTGGAGGGCATCTGGGATCATCTTGGAGGCCATGTGAAACCATCCTGGCCGTCGTGGAGGCCATCTTGGTCGTCTCTTGGGGGCCTTCGCGGCCGTCTTGAAGTGAAGCATGGGCCATGCTAGCCGTCTGAAAGGCTATATTTGACCCTCTTGGGGCCATCCTGGGACCCTTTGTGGGGCCCCTGAGGCCGTCTCGGGGCCATTTTGGGGGTCTTTTGGACCGTCTGGGGCCGTCGGAAGCCCGAAAGGGCGAGAACGCAGGAACCATTGAAACCAACGATACAAACACATGACATTGAGCCTCATGGGGGCCGCCTGGAGGTCCTCGTGGAACAAATTGGAACATTTCAGGTGCCTTCTAGACCGTCTTGGGGCCATCTTGGGCCGTCTTGGGTCCATCCTGGGCCATATTTGAGGCATCTTGGGGCCATCTTGGCCGCTCTTGGGGGCATCTTGCAAGTCTTGGAGCCGTCTTGGGACTTTGTTTGAGGTTGTCATCTCAGGCTATCTCGGCCGTATTGGAGGCCATGTTAGGCTTTCGTGAAAGGCACATTGGCTAGTTTGGCGGCGCCTTGGGATCGTGTTGGAGGCACTCTTGGGCCATCTTAGCCATCTTCGAGGCCATATAGGGCCGTCTTGAGGCCGTCTTGGGGCCCTCTTGGGCCGTCTTGGCGCCATATTGAAGGCGTTTTGGCCCGTCTGAGACTGTTGGAGTCTCAGAGAAATGCGAGAACTTGAAAAATCATTATGACAGGCGAAGTGTCCACCAATGAGTTCAGGCCTCCTGGGCGCATATTGGAAGCGTATTGGGCGGTTTGATGCGATCTCGAAGCGGTGTTGAGTCGTCTTCAGGTCATATTGGGCAGTGTTGGGTTCATCTTGGGCCGTCTTGGATAGTTCTTGGGGCCATCTCTGACTCCCTTGGTGCCGCCTCGGCCGCCCGGGAGACCAGAAGGTTGAACCGTTTTGGGTGCAATATTGGATCGCCCTTGAGGCCATCTTAGGCGTAAGCGGATTAAATCCACTTGGTTGTTGCAGTGCCTCCCGGTTGTAGTCCGCTTGGTTGTTGCAGTGCTTCCAAAGAAAAAGAGAGACCAACAGAGGAACCGACAAAGGAGGATAGCGAAACTGATTTTGGAACTCCTCATTTTTTAAAAACCATTTTAGAAAATGTGCATCCGATTTCGGCCCATACTCATGGGTCGTCTTCTAAGTCGTTGCCCCCATGAAATCCAAGAGCACGCCCGTCGGCAATGACATTGATGTATGTACGTATGTTAGAAGGTCTGGCCCATGCCGTCTTGGGGTCTCCTTGGCCGTCTTGGGGCGTCGGGGGGCCCGAAAAGCGAGAACGCCACAATCCTTCAAACAACTTTGGGCTGTCTGAATGCCATCTCGGGCGTCTTCGAGCGATTTTTCGGCGATCCGGGCCCCTCTTGGATCGTCTTGCTGACCTCTCAACGGACTTGTGGAAACGCCCGCGCCGTGCAGGGGCACGCTGGCGGATTGCATGGCCAGGTGCCCCCCCGCGTGCCACAGCCTCTGGCTCAACCTAGCCTGCGTCAGCCCAAGGTGGAACATAACGAACCTGCTGCAGCCAATCCAGTGCTCCGGGTGCCATGCCAGAGAAAGGGAAGAAGGTGCCGCAGGTTCTCGCGGCGGCCGGTGTTTCTGATGCCGTCGATGGGGGCGTGGCCACGTCCGATGTAAACAAAACGATTTTGACTGAGTTTTTCGACGCAGCGAAGACTGTGAAGAACTCGCCCGTCTTCAAGGACATCACCACGTCAGACCCCGTCGGGCTCAACGAGAAGGGCCGCAGCGCCATCCAAGCCCCATTCGACCCGAAGGTGTGCGCCTCCACAATGAAACTTGAAAAGAATTACATGTGCGGTGGAAACTTCTTTTGGATAGGCTTGGAAGGCCTGAGTTCCCTGGGCGTGCCCATCAACCCATCCGCTATCGATAAGCTCCAGAAGAAGTATTTCTCCAGGCCTGGGGTGTACCCCGACACTGTCGTCATCGCCATTCCCGATATGGCTTTCGAGCCCCTCGCACATCGTGCCGCTCTGCAATGCATTTCTCCAGATGAAATGAAGATCGCCTTCGTCATGGCCCTTGCCAAACGCATCAACGATGGCGCCGATGCGGAGAAGCTCAAAGCGTGGAAACACATGGGCCTGACTGTAAGCATGCACTTCAAAATCCTCCCTTCCCAGGATGAGGTCTACTTCGCCGTCTTGAATATGAGGCAGGAGGTCGTCGTGAAGTTTGAGACGCTCGCGCGCGCCGCCTACCAGTGGATCTTCGAGATTGTCGCATTCAGGCAGCGCATGATCAAGGAGCTGGGCGGCAAGGACAACGGCGAGAAGGAGAAGAGCATATCGCCCAAGGTTGTGACGGATCTGTTCAACAAGTACGCCGAGTCGGACGAGGGGTTAAAATCTGCTCAGTCCAATGAACAGGTCAACGAGGAGTTCGTGAGGTCCGCCATCGCCGTATACGAGAGGATACTGCGCATCTCTCAGGCCGCAGCGACGGTGTTGTGGTTCGAACACACGTATGGCATGAGTAGCCCCCTCGACTCCGTTTTCAAGCTGCATCGCATTGCCAAGCGGATCAGAACCGACGACGTCCCTTGGGTGTTCGCGCAGATGAGGGATATGCTGGAGTCGAAGCGCATGGGCCCGAAGGATTTCCCCGACACGGCCCTCGCGGGAACAGCTGCTGGTGGCGGGAGGGGACTCGTCGACCTGTACGTCCTCAAGAACGATATGCGCGTATTCCTCATCGGGTCTGAGGGCCAGCGGCTTGGGGTTGCAACGAGCAGTTTGACCGAGATGCAGCGCCTCTTCTCCACCTTCGAGATCTATCGTGAAAAGGTGCAGCCGTTCACTGGCGAGACTGGGTCCCTTGATCGATCTTACCAGACTGGGTGGTCTAAGTCGAGCTTGCGTTTCATGGGATTCGTGGAGGAGGTTGTTTTCGGCGAGGCCTACGACGGCTACCTGAAGACCGGGTGCAGGGCTAGCAAGAGCCCAGCAGACATTTTGGAGTATCCGACCCTCGATGCCCAGATGGACAGCATCGTGGCCATGGTTGCGCAGGAGAAGGAGGCGGCTCAGAAGGAGCATGCCGACAGCCTGCACGTGGCGCCTGCCACGTCGGGCAGTTGAGAGGCCGGTGGCCCTGGCGGCGGCGCGACCTCGATCGGCGACGAGCAGCCTCAGACGGGTCAGGGCGAATCGGACCGCGAGATCACTCGACTCGCGGTGGAGCCGGAGAGCCAGGCCGAGCTGAAACGCGCGCTCCAATCGAGCACCGCGGGCAAGATGCTTGGCACGGCGCACAAGAACTACGTCGTCGTGGTGTTCGACGTGATGTTTTGCGGCGAGAGCGACACTAAGCCGCGCGTCCGCATTCCTCCATGGCCAGCTTCTCGGGCTGAGAAGCTCGTTCAAGCCGCATTGGAATCGCGCTCCCTGTTAGCCGGCTACACGAGCACGCAATTAGCCCCAGGGGATTTCTTTCTCATTTGCGATGGTGGGGAGCACGGCAACTCGCACAATATCAAGAATTTGTTCAAGGACGAGAACGGAGCAAACTACAAGCGCCGCTCCGCATGCGTCAAAGTGATCAAGAGCGAGACAGGCATCACCGATCGCTATTCGGGTGCCAGGCGCGGGTGGGGAAGCATCGCACAGGACGAATACTTCTACGTGATTGCCCTCGACAAGATGAAGCTCCCGGTCCTCAAGCGCAAGCGCTTCGCCGGAACCAACAAGGGCAACGCGATTGCGGACGTGCCTGTCCTGGCCGCGGACGCTTGCTGGACATTGCCGCGGAGCAAGAAGTTCGAGGTCATCGACAAGTGCGTCATCCGCGTCGGCGGCAAGGAGGAGGACGACGATTCGTCCTCTTCGGACGAGCCCGTCGAGGATACCCCTAAGCATGCGTTTGCTTGCTCGCTATCCGGATCTCTGACTCCTGCCCTTGCCCTCGATCTCCGGATTTCTTATCCTCCTGTGCTCTTGTTTGCTCTTAGGGAGTCAGAATCTCCCAGTCGTAGTCCCACCCGTAATTGTACTTGTACTTTTGCCTGTCTGGCACGCGTTCAAACTCTGGCTGAGTTCCTGGCCCCAGCTCTCTCCTTTGGATTCGCCCGCGCTCTCCATCGTATCTGCAGGGCTTCGCTCTCTGCCGCGGGCCCGCCTGTCTGATTGACTGGATGGCTGATCGATTGGCTGGCTGACTGCCCCTGAAGGCGTTAGGAGCGAGGAGGGCCGCGATGGGGAATATGTTCACGAGGGGCAGGAAGAGGGGGGAGACTGGGGGCGTGACCCTCGGCAGCCTGGTCTCCACCGCCTCGTTGTCCCCGAAGGTGTAGCGGAGTTGCACTAACTGCGCTGTCCGAACGCACCATGTCACGGATCGTCGCCGTCGCCGTCGCCGTCGTCGTCGTCGAGCCCGGCACGTTGCCAGGAGAGCCCGGCGGAGAAGAAGCGTAAAGTCGACCCGAACTTCCCGACCACCGTCTTTCATCCTGAGATGCCCCCCACCTTGGTCGATGAGTTTGTCCACCCGTGCAACGTCAAGGGCGTCATCGATCTCGCGATGGGCCCCGGCACGTGGGCGAAAGTGGCTGTGGAGCGTTCCATCCCGTATTTCGGGGTCGCGTTGTCGTCCTTCCACAAGACCTCCATTTTTTCTCACCTGGAGGATCACACGCGCTCGTTGGCGCAGAACGAGGCTAGCTTTTTGCACCTGGGATGCCGCAACCCCGCCGCCAAGGCCAAGCCTGAGCCGAAGCCCAAGCCTAAGGCTAAGCCGAAGGCGAAGGCCGAGGCCAGCGCCCACTCTCCCGCGGCGAGCAGCGGCAGCGGCAGCGATCATGAGTGAAGGCCGCTGTCTTGCTTTGACTCAGAGCGCCTCTCCTGGAGCTTGGCTCTAGTTTTGATCGTAGTTTTGCCTGTCCCTTCGGCGTTGCCTTGATCGGATCATGTCTATACCCAGTACGTGCGTGCAGATGCAGTGACATCCCCGTCAAGGCCAGGCGAGACCCACGGTTTGTAAGAACAACGTTCCCCAGAGAGCTGGGCGCAAACGATCCCCGCGGTTTGCGCGAGCAGGTGCGGTGGCGAGGCTCTTGCCCCGTGCTGCAGTTTCCACCTGGGCGATGGCGATGGCGATCGCGAGAGGCGTCGCTTCGCCAATTTTGCTGCTCTGCAGCGCCTCAGGTGCGAGACGTCGCGGGCTCATGTTTCCTTTGCCTTCGTTGCCGCGCCGTGCTATGGAGTGCATGCGTGCGTGACCCCACTATGCTTTGATTGCGTCGCTACCACATCAAGTGTTAAGCACCGCAAGTTGCCCCTCCCTGCGGAGCCCAGTTGAGTGGCGATGTTGCGCACGACGTGAGAAGTAGGCAGGGGGGTTAGGCTGCCACCCGGGGGGATTGGGGGGGTGAGAGAGGCGGGGTGAGTTTGAAAGGAATGCGTATGTCCCACAAGGCTCAACCCGTGCTTTCATATGTTGCGTCGGGGTGCTCCTCGCCGACGAGGTCGTTCGGATCCGAACGCCTTGGCATGGATCCCAGAACGGGCGCTGCAAACGCAATTTCCGATTGTGGGTCCTAGTGTCCCGCTCAGCGAGGATCTAACCCCTTCCTCCTCGTAGTAGTCGTCGTGCTTCTCAGCTCCTCCTCCTCCTCCTCCTCCTTCTCCTCCTCCTGCTGTGGGCGCCGTCCTCAGGTGACTCTTTCCCTTCTCCTGTGCGCCCCCTCCTGTGCCCCCTCTACATGTTCTAAGCCGTTTTAAGTAATGTAGAACAGCGACGAACTGGTTCATGGCAGCGTCACTCCTCCTCTCCTCCCTCGACGCGGCCTCCCGCATCAGAGATCGACTGGCGCGAGCGGCCCGGCCGGTCATTTTCGCTATGTCACGACCCGGTGACGGGAGGAAGCGGGGGAGAACGGAGCGCAAATTCCCCGCTATTGCTCATTCCATTCAAACCGCCCTATCCTCCTCCCCTCGCACTTCTTACCCCCGCTTTTCTTTGTTCCTCCCTCGCGTTCGTTCCATGGCCATTTTGGGTCGGTTTTGGCGCTGCGACGCCTTGCGGCCAGGCCCTACATCGGCCATCGCCTCGCTGACGCGTTAACTTTAGTTTTCTGCATTGCAGTTCCCAGCGATGGAAGACTGTGACTGGGGCGACCTCGCCGAGGCCTCCCCCCACAGAGGCGCCAAGAAGCGGCCGTCCGCCGTTCCGCCATCATGCTCGAAGGGGCCAGCCGCCAAGCGACCGTCCGTCAAGAATTCGCACTGCCTTTCGACCACCGGCGACCAGGCTGCTGAGGAGGCTCCGACACCGCCACCACTCTGTTCACTGCCTAGTCGTACTGCAGAGCCCCACGCGGAGGTGGAGCGACGGCCCCGTGCAACCTGCGACTGACGCAATGTGCCCCAGTTACGTAGCCCTGTCCACGTTGTTCTTGCTATCGTCGTCGTCGCCCCCCTGCTGCTGCCCTCGCTCCGCCAATCCCCCCTTGCGGGGTGACAGGGGCGCATCGCGCTAGTTGTTGGCGCCCGCGGGCGCGCTCCTTCGAGGGTACCTTCAAGGGCGCTTCCTTGCAGATGCTCGATGACCTCAGCGGCGGCCCCCCGGTCAACGCCGCGAGCCTGACCTTCGACGACAGACGGCCCAACGCGGCAATCAGAGTGGGAAGCGATTGCGCCGGCTACTGCAGCGAGGTGCTGGCCCTCGAGCTGTGCAATATAAAGTGCGTTCTCGTTTTCGCGTGCGAGAAGGACCAGGCCGCGCGTCGCATGTGCTACCACTTGCACGGCACCGATGGCATTAAATATTACAAGGACGCGGCGCGCAGGACCCGCGCGAATGCCCCGAGAGTGCATCTCTACGTCTTCGGTCCGCCCTGCCAGGGCTTCAGCAAAGGAGGCGCCCAGGCTGGCGTCAACGATCCGCGTTCTCACGTCCTCCTGCACTGCTTAGAACCGAAGACGCCTGAGGCGGACCACTGCCGCCGCCCCCGTTCTTTCGGAAACGCCCATGTGGTCGAACCGTGGTGACCTATGTGTTGGACTGCGTGCCCCCCCCCTGATAGCCTTGATATTTAATGGGTTCCGCCAGCCGTGGCTGAGCGCCCGGAGGGCATTTTCAGGGGTGCTAGAGGAGGAGGAGGAGGCTGAGAAGGAGGAGACGGGGGAGGATGGCACGCTGCAGTGTGCCCACGGCACGATGGCGGATATATAAAATGCAGGAGGCCGAGAGCGTTCTTGTTCGAGGAGAGCGACGTACTTTTGGAGAAGAAGTACGCGTGGCTGATAAACAAGGTTCCCCAAGTAAAGCTCACGCGTTGTCATTATCATCACCCCTACCATCATGGCCGAGGCCGCCGCCGCTACCACCATGACTGTGCTTAAGCGCCTCCCCCGCAGAGGCTTATCGTGTTTCGGGGGTGGTGTCCTCTGGGCTCCTGGTCTGGGTCTCAATGGCCTCGCTCGTCTGGCGAGTGCTGGTTGGGTGCCTGTCAGCGTGCCACGGCCGCCACCTGTGCCGGTGGCAGTGCCCCTACCGCTGAGACTGCAACAACTGTTGCCCCATGCCCTGCCCCTACCATTCTCGCCGCCTTCTCAAGACGAGTTGGCAATGGCAGCCATTACCGATGCCGTCTAATGTTATCATATTGGTAGCTCCCAGAGGTCGTCGAGCTCATGCAGGGGTGGGGCTACGTGGTGTGGCGGTCCAAGGTCAACACCCGCAATCACGGGCTGCCACAAAATAGGTCTCGCTTGTACCTCGTCGGTGTCTTTGCCGAGGTGAAGGCCTGCGACTTCGTCTGGCCCGACCCCGTGGAGCCGGTCAGCCTCTCATCGTTGCTGGGCAATGACACGTCGGGCGTTTCCGCGCCGAAGAACAAGACAGTGGTCGACAACATCGAGTGGGGCCTCGGCGAGTTGCAGGCGCAGGGCGTGAACTCGGAGACGGCCTACTCGCTCGTCGACGTCCACGCTAGCAAGTCGCGACGCCAGGTGGTGACAGACGCATGTCCCT
Organism: Prorocentrum cordatum; assembly: GCA_963575745.1. NCBI lineage: Eukaryota > Dinophyceae > Prorocentrales > Prorocentraceae > Prorocentrum > Prorocentrum cordatum. The sequence goes on along the minus strand of CAUYUJ010009058.1, from coordinate 319,244 downwards.
GCCCGACGCGCCATCGGTGCCTGCTGAATGGCTACTACCGCACGCGCCGGAAGAACATGCTGGACAAGGAGGATGGGGATGGGCGATTGAACTTGGTTCGTCTCGTCCGCCTCCTCCTCCTCCTCCTCCTACTCCTCCTCCTCTCCCTAGTTATAGTTGATATCGGTGTCATGCTCCTGATCTGCCTCTCCTCCTCCTCCTCCTCCTCCTCCCCTTGCCCCCCTTTCAACTGTTCTCCATTCTGCCTGCCCCGCCCTCTACCGCCTTGTCACCCTCCTGCCTATTCTGGAACGTCGTCTTTCGTTTTCCCTCTTCGAGATCCCCCTTAAGATAACCCTCGTCATTTATCCTCGGCGTCCTCGTCCTCTACCGACTCGTGAGTCCCACCTGCTTTGAGGAGCTCATGGCGCTCCAAGGTTTCCCAGTCGGTAGGGTTAACTTCGACGAGCTCGCAGCAAAGTACAATGTGCAGGTCAAGGATGTTCTCGGTGCGCTTGGCCATTCTATGAGCATCAATGTATTGATGAGGCTGCTTCCCCGTTTGTGAAGAGTGGCGGGCTATGCAGGCGGATCAAGCCCACACAGTACGACAAATTGCCCTCGGCCGGCAGCACTGGAGTCGGGTGATGTTCTGAGTCTGGCCAATTTTGACAGGTAGGGTGCAGGGTGCTGGGGTTGCCAGCAGCTCGAGGCAGCAAGTAGCTCGCGTTTTACTCCACGGAGACGTGCAATACAACGGATCGTTGCCTCTGCCGCGCAAGTTTCATAAAATTCTCCAGTGCGATCGGTGGGCTGATGGATTTAGTTTTGTTTTGGCCGCACCTCGCTTGGGCTGACACCCCTTCCACGAATTCCGAACCCACGAGTAAAACAGGCGGGGCAAGTGTTTCTCGAACCACTCTGGCGCGCCCCCAAATAGGGAATGACCCCTTTGGCACGGCGCGGTGTAGTGCGGCATACCGTAGAATTGCAAAGCACATAAGAACGTGTGGTCATATCCGACAACATACTTATTTGTATGACGGAATCCATGTATGGACGTATGTTTGCATGTGGATGTGTTGGTGCATGTGTGTTGTTGTACACCAGCATGGCCATGTGCGCATGCAACTGTATGTCGGCGCACATGTAAGTTTATTGCTACGCGCGCGCACTCCCGTATGCATGCGTTGCTATACGCAGACACCATGTGTACACGCCGTGGCTTGCATCATATACCATGTTGTATTTCGCATACGTTCTATGTGCATGACATACACCGTGTAGAAGCACAATCGAGTATTATGTACGCCAGCATGTGCATCCCCGCGTGACCAATGCACACAGAAACGCACGATGCGCATGTACATATTTGCGTGCGCCACCTGGTCGCACATCGCTTGTATGCCTGTCACGCAATACATGTTGTTGGACATGCGTTGCATACATATACGATGCATGTGTGTGAATTATACTGCATACACCAGTGAACCGTCGTACATATCATGTGTGTTTTGACTTATGGAAACACGCGTGTGTGCGTGTGTGTGTGTGTGTGTGTGTGTGTGTGTGTGTGTGTGTGTGTGTGTGTGTGTTTAGATATTTGTCAACCACGGTGCGACCGCGCGTAAACGTGCGCTTCGGCGGGAGGGCGGTGGAGGAAGAGGGTGATGCCCTCGACCGCCACTGGGGGCCCAGAGGGGGGGGGAGGGAGAGAGGGACCGACGAAAAAGAAAAAAACGGATCAACAACACAGGCAAGCCGGGAGCGCCCGGGCGGGTTTGGCCAGCCGCCGCCAGCCGCCGCCGCCGCCGCCAGCCTGCACCTCGCGCCGCGGCGCCAGGCCCGTCGCCGCCAGTCGCCGGCCGGCCGCTCGTCGCGACGCCGCGCCGCCGGGCCTGTCGCCGCCGCCGCCGCCAGCCGGCGCTGCAGCCGCCGCCCTCAGCAGCGTTCGCGCCCGGCCTCGGGCGGCGCTGGCGTCCCGCGCGGCCGCGCCGCCGCCGGCGGCCGCGCTTCGCCGCGGCGCCTGGCCCGTCGCCGCCTGCCGCCAGTCGGCCGCTGGCCGCCGCGCCTCGCCGTCGGGCCTGCCGCCGCTGGCCGCCGCGCCCGCCACCGCAGGTCGCTGGGCAGAGGGTTGTGGCGTTGGAGGGCTGAATCCTCCCCCCTCTGCCCTTGAGCGAACCTGCGGCGGCGCTGCGCCTCGCCGCCGGCCGCGTCCGGCCTGCGCCGCGCCGCCGGGTCTGCCGCCGCTGGCCGCCGCCGCCGCCGCCTCCCTCAGCAGCGCTCGCGCCTGTTCTCGGGGAGGCGCCGGAAACGCTGCGTTCGCCCTCCGCGCCGCCGCGTTGCCTCGGGCCGGCGCTGGCGTCTCCTCCTCCGCCTGAGCCGCCGCCGCCGCCGCCGCCGCCGCCGCCGCCGCCTCCTCCTCCTCCTCCTTCTCCTCCTCTGTGCTGCTGGCTGCTCTCGTGGTGCTGCTGGTCGCTGTGCTGCCCCTGGTCGTGGTGGCGCTGGTCGCCTTGGTGGTGCTGGTCGTAGTGGTGGTGCTGGTCGCTGTGGTGGTGCTGGTCGCCGTGGTGGTGCTGGTCGTGGTGGTCCTCCTGGCCGTGGTGGTGCTGGTCGTGGTGGTGCTGGTCGCTGTGGTGTTGCTGGTCGCCGTGGTGGTGCTGGCCGTGGTCGTGGTGGTCCTGGTGGTGGTGGTGGTGGTGGTCGTGGTGGTCCTCTGGCCGTGGTCGTGCTGGTCGTGGTGGTGGTGGTGCTGGTCGTGCTGGCCGTGGTCGTGCTGGCCGTGGTCGTGGTGGTGCCGGTCGCGGTGTTCGTGGTGGTCCTCCTAGCCGTGGACGCACGCGTCGTGGTGGTGGTCGCCGTGGTGGTGATGGTCGTGGTGCTGGTCGTGGTGGTCCTCCTGGTCGTGGTGGTGCTGGTGTGGTGCTGGTCGCCCTGTTGGTGCGTAGGCGTGGTGGTGCTGGTCGTGGTGGTGCTGGTCGCCGTGGTGGTGTTGGTCGTGGTAGCCCCCCTGGTCGTGGTGGTGCTGGTGGTGGTGGTGCTGGTCGCCGTGGTGGCGCTGGTCGCCGTAGTGGTGCTGGTCGCCGTGGTAGTCCTCCTGATCGTGGTGGTGCTGGTCGTGGTGGTGCTGGTCGCCGTGGTGGTGCCGGTCGCCGTGGTGGTGCTGGCCGTGGTCATGGTGGTGCTGGTCGTGGTGGTGGTGGTGGTCGTGGTCCTCTGGCCGTGGTCGTGCTGGTCGTGGTGGTGGTGGTGCTTGTCGTGCTGGCCGTGGTCGTGCTGGTCGTGGTCGCGCTGGTCGTGCTGGTCGTCGCCGTGTTGGTGCTGGTCGTGGTGGTCCTGCAGGTCGTGTTGGTGCTTGTCGTGGTGGTGCTGGTCGCCGTGGTGGTGCGTAGTCGCGGTGCTGGTCGCCGTGGTGGTGCTGGTCGCCGTGTTGGTGCTGGTCGCCGTGGTGGTGCTGGTCGTGGTAGTCCTCCTGGTCGTGGTGGTGCTGGTCGTGGTGGTGCTGGTCGCTGTGTGGTGTCGCTGTCACGGTGCTGGTCGTGGTGGTGCTGGTCGCCGTGGTGGTGCTGGTCGCCGTGGTGGTGCTGGTCGTGGTGGTCCTCCTGGTCGTGGTGGTGCTGGTCGTGGTGGTGCTGGTCGCCGTGGTGGCGCTGGTCGCCGTGGTGTTGCTGGCCGTGGTCGTGGTGGTGCTGGTCTTGGTGGTGGTGGTGGTGGTGGTGGTGGTCGTCGTGGTGGTCCTCTGGCCGCGGTCGTGCTGGTCGTGGTGGTGGTGGTGGTCCTGGTCGTGGTCGTGGTGGTGGTTGTGGTGGTCCTCCTGGCCGTGGACGCACGCGTCGTTGTGGTGGTCGCCGTGGTGGTCCTCCTGGTCGTGGTGGTGCTGGGCGTGGTGGTGCTGGTCGCCGTGGTGGTGCGTAGTCGTGGTGCTGATCGCCGTGGTGGTGCTGGTCGCCGTGGTGCTGGTCGCCGTGGTGGTGCTGGCCGTGGCGGTGCTGGTCGTGGGTGTCCTTCTCCTCCTCCTGGTCGTCGTGGTCGTCGTCGTGCTGGTGAAGGTGCTGTTCGCAGTTGTGGTGGTGGTGGTGGTGGTGGTTGTGGTGCTGTTCGCAGTATGGTGGTGCTGCTGGCTGCCGTCGCGGTGGTGGCGCTGTTGGTCGCTGTCGTGGTGGTGGTGCTGGTCGCCGCGCTGGTGGCGGGAGCGCAGCTTGTCGTAGTCGTTATCGTTGTCGTTGTGGTGGTGGTGCTGCTGCTGCTTGTTGTCGCAGTTGTGGTAGTGGTGGTCGTGGTGCTGCTGGTCGCCGTGCTGCTCCTGGTCGCCGTGGTGGTGGTGGTGGTGGCGGTGCTGGTCGCCGTGCTGGTGGGTGTGGCGCTGCTGGTCGTAGTCGTAGTGGTTGCGGTGGTGGTTCTGCTGTTGCCGCTGCTGCTGCTTGTTGTCGCAGTTGTGGTAGTAGTTGTCGTGGTTCTGCTGGTCGCTCTGCTGCCCCTGGTCGCCGTCGTGGTGGTGGTGGTGCTGGTCGCCGTGCAAGTGGTGGTGGTGGCGCTGCTGGTCGTAGTCGTAGTGGTTGTGGTGGTGGTGCTGCTGCTGCTGCTGGTGCTTGTTGTCGCTGTAGTGGTCATGGTTGTCGTGGTGCTGCTGGTCGCCGTGCTGCCCCTGGTCGCCATCGTGGTGGTGGTGTTGCTGGTCGCCGTGCTGGTGGTGGTGGTTCTGCTGGTTGTAGGCGTGGTGGTGGTGGTGCTGCGGCTGCTGCTGCTTGTCGCAGTTGTGCTGCCCCTGGTCGCCATCTTGGTGGTGGTGGTGGTGGTGCTGGTCGCCGTGCTGGTGGTGGTGGCGCTGCTGGTCGTAGTCGTAGTGGTGGTGGTGGTGGTGGCTCTGCTGCTGCCGCTGCTGCGGCTTGTTGTCGCAGTTGTGGTAGTAGTTGTCGTGGTTCTGCTGGTCGCCGTGCTGCCCCTGGTCGCCGTCGTGGTGGTGGTGGTGGTGGTGCTGGTCGCCGTGCTGGTGGTGGTGGCGTTGCTGGTCGTAGTCGTAATGGTTGTGGTGGTTGTGGTGGTGTTCCTGCTGCTGCTGCTGCTCCTGCTTGTTGTTGTCGCTGTAGTTGTAGTGGCCGTCGTGGTGCTGCTGGTCGCCGTGCTGCCCCTGGTCGCCGTCGTGGTGGTGGTGGTGCTGGTCGCCGTGCTGGTGGTGGGGGCGTTGCTGGTCGTAGTCGTAGTGGTTGTGGTGGTGGTGGTGGTGCTGCTGCTGCTGCTGCTGCTGCTGCTGCTTGTTGTTGTCGCTGTAGTTGTATTGGTTGTCGTGGTGCTGCTGGTCGCCGTGCTGCTCCTGGTCGCCGTGGTGGTGGTGGTGGTGGTGGTGGTGGTGGTGGTGGTGGTGGTGGTGCTGGTCGCCGTGCTGGCGGGTGTGGCGCTGCTGGTCGTAGTCGTGGTAGTTGTGGTGGTGGTACTGCTGCTGCCGCTGCTGCTGCTGCTTGTTGTCGCAGTTGTGGTAGTAGTTGTCGTGGTGGTGCTGGTCGCCGTGCTGCCCCTTGTCGCCGTCGTGGTAGTGGTGGTGGTGGTGCTGCTGCTGCTGCTGTTGCTCATTGTCGCAGTTGTGGTAGTAGTTGTCATGGTTCTGCTGGTCGCCGTGCTGCCCCTGGTCGCCGTCGTGGTGGTGGTGCTGGTCGCCGTGCAAGTTGTGGTGGCGCTGCTGGTGGTGGTCGTAGTGGTTGTGGTGGTGGTGGTGGTGGTGCTGCTGCTGCTGCTGCTGCTTCTGCTGCTGCTGCTGCTGCTTGTTGTCGCTTTAGTGGTAGTTGTTGCCGTGGTGCTGCTGGTCGCCGTGCTGCCCCTGGTCGCCGTCGTGGTGGTGGTGGTGCTGGTCGCCTTGCTGGTGGTGGTGGCGCTGCTGGTCGTAGGCGTGGTGGTGGCGGTTATGCTGCAGCTGCTGCCGCTGCTTGTTGTCGCAGTTGTGGTAGTGGTTGTCGTGGTTCTGCTGGGCGCATTGCTGGTCTGGGTCGCCATCGTGGTGGTGGTGGTGGTACTGGTCGCCGTGCTGGTGGTGGTGGCGCTGCTGGTCGTAGTCGTAATGGTGGTGGCGGTGGTGGTAGTACTGCTGCTGCTTGTTGTCGCAGTAGTGGTAGTGGTTGTCGTGGTGGTGGTGGTGGTGCTGGTCGCCGCGCTGGTGGTGGTGGCGCTGCTGGTCGTAGTCGCAGCGGTAGTGGTGGCGGTGGTGTTCGTTGTTGGCATGCTTATTGGTGCTCGGGATGCTGCCTGCGTCGTCTGAGCTGGCGTCGGTGCTGGTGCGGGCGCCGTCGTACGTGTTGACGTAGGGGTTGTCGGCGGTGCCGTCGTCGGAGCTGTCGTCGGTGCTGGTGTAGGCGGCGGCGTTGGTGCTGGCGTAGGCGCACTCGTCCGTGCCGTCGCAGGCGTCGGCGCTAGCGTGAATGCCGGCCTCGTTTGAGCTGGCGTCGGTGCTCTTGTAGGCGCTGGCGTTGGTGCTGGCGTAGGCGCACTCGTCGGTGCCGTCGCGGGCGTCGGCTGTTGCTTGGGTGCTGGCCTCGTCGGCGCTGGCGTCGGTGCTGGTGTGGACGCCGGCGTTGGTGCTGGCATAGGCGCACTTGTCAGCGCCGTCGCAGGCGTCGGCACTGGCGTGGGTGCCGGCCTCTTCGGAGCTGGCGTCGGTGCTGGTGGAGGCGCCTTCCCAAAGGCGTTCCCATGACGGTGCCTGCCATCACGCAACAGCGCCTGCTTCTCGACGCCGTCCAGGTTCGAAGCCAGGGTGGTGGGCTTCTTCGACGGCCCACCCTGCGTGCACTGGTCGATCCTGGTGGCCCGCGCGCCGTGCTCGATCAGGTACCCCCCCCCCCGTGCTGCTGCCCCACATCGCACAGGGCCAGGTGGTTGAACAGCAGGACGTTCGCCTCCGTGACCCTCTCGCGCTCTTCCTTCGTCAGATCACTCCTGCCCAGGGGAGACGGCGAGGGCCACCTCCATGAAAGCGAGCCCCGCTCCACGTTGCGCAGGGCGGGGCGCCTATGAATATGTCGATTAGGCCTTACTCAAGCATCTCCAACAGCATCGCGATCAGGGAGGGATCCGCCAGATCCCACCTGTGGTCGAAGGCGAGATCGGCCCCGAAGAAAAAGAGCGGCACCCCGGACTCGACTGCGAACTCCCCCACACAGTGTTGAACGTCCATCTTCCTCCTGCCGCCCACGAAGGTGTGCAGCACTATGATCACATGGTGCCGCTCCTGTTTCAGGTCGCGGACCTTAGCTCGGAACTCCTGTGGCGAGAGTCCTGCCTCTTGGCGCCGCTCAGCTCGACGCCTGGCCTTCTCCTTGACCCACTCGACGTCCTCCACGACGGCCTTGTCGGGCAGCTCCATCTTCTTGCTCTTCAGGGAGTCCCTAGAGCGGCTGTTCTGACCAGCGTCCTACCCACCGCTTCCAAGTTGATGCACATCAGGATGTGCACCGCCTGAGACAAGCCCATCGGCAGCCAGGTGTAACAAGGGCGCACCAGAGACCACTCCTGAAGCGAGCTCCTCATGTCCTCAGGCAGTAAGGACCACGCAGCTGCTGCAGGGATAGCTGGCGTAGCCATCCACTTTAACATCCACTCTGGCAAGGATACCGAAGAAAACGCGTTGCTCTCGTCACACCGGGCCATGTGACTCTCCACGCCCGGCGCTCGCATCATAGCCAGCGCCCCTCCACCTCCAAGACCGTGCTCGCCTCGACGCCGTACAACGCTCCAGAGAAAGTTGGTAGGCACCGCCATGAGAAGTTTCCTCACTTTGTAGCCGTCCTTCTTCCAAACAGCCGAGACTCCATTTATCGTCACCACGTCGCTTCTCGGCTTGAACACCCACAGTCCCGGGGGAAGATCCTTTCGATGCAAACAAGATATCCACTGCCCCATCTGACCGCCAAAGAAACCATACTGCCTCTCTAGCTCTTCCACGTGCTGCATGGGTTTGCCCGCCATCTCGATCACGTTCTCCTCCTTCGCAGAGCGCGCCGCCGCATCCTCGGGCAGCGCCTCGAGAAGCGGGACCTCCTTCATCGTCATAACCTCGTTCACCCTGTCCGCAACAAACTCCGTGTGGACGTCTCTCTTGTGCACTCTTCGGTGGCCTATCTGGTCCAACTTCGATAGCTCACGCGTCGCTTGTACGCCTGTCACTGGATACAGTCGGCGAACATAGAGCTGGTCCTTCGCGTGCTGGATGGCCCGCGCCTGGACCCGCCCGACCGCAGAATTCATCGTCATATCGCAAGAAAACTTCTGCTGCCATGGTGTGGTCTGCTGCTTCGTATTGCCCAGGTAGGGCGAGTTAATTACGAGCACCAAACACTCGATTTACAACTTTTCTAACCATATGCTTCCGATGTAGGCGCTGCCTACTTCGACCAGATCGCACTGACACAAGACCTGGTTGTGCAAGACGTGGAACTGGAAGAACTGCATCGCCGGTACCGAAAGCAGGGGCCATCTCAGAAACTGAAGGGAAACTTGACAAGTGGCCCGACTTCGCTTCTTCACTTTGCTTCTCTGATTTGGCAATCCATTTCTCTGACCACCGGGGTCGGTGCCCTCTGGTCCTCGAAACCCCGACGGGTGTAGAGACTGACCGGTGCGTGCCTGGGGGAGACCCCGCAGGTCGGTGCCCTCTGGTCTCCGGTGCCCCATCGGGTGAGAGGACTGAGCAGTGCGTGACAGGGGGGTCGTCATTCACACACTCATTCTGGCATTGTCGCTGCTCTACGCGAGCGTCACGCTGCCCTCTGGAGGGCAGAGGGCCCCCGGGAGACGTCGGCCTCCCGAGCCACTCTTCGGCGCCCCAAGACCGCGGCCCTTGTCTCCCTTGTCCTTGCCGCTCTGCGGCCGCCGAAGTTCTGGAACCACTCGTTCTACTCGCTGGTGTTCCATCTTGCTGTGCGTCGTCGCCTCCGTGATGAGCCAGCCCGGCGCGATGTCTACTCCACTTCCTGGGGCCGTGACCGCTCGTAGTCTCGCTGCTCCCGCCTTGTCGTGTGTCCTCGACTCGTATACGAAGGCCGACAGATGGCGCAGCCCGATCTCCACGTTGCCATTCGTGTTGAGACAGATCATTAAGTCCTGGTCGGTCACGCATTTACCCAGCTCGAAGTCCAAGGTCGCCGCCGTGCTCCACAGAGACTGCCGCTGTTCTCCCCCTCGATATCCCTGACGCTGCTGCTGAAGCCAAT
>CAUYUJ010009058.1:260036-304968 GCA_963575745.1 Prorocentrum cordatum | reverse complement strand
GAGAAGCAGGAGGTAGTAGCGGCAGTCCAGAAGAAAAGGGCAGCGTAGCACGCGTGTGAAAAAACGGAAGTTTGACTCAAATTCCTTACTGGTTTCGGGGGTCCCTCTCCTTAGGGTTTTGTGGGTTGTGTCGCAACACCTTCGAAACCCAATGTAAATTTGAAGGTTTTGCAGGTTGTGGGGTGGTTTCGAACCCCTCGACACTTGCAAAACGTAATGGGCCACGACAAAATAGGTTTTCAGGGTCTGCGGCTTTTAGAACTGGCGTGGTGGCACAACCTGTCGTGTTGAGTTTTGCGTTGTCTTTGTTTCGGAACATGTTTTTACAGAGTTTTCCTGGTCAGGGCTCTGGCGCAGTGTTCTCTTTGTGTTGGCGGGCCTGCGGCCCAGTACCGGAAGGGTGTCGAGCAGCAGGCGTCGGAGTTTGACACGTGAAGATACGTGCGGATGGGGGTGTCTCCAACAGTGTCTTTGCGTGCATGCGTTCGGCACGTGTTGTGACGTGTTCTTCGCCACATCGGGCCCTCCAGGGGGACGGAATTTCTAGCCGCCAGATTCTGCAGCTGTAATTCGGGATGTGTGCGCGGAGGGGGAGGGGGGGCACTTGCGCATGGCCACGGCTCACGCGGGTGAACCAACTTCTGGTTGTCGGATATTTCACACGTGGACATAGGTGTGCAGAGGGGGGGGGCCCAACATCCGCCTGGCGCGTGTGCGCGGAGCTCATGTTTTTACGTGTCCACGGCCCCCAGAGGGGAGTCCGATTTCTCGTCGGCGGATTCTTTATACGTAAAGCTGCGTGCGCGCAGGGGAGAGTCCCAACATGCGCCTGGCGCGTGCGCGCGGGGCACATGTTTTTTCATGTCCACGGCCCCAGGGGGGGGTACCCAAGTTTAGGCGGTGGACTCTTCAGACGTGAAAGTGTTCATGTGTGCGGAGAGACAAGCCTAACATGCGCCTGGCGCGTGCGCTCGCGGGATATTTGGTTTCACGTGCCCACGACCCCCAAGAGGGGGCCAAATTTCAAGGTCGCGAATTCCTCACGCGTGCGGAAGGGGGGGAACATGCGCTGGCGCGTGCGCGCGGGGCACGTGTTTTCATAAGTTTACGGTTCCCGGTGTGGGGGGGGTCGGGAGATCGAAGACGGGGGGCGGGGTGGTGGCGCAAAATTCGTGTGCGGAGGGGTGTGCCCCAACATGCGCCTGGCGCGTGCGTGCGGGGAGCTCTGGCCCAGGGTTCTGTTTCCGTCGGCGGGCCATTGGTCCTGTACCAGAAGGGTGTCGAGCAGGCGTAGGGCGTTGACACGAAATTAGCATGGCGAATGACCTAACCACATGCAGTTGTGGGAACCACAGCTGTGAGTATGGTCCGCGAAGCTCGCGAGGGTCATGCCGAAATGGGGTGAGCGGGTGGGGTCCCCAAGCGGACCGTGCCATTGGGGCCTTCGGCGGGGGTCACAACGGGGCCACGAAGCGCGAGAGGGGTGTACCGAAACGGGTGTGACGGTGGAGCTCATTATGGGGCCACGAAACCGGTGAGGGGTGTGCCGCAACGGGCGTGACGCCCACATGCGACCGCTCCGTCTGGGGCTTGCGGTGGAGCTCCCAGTGGGATGCGCCTGGCGCGTGCGCGTGGGGCACATGTTTTCACGTGTCCACGGCCCACTCGTGGGGGGACCGAATTTCTAGTTGGCGGATTCTTTCAGGATCCTTTACGGGTGAAGGTGCGTGCGGTGATGCCTGGCGCGTGCGCGTGGGGCGTAGGGGGGGGTCCAGCCCAGGGTTCTCTTTGTGTTGGCGGGCTTCTTACCCTGCAACAGAGGCCCCGGGGGGGACCAATTTCTGGTAGCCGGACTCTTTGCGCGTAAGCACAGGTGTGCGGGCGGGGACCCAACATGCGCCTGGCGCGTGCGCGCGAGGTACGTGTTTTCTTCGTCTCCATGGCCCCCCTGGGGCTGACCCAACTTCTGGTCGGCGGTTTCACCACACGTCAGTAACATGCGTGTGCGGAAGGGGGCTTGGCGCGTGCTCGCGATGCTAGTGTTTTCACGTGTCCACTGCCTCCAGGGAGGGGACCCAACATCTAGCCAGCGAATTCTTCACATGTAAAAGTGCGCGGATGGGGGGGGGGGCAACATGCGCCTGGCGCGTGCCCGCGGGCAGGTGTTTTCACGTATTAGCGGCCTCCAGGTCTGCTGATGATTCTGGTCTGATGATTCTTTACACTTGAAAACGCGTGCGCGGAGGGGGAGGGTCTCAAGCGCCTGGCGCGCGCGCGCGGGGCACGTGTTTTTTCGTATCCACGGCCCCCATGGGGGCACCCAATGTGTAGTCGGCGGATGTTCCGCACGTGAAAATACGTGCGCGGAGGGGGGGGGGGACATGCGCCTGGTGCGTGCGCGCTGGGCACACGTTTCCTGCGTTCGCGGCTTCCAGGGCGGGAGAAGGTCGGAGACCGACGAAGGGGAAAGGTTGGTAAGAGAGAGAAAGAGAGAAAGCAAACAATGGGGACGGGGAGGAGGAGGAGGAGGAGGAGGAGGAGGAGGAGAAGCAGGAGGAGGAGGAGGAGGAGGAGGAGAAGGAGGAGGAGGAGGACGAGTAGGAGGCGGAGGAAGAGGACGACCAGTTGAAACCCAATATTCAACAACGATGTTGGAACAAATTCTTCTTCCAAGCTCCCTCTTCTAGGCCCCTACAGGGGCTCAGGAAAGTGCCGCGTTGGGAGACAACCGTGTGAAGATCCAGAAGGGTGCCAACACACCATTCTCGTGACTTTAACACAACGAATCAACCTGACTGTTGCGTCTTGACGATCCTGAATCGTGCCTGGTGTCAACGTCTCGAGACAGAGGCATGTACGCTTGAATACACAATTACTTGGTCTGAAATGAATGACTGCCTAGATGCAGCAACGGGCTTAATTAACCAGTCTGCGTTTTTCAGTTTGATTCGGAGTGGGTTGAGGCAGCAGAAGAATTCAGAAACTTGGCGCCAGACCTGCAGAAGATGGTCATGGATAGAGGGACTCTTAGGCACAACCCGCTTCTTACCATTCCTTTTTTTTCTTTCTAGATGCCATGTACGCGGGCAGATTGGCATGTTGTGCAGTGGTGTCCTGGATCACGTGCGTCCATACTGAGCATGCTGTACGGCGAGAGTAAGTCAAGTTTATTTGGTGCCTTCAAGCGTAGTGGCTCACCAGTGTAAGCGTGGCACGAGCACACCGTTTTGCATTGTTTTGTTAATTCTCGTATGTATGGTTTCGCAGAACAGCATTGCAGAACCTGTTCGCCATTCCCACTGTCGTTTGCTGACTTCTGGCGTGTACCGGCCGTGTCGACAGAAGGAGTGAGGCATTGAGTGAGCAGTCAGAATTATTGATCACAGTGGCACCGTGGGCGGTTGCCCTGCTCTGGCTCTGCTGTGATAGCCAGCTGGAACATTCAGGGAACAAACCAGAAGAGACATGCAGCTCCGCTGGTATTTCAGAGCTTCAAGTTTGGTACCCCTGATGGACCCGTTCTCGATCGCTCTCTCTCTCTCTCTATGTCTCTGTTTCTGTCTCAATCGTTCTCTCTCTGTCTCTCTCTTTCTCGCATCCTCCTACACGTGCCGTCCTCGGTCGAAACGGTACAGGACCCGTATCGTGTATTTGTGTATGTATGTATGGATGTATGTATGTATGCATGCATGCATGTATGTACGTATGTATGTATGCATGCATGCATGCATGTCTGTCTGTCTGTCTGTCTGTCCGTCTGTCTGTCTGTCTGTCTGTATGTATGTATGTATGTATGTATGTATGCATGTACGTATGTATGTATGCATGCATGTATGTATGTATGTATGTATGTATGTATGTATGTATGTATGTATGTATGTATATATATGTATGATACTATATCTGGTAAGCTTTGCCATTGAATGGCAGCTGCGTGCCGGTGCCATTCGCAACAGTTTTGGCGCGCGGGCAATTTCGCCGTAGGAGTAGTCTGGCCGCGGCTACAACGTCTCCGAGGGCGAGTGGTGCCACGGCTGCTCATGGTGTGTGGCAGGGCTTCCCCGCTGCTGCAGGCCTTCGTTGGGTTCTGGCCCCTGTGCTGCTCGGGCCTCAGCCGCCGAACGAACGCAGCGCAGGGTGCTGCCGACCCTGGCCTGCGGATATCCAGAGGCGGACAACGTCTCGGGACGGCCGGGCGACGTCTGGGGCGGCGGCGCTCGACGCTGTGGCGATCGCCTATCGCGGCGACTACCATCGCAGGGCAGCCGTGAGCCACGGTGGAGATCCTGCACCTGCGGTCGGCTGTTCCGACTTCTTCCGCAACGCCGACCTCACTGGAAGCAGCGCGTAAAGGTGCTTGAGGCTGCTGGAGCCAGTGTCACGACGCATATTCTTTCCTTCAGGGACGCATCCTGCCACTGGCGCGACGAGCGCCTCGTGCGCGGGCTGCACCTGGCGCGCCACGCGGACACGTACCTGTCGCTGGCAGTGGACAGTAGTGGAAGGGCACTCGAGATGATCCTCCAGGACGAGGGGACCGTCGACGTCTTCGTTCTGACCCGCTTCGACCTCCGTTGCAGGGTGCCGATAGCGTCGCTGAGCGTGAAGTCAATCTTCACTAACGCCGCTCAGCGGAAGGGTGGGACATCCTCGAAGACCCAGGGGAAGCTGTCGGATACTTTTTTTCTGTTTTTCCGATCGCGCACATTTGGCTTTTTTTATCATCGCTCTGAATAAGTCCGCTGCGAATCCGGTCGGCCACAAAGCCACTGTTGCAGGGGTCTGGTTCTACCGCCCCTTCGTGCACCAGACGGGGCATGCGGCGCTGCACATCATCGATCGGGACTCCGCGGCACGCCGTCTTGATTGCAGTTGTCGGGTTCTGCGAACACTTGCGAACCTTGCCCCTGCAGGTCCAATCGACGCGGAGGTATCGGGCACCCCTGCTGGGGTCTGGCTTCAGACATCCTTCACCTTCTGAACCCGAGCCTTTTTTTGTGTTTTTGTTTTTCTTCAGAAATCTTACTTGAGTGGTAGGTCTCACACGTGGGTTGCCTACGGGTCGGACAAGAGGGGTGATGTGGAAAGAGAGGTTTACACGAAATCTGCTGTGCGCAGCCAGTTTCGGCCGGCTGGGCCTTCTCCTCGTTACACTGGCGCCTCGAGCGCCGGAAGGCGCTGGGAAAATAGGCTGGGCGAGCTGATTCGTTCCTCCTCGTACTCTTCCGACGCCGTGCTCTCTTTTCGTGATGCGGGCCCACGGAGCGCTCTCTTCCACTCCGGGGGCAGAGCAGAGCGCGCAGTGGGCACCAGCCGCGTGCTTTTTTCGGACTCGCGGGCAGAGGGCGAAACGGCGCGGCCGCCCGCGCCCCAGCAAGGTGCCGACTAAGTCGGGCACCTTCGGCAGCTGCGCGATGCGGCGCGATGCTGCGCGATGCGGCAGCCGCGTGCACACCGCAATCATCTCCCCTACGGAGGGCGCCTCGCACCCAGAGGGGCTGTTCTGTCTTTCGGGGTGCAGCGTTTCCTCCCGCTCGAGGCGTGCCAATCTTGAGCTCGGGTGGCCGAGGTGGAAGGGAAGCGGGAGGTTGGGGGCGCAAGTCGCGGAGGACTCTAAGAAGGCTTCCCAAGAGGCCAACGGCATCCAAGCCCTGCCAAGACATCCCTTCTGCCTTGTCAGACGGTGGTCTTGCTTGCTTTTGAGCGCTGTCAGGGCGTGATCTCTGATGTTTGTGTGTTGCCTGTTTGTCTGCAAATGCAGTGCCGCTTCGGGTGCATTCGAAGCCAGCTCTCACGATTCTGGTACCAGCGCGGCGCGCGTAATTCTCTGTCTCTCTCTCTCTCTTTCTCTATTTTCCGGCGTGCCTGGCACCCTTGCTTGAAACATTTGTGGTGGTTGGCCATCGCGTGATTCTTTGCTTCCTATTTTTGCCGCCCAGGACTTACGCTCCTGCAGATGCGTCGGAGCCAGGTAATTACTGAGTGAGCCATCTTTCGCGTTCCGTGAGGCTGACTGCCTAGTGCTGCACACTCTTCAATGTGTGCCACTTCTATATGACTGGCACGTGATTGACGTGCCGATCTGCTGGTTGGCATATGCTTGCCATGCCGACCCCTATATATCCTGGACGAGAACGGATGCACCGTATCCTTTTGAACTCCCTTCAGGCCTCGCTCTAGCGCGATACGGTATGCACAGTTTGTGTGCTCCGAGGGCAGACGAACAGTGTACCGTACCATTCCTGGGGTCGAAGATCGACAACGCCTCGGGAGACGGCAACACGGTACGGTGCATGCGTATCTTCCGCGGAGTATACGATATCAGATACCATTTGGGATCATCATCATAATCATACTCATTTTCAAAAGCATAATCAAAATCATAATCGCACTCACAATCACAAGCATAGTCATATTCGTAGTCATAGTCATAGTCATAATCATATTCATAGTCGTATTCATAATCATACTCGTAATCGTAATCATCATCATAATCATAATCATAATCACAATCACAATCATAATCATAATCATAATCGAAAGCATAACATAATCATAGTCGTAATCGTAATCATTAACATTATCATAATCATAGTCGCAATGTTAATCATAATCACAATCGTAATCATAATCATAATCAAAATCATAACCATAATCATAATCATAATCATAATCATAATCATAATCATAATCAGAATCATAATCATCATCACCATCATCATCATCGTCATTATCTTCATCATCATCATCATCATCAGCATCATCATCATCATCATCATCATCATCATCATCATCATCATCATCACCTTCTTCATCATCATCATCATCATCGTCATGCTGTCGCCACCGTCACACTGAAGTCAGCGGAGGTATTGGCCTCGCTGTCGCCATTCACACACGCATTACCGCTGCTCTGCCAGAGGCCATGCAACATGCCCTCCGGAGTCTCGTGATCCTGAGCGCTGCTGGGGCTGCCCGCCCGAGCTCGTGGGCAAACGCCAGTGGGTTCTTCCCGCAGCTCCTCGAGTGCTGCGCTCGTGCGGAGCACGAGGTTTACCTGGCGCTCCGGGGCCACGGATCTGGCCGACATCGGCGCGTTCCCCCGAGTAGCCGGCTCCGGCATCCCGAACGTGTGTGCAAGCTACGTATCGGATTTCCGCTGGGGCCCATGTGGGGGCCGGAAGAGGTCACGTATGGATCCTGTGCGCGCTGCAGGAAGTCTGATGGGGGAATCGCACCTGTGCAGTATTGAACGCTGCCACCCAGGGGGAAGGGACGAGTATGATTCGGCTCGGTCTCCTCGTCCTCCTGCTCGTCGCCGTGGTCGTCATCGGCGGCTTCGTCGTCGTCGTCGTCGCCCTCGGGGTCGTCGGCCTCGTAGTGGTGGTCGGCGTCGGCGTCGCCAGGCAGGCGAGAGACCCCACCGCGGTCCTGATAAAGCGCATGAGCGGCTTGGGGACACAAGCCGGGCGGGTGGGCGACTGGTGGTGCCCGAAGTGCTGTGACCTCCAGGCGCCGCCGACGACAACGACAACGAGGCAAACGATGACGACGGCGGCGATGACGACGAAACCAAAGTGCTGCGACCTCGAAGCGGCGGGGGTTCCTCCGCTTGCGCGCTCGAGGCCCGAGGTTTCGAGGCTCGAGGATTCGAGGATCGAGGCGCGAGATTCGAGGATCGAAGATTCGAGGATTCGAGGATTCAAGGATAGAGGTTCGAGGATTGAGGCTCGAGTGCCGAAGTTCGAAGATTTCCTCCCGAGTTGTAGGGCACTTTCGGGCCTCTGTCAAAGCCTCCAAGGAGGTTGCTGCTGCCGTCGCCGTTTGCGGGTCTGGTCCCCCCACCCCCCGAAGCGCAGCGCAGCAGAGGGCACCCTGACAGAGGGCGCCGCTTTCCGTGGGCTGTTTTCTTGGGATCCCCTCAGCTCCGAGCTCGGACACGTCGGGGCCGTTCTGACCCTTTCAGAGCTCCAGTGGTGGGGCCCCTCCCACGTCCTCCTCGACATCGGCCCCCAGGATCTCTCCCCTCGGGGTGAATGTGCCCGCTGCGGCGAGGTTGCCCAGGGAGACTGGAGAAGCGTCCGAATCCTCCGACGTGTATCTTCCATTTTTTTTTTTTTGCATCCTCCTCCTCGTCCTCCTCCAGAGGAGGGCCACAGAGGGAGACTCAGAAGGGAAAAGCTCAGAGTCCTCCGTTGTGTATCTTCCTTGACATTTCCTTGTTCTATCCTCCTCCTCGTCCTCCTCTGGAGGAGGGCCCCCGAGGGGCCAACCCCGTCCAACACATCGACCTCCATGCTCCTTCTCCTTATCCTTCGAGCTTCGAGCTGCGAGCCTTCTTCTTCTGTGAAGGCAAACCCTAGATGCTCCTCCTCCTTTTCCTCCTCCTCCTCCTCCTCCATTTCCTTTCTCTTCTCCTCCATTTCCTCGTCCTCCTCCTCTTCCTTCTTCTTCTTCTCCTCCTCTCCTCCTCCTCCTCCTCCTCCTCCTCCTCCTCCTCCTCCTCCTCCTCCTCCTCCTCCTCTTACTCCCATCATGACGTCGCCGCCGCCGACGACGTCGAGGCTGAAGAGGCCCACGCCGATGCCGCCGCTGAAGACGACGTCGGCGACGGCGGCGGCGGCAACGGCGACGACTGCGTCGCCCGCGCGCGAAGTTCGCCAAGAACTCGGAGTGCAGAAACTGCGGCGCGCCCCGGGTCGACAGCGGCCCGGGGGAGCTCCGCCGCCCCGCCCCGCGAGGCGGGCCGGCCACGGAGGAGGAGGAGGAGGAGGGGGAGGAGGAGGAGGGAGGAGGAGGAGGGGGAGGAGGAGGAGGAGGAGGAGGGAGGAGGCAGGAGGAGGAGGAGGAGGAGGGAGGAGGAGGAGGAGGGAGGATGAGGATGAGGAGGAAGAGGAGGACCAGTGTAAACCCAAGGGGCTTCAACGATGTTGGAGTAAACCCTCCCTCCAAGCTCCCTCTTCATAGGTCCCTACAACGGTCCATTTCCACTGAAGGAATTGCCTCTTTGGAAGACAACCGCTTGAAGGCCCTGGAGCATGCCAAAACATTGTTCTCGGGATTCCAACGCCACGGATCAACCTGACTGTTAAGCCTTGACGATCCTGAACCATGCCAGGACGCCGTTCTTGGGACTTCAACACAGCGGACCAGCATAGTTGTTGCACCAACATTGTCCTTTTCAAAACAAAATTTTTGGTACGTTAATGATGCGAACCCGTGGAACTCTTACGATTTCTGAAAACGAATGTGCGCCGCGCGTAGGCAAGAGTCACATTTAGAAAAGGAACCGCCCTCAGTCGGTGAAGCTCTTGCAAATTGTTGAGACGAGTGTGCGCCGCGTTGAGGCGAGAGCCACATTTTGGAAAGGAGCCGGCCTCAATCTCTGAAGCCCTTGCACATTTTTAAAGCGAATGTGCGCCGCGCGAAGGCGAGAGCCACATTTTGAAAACGATCCGCCCTCCAACGGTGAAGCTGTTCTCAGTGTTTTAATTTTTTTACCGACAGAGTCATGAATGGTGAGGAAATCTAGGCCCGCCCCAAAAACTGGCTTCGGGGTAGGAATATACATATATATATATATACATATATATATATATATATATATATATCTTTGTACATATATACATATATCAAAAAAACGAATGTGCGTCTTGCTAAGGCGAGATCCACATTTTTCAAAGGAACCGCCCTCAATCCGTGAATCTCTTGCAAACTTTTAGAGTAAACATTCGCCGCGCTGAGGCGAGAACCACATTTTGGAAACGACCCGCCCTCAATGCGTGAAGCTCTTGCAACTTTTGAAACCGAATGTACGCCGCGCTGAGGCGAGAGCCACATTTGGAAAGCCACCCGCCCTCCATCAGTGAAACTGTTGTCAATTTTTAAGCTTCAGAGTCATAAACCGTCAGGAAATCTCAAGCGAAACGCCCGGCCCGACCTAAACACTGGCTTCGGGGTGCGACAGAGAGAATTTATTTATAAGGAAAAGGAATGGAGGAGGAGAAGGAGGGCGGGGGAGGAGGAGGAGGAGGGCGGAGGAGGGGGAGGAGGAGGAAGAGGAGGACCAGTGTAAACCCAAGGGGCATCAACGATGTTGGAGTAAACCCTCCCTCCAAGCTCTCTCTTTACAAGCCCCTGCAACGGTGCATTTCCATTGATGGGACTGCCTCGTTGGAAGTCACTCGTTTGAAGACCCTGAAGCATGCCAAAACATTGTTCTCGGGATTCCACCGCCACGGATCAACCTCACTGTTGCGTCTTGACGATCCTGAATCGTGCCAGGACGCCATTACTAGGATCTCAACACAGAGCATCAACGTAACTGTTGATCCGCATAATCCTGAATCTTCCCAAAACCATGTCTGATATGTTGATGATGGGAATCCGTGAAACCCTGGTGAGTTTTTAAAAACGAATGAATGTACACGGGGCTCAGGCGAGAGCCACATTGAAAACGACCCACTCTCAATCCGTGAAACTTTTGCACATGTTTAAAACGATTGTGCGCCGAGCTACGGCAAGAGCCACATTTTGAAAAGAAACCGCCCTCAATGCGTGAAGCTCTTGCAGGTTGTGAAAACGAATGTGCGCCGCGCTAAGGCGAGAACCACATTTTGAAAACGACCCGCCCTCCATACATGCAGCTCTTGCATACTTTCAAAACGAATGTGCGCCGCGCTCAGGCGAGAACCACATTTTGACAACCACCCGCCCTCCATCTGTGAAGGTGTTGCCAATTTGAAGCTTCAGAGTCATAAATGGTGAGGATGTCTCAGGCGAAACGCCCGGACCGCCATAAAAAGTGGCCTCGGGGTGCGACAGGGAGAAGTTATTTATAAGGAGAAGGATGGAGGAGGAGGAGGCGGATGAGGAAGAGGAGGAGGAGGAGGAGGAGGAGGAGGAGGAGGAGGAGGAGGAGGAGGTGTAGGAGTAGGAGGGGGAGGTGTTGAACAGGTCGAGAGCTCTCTGTCTTTGGGGCTCTGTGAGGCCGCGCGGCGGAACCAGCGCCACTGCGCCCCGGCGCCCCTGATCGTCCTTTGGCCAGCTTTTCCTTGCAACTTGCACACATGGTGTGCTTTGGAAAACGAGCGTCGGAGATCATGGTGACGGTGGTGGTTGTGGAGATGCGGATGAAGTTGCTGATGCTGATGCTGCTGAGGTTGATGATCAGCACCAGGCTGCCGGCGATTATCATGCACATGTGGTCGACTATGCGGCTTATTATGAGGAGAATTCTGATGATGACGATTCTGTTGATGATGCTGCGGATACTGGCGCTGATGCTGATGCGGATGCTGATGTTGATGTTGATGCTGGTAATGACGACGATGATGGTGCTGATGTTGGTGATGATGGGTGCGAGTGTCGAGGGTGCAACTCATTATGCTTATGATTGGGATGAGGGTGATGATGATGCTGATAATGCCGATGATGATTAAGAAGAGAAGCAGGAGGAGAAAGAGGAGGACTGACAAATGAGCAACAGCACGAAAAGGAACACGCGGAGGAAAACGAAGAGAGGGATGAGGCGGAACAGGAAAGGGAGGATCTGCTCCGATATTTCCTTGCAGTTCGTCGAGCTTCCCGCCTTCTCGTCTTTCCTGCACTTCCTCTCCCCCTCCTTCCTCCACTTCTGCTCTTCCTCCTGCCTCTCCTCCTCCTCCCCCTGCTCCTCCATCCTCGCTCGCTCGCCACCGCTTTGTGCAAGCATCTCGCCATGTGAGAAGATGTTGGCGCTCCCCCTCGTCGTTCACACAACTGCCCCTGCGGCTGTACGTATTTGGGGTTTTGCGATACAACGATTGCGCGAGGCGGAGCAGGTGATTGAGGCTCTTCGGCGGACGCTCCGTCCTTCTTCTCCTTCTTCTCCTTCTCCTTCTCGTTCTCCTTCTCCTTCTGGTTCTCGTTTCCCTTCTCCATCTCCTTCTCCTCCTCCTCTTCCTCCTCCTCCTTGCCCCGCCCCCACGGAGGAGATCCCAGACCCCGAAGTGTTCCTGCAGGGTCACGACGTGGAGGAGGACCCGCCCATGCCGCCGCCCCGCTTCCTCGCGCCCCCGCCGGCCCGATGCCCACCGTGGCAGCCAATGCCAGGGAACTGGGCATTGGAGGAAGATGAGGAGGGGGGGGAGGAGGAGGAGGAGGAGGAGGAGGAGGAGGAGGAGGAGGAGGAGGAGGAAGAGGAGGAGAAGGAGGAGGAGGAAGAGGAGGAGGAGGAGGAGGAGGAAGAGGAGGAGGAGGAGGAGGAGGAGGAGCAGGTGGAGGGGAAAGAGGAAGAGGAGGAGGAGGAGGAAGAGGAGGAGGAGGAGGAGGCGGAGGAGGAGGCGGAGGAGGAGGAGGAGGAGGGGGAGGAAGGGAGGGAGGGACGGAAGGAGGGTGGAGGAGCAGGAGGAGGAGGAGGAAGAGGAGAAGGAGGAAGAGGAGGAGGAGGAAGAGGACGAGCAGGAGGAGGAGGAGGAGGAGGAGGACAACTATTTGTATTATTTCGAAGAAGAAGAAAAGGGAATACTAATAATAATACTGCTAAGAGTCATAAGAGTAAGACTAAACAAACTAAGACACATACTAATACTATTAAGAAGACTAAGCATACTAATACTAGTATTCATAGTACTAATGACACTAATGAGAAGAACAATGCTACGAACAAGACTAGTAATACGGATAACAAAGATTAGCACTACGAATAATAGTAATGACAGTGTTGCTGATGATAATACTACGACAATGCGAAGACGAAAACAACCATATTACTAATACTAAGAACAATGGTAATACGAATGCAAATGCTATTAATAATACTGATACTTATACGAATATTATGAATAGTAAGACTCGTGCTATTACTAATAACATTGTTGTTACTATCGTCATCATTCTTATCAAAACTGGCAACACTAAGAATACTAAGAGCAATAATGCTACTACTATTGCGAATGAGAATAATCATAAGAAGAAATGTTAATAATAATAATCGTTCTAATAATCATAACAACATGAGAAGAATAGTACTTATAATAATCAGGATAATGCGAGTACTACTACTAATACTATTACTACTACTACTACTACTGATAATCATACTAATAGTAATATTACCAATGGTATTCATATTACTGATCATATTATTAATGTTACCAGTGATACTACTACTACTACTACTACTACTACTACTACTACTACTACTACTACTACTACTACTACTACTACTACTACTACTACTACTACTACTACTACGAATCATGACACTACGATTACTAATGATAATGATAATACAAATAATAATGATGATAATGCTAATACGTATAATGATACTAGTACTAAACAGAAGAGGAGGAGGAGGAGGAGGAGGAGGAGGAGGAGGAGGAGGAGGAGGAGGAGGAGGAGGAGGAGTAGGAGGAGGAGGAGCAGCAGGAGGAGGAGAGGGGGAGGAGGAGGATGAGGAGCAGGCTGCAGGCAGCCCCGTGTGCCGAGATCACCACTCGGCCACACCCGTTGTCGTTCATTGTCGCACGTGTGTCGGGGCGACTCCATAACTCGGCCACGTCCTTGTCCTAATCTTCTATCTCTCGCACGGGGCACCGCGGCGGGTGCCAATATCCGCTCGCGATCTTGCGAGCAAGCCTGGCGCCGCAGAGCCTGGGCGAAGAGAGCCTCGGCCAGGACAGTGTCGAGAGTGGCCTCTTCGAGATTAGTGTTCAGCCCCCATCATTGTGCACAACGACGACCTCTACAGTTAGACGGCATGTCACGGCACCGGCCTGGTCACAGTGCTCATGTGGGCGGCGCGTCCGAGACCATCAATGGCAATGCCTTTGCGGAGTCCAGTTCAACGAAAGGAGCCGCGCGACTTCGCAGACAAGAAGACCAGCGAACCGTCGTCTATCACAACAGCGTCCAGGTTTGCCGCATTAGGACAAAGCGGCCATCTCGCCAAGGTCACGCCGGCGCTCCCAGCAGTGAGAGCCTAGCATTCAGAGTGGTACTCATGGCAGCCGCCAAGAGACACCAGCCATTTGACTGTCTTCGAGGAGGGAGCCAATCAGAGGTTCATCGTGCTAGCACAGGTGAGTCTGGCGGCATTCAAAGCCGATAAATACAACAGTGACGAAAAGGCAGATACTTTCATCATCAAGTACGCCGGCAGCGACGATACATCATATAATGCAATCAGCAAATACGCGGTGGAGTCGACCAATCCAGTCGGCGAGCAGCTCGCAGCAGCACGGCAGCGCAATAACATAGTGCACTTCCGTATAATGTATTCAGGAATCGCTCTCTCGGCGCTCTGGAGTCGCGCTCTCGCTGGAGACGTACTTGCTTGCAACGTATGCAAGAATAGCAACCTTGCGTTGGATTTCCCCGCGCTTTACTCAAGCGCCGCGCTCCCGACACTCAGGTACCCAGGAGTTGTGCTCACGCCGAGGACTCCTTCGCAGCTCATGTAGGAATCGGGATCTCGCTGCCCTCCGTGGCCCTGTTGCAGCCCTTCGTGGCCCCCTCGCTGCCCTTCGTGGCCACGTTGCAGCCCTTCGTGGCCCCCTCGCTGCCCTTCGTGCCCCCGTTGCAGCCCGTTGTGGCCCCGTTGCAGCCCGTGGGTCCCTCGCTGCACTTCGTGGCCCCGGTGCAGCCCTTCGTGGCCCCGTCGGTGCCCTTCGTGGTCCCACATAAGTATGCCCTTCGTGACCCCCGCTCGTTCGCGCCCGTCGTGGCCCCATACGCATGCCCCTCGTAGCCCCGCTGTCGCTCTTCGTGGCCCCCTTTCTGCCCTTCGTGGCCCCATCAGTGCCCCTCGTGGCCCCGCTGTCGCTCTCGCTCCCGCTCTCGCTCTCGGTCTCGCTTTCGCTCGTCGTCGTCGTCGTCGTCGTCGTCGCCCTTGTTGTCGTCGTCGTGGTCGGTCCCCTGTCCGTCCCTCTTGGGGTCGGGTTGCCGCCGGTCAGCGCTGCCGCTGGCCAGGCCGACGGTCCGCGGCCGCCCCGCCGCTTGCTGGGGCCCGGCCTGCAGGGAAGAAGGATATACCCCCCAAAGGGGGTACGATCGAAAACGAAGAGGGCGGGTATCGAGGGTTTGGGAAATACGCGTTGAATGGCACTCGAGCAGATAAGAGCGAATAGGCTGCTGCTGCTGCTGCTGTTGTTGTTGTTGTTGTTGTTGTTGTTGTTGTTGTTGTGTTTGTTTTTGTTATTGTTGTTATCATTATTACTGCTATTATTTTTTCTTGTTATTCTGGTTTTTGTAGTTGTTGCTGTTGCTGTTGCTGTTGCTGTTGTTGCTGTTGCTGTTGCTGTTGCTGTTGTTGTTGTTGTTGCTGTTGCTGTTGCTGTTGTTGTTGTTGTTGTTGCTGTTGTTGTTGTTATTGTTGTTGTTATTATTATTGTTGTTGTTGTTGTTGTTGTTGTTGTTGTTGTTGTTGATCTCTCACTACTGAAGAATGATTTTGTTGATCCCCCCTCTGTTGACCATAGTGTTTTTTCAATTGAAGTGCTTCCCCTGGGTGCTCGCACCGTATGTTTTATCAAGGAAAATCACGGGCTCAAACTGGGCCCCTGGCCCCCGGTTTACAACAACAGCGGCTCCCGCCTGATTTTTCCTCACAATGTATTCCCAAATCGCGCTCTCGCGCGGGACTTCCTCACGATTTATAGACGCATCGGGCTCTCGCGTGGGACCTCCTCGCGATTTATTCAGACGATGCGCCCTCGGCGCTCAGGAATCACGCTCTCGCTTTGGTTTTTCCCATGGTTTACTTGGGAAGCGCGCTATCGCTCGAGACGTCCTCGCGATTCATGCAGGACCCACGCTTCAGCAACCCGCCTGCTAGACCTGGTCGCCTGGGCCCGCCTTCCCGCCCTGCCCGCTATGGGTTTGCCAACCCGATCAGCCCGTCTGGTTCTACTACTTGTTTTCTGCTCCTTGCCCCCCTCCTGCTAAAATCTTTCGTGCTCCATTCTTCTCCCTCACCCTTCCACCGATCCTTTCTTCCCTTGTTTCCCTTGTTTTAGGGGCTGCACTAAATGCACGTGGCATTTGAGGAAGATGTACCCCCAAGGGGGTACGATCGAATACGACGAGGGCGGGCACCGAGGGTTTGGGATATACGTATTGGTTGGCACGTGCGCAGAAAGGGGCGAACAATCTTAACATGATCGTTTTTGTGGTGGTTGTGGTGGTGGTGATGGTGGTGGTGGTGATGGTTGTTGTTGTTGTTGTTGTTGTTGTTGTTGTTGTTGTTGTTGTTGTGGTGGGCCAGTTGTGCTTCGGGCGCCCCGCTCCTTGGAAAGTGGCGACCCTCACGAGGATGCTGCCCCCGTGTCGGAGCAGGAGCCCTCTGCCGGCTCCGTGGGCCAGTTTTGGCTCGGGCGCCGTGGCCTCTCGGAAAGTAGCGACCCTCACGAGGATGGTGCCTCGGCTCGGGCGCCCTGGCCTCTCGGAAAGGGGCGACCCTCACGGGGATGCTGCCTTGGGCGCCCTGGCCCCTCGGAAAGTGGCTACTCTCACGAGGGTGGTTCCCATCTGGAGGGGCGGGAAGCCTCTGCCGGCTCTGTCGGCCAGTTTCAGGAGGGAAAAAAACACAGACACAATGAATCGTCGATTCCCCAGAAAATATGGGACAATATGGGAAGTGGGGGGGAAGACAAGAACCTAGAAAATGCGGGAAAGTATGGGGAATCTTTGTATTTGTGTGTATTTATTTGTGTGTCCTGGGGCCCCTTCACAGTTGTGTTTCGCGCATTCATATTTGGGGTCGACTTTGGGGTAGTTGTATCCTTGCTCCTCTCCTGCTCGGTGGCAAATCCGGTGCGCCGCTCGCTACATTAAGCTAGTTGTGCTTGTTGCCCCGGGTAGCCTTGCCCGCTTCACTGTGATACGAGTCGGGGGCATTTTGTATTTTTTACATTTCGCTCCCGCTTCGCCTCGTCTCCCTCCGCCTCCTCTTGCCTCCTCTCTTCCCGTTGCGTCCTCCTCCCGCCTCCTTTTCCACCGCCCTCGCGCGCACGATGTGGGAAGTATCGCTGGCTATTCAGGCCTTGGGTGGTGCAGTCACATGGCACGCCCCGCATGTTTTTCCAAGCTTTGGTTCTGCGCACGGGCTTGGCTATCGCAGGTCGGTTCGTGTGGCGGTCCAGGTTTGCTTGGCGTCTTTCGCTCTCCTGTCTTGCCCTCACTCCTCCGCTCCTCCTCTCCTCCCTTCCCCTGCTCATGGCCAGTGCTTTTTTACTTATGGCATGGGCCAGGGTTTAAAACCACTGATGCGCGTTGCAGCCGTTTTTGGCAACCACGCTGCCCAATCCCTCCTCGTCTTCCTCTCCTTCCTCGTCCTCGTCCTCCTCCCTTTCCCTCTTCTCGACGGTGCTTCTTTACTTTGGGATGTTGTTGCGATGTCAGCCACTGGTCCGTCTCTGCCGCGTATCGCCACGGAGTGCATGGTTTACTCGAGAGATGATGTGGTCGTCAAAACAACACACATGCATATTCACACGTATGTGCCTATGTATGCATGTTTTATGTATGTATGTACGTATGTAAGTAAGCAATCATGCGTACACGAGTGCATGTATGCATGCATGCATGTATGTATGCACGCATGTATGTATGTATGTATGTATGTATGTATGTATGTATGTATGTATGCAGGTATGTATGTATGTATGTATGTATGTATGCATGTATGTATGCATGCATGCATATATGTATGCATGTATGCATGTATGCATGTATGCATGCATGTACGTATGCACGTATGTATGCATGCATGCATGCATGCATGTATGTATGTATGTATGTATGTATGTATGTATGTATGTATGTAGTGTAATGTATGTATGTATGTATGTATGTATGTATGTATGTATGTATGTATGTATGTATGTATGTATGTATGTATGTATGTATGTATGTATGTATGTATGTATGTGTGTCGCCTGCATATGCTCATATAGTGCGCGTCAGTGTTACTGCGTTCAGGATGGGCTTCTGCCCCAGAGCCCGAATTCAGTCCTGCCAGTGTAAGGGCGATGATCTGATTGGGAGTGCGTGTGAACTCACTTTTGCATCGCAGATGGTGATGAGGTAAAGCGCGCCTGGGTCCATGTGGAACCAAGCTAGTGTGGACGCATCGCGCACTGTCATGTAGCAGCGCTACGCGAAGTCCCTGCCAGTAGCATTTGGTGAAACCACATTCGATACAGTATGGGGGCCTCAATCAACGTTCGAGCACTTTATAGACAACAGTACGTGATAACTCTTTCTCGGAGCTCTATGTTAACGGCAAGAGGTCGCTCGTACATGTGCAGGAGCGTAGGAGGCGGCTCGAGTCTTGGGTCTGTCATCTGCGTAAGAAGCTTCATTTCCGTTGGACAGTGCGCGAGCCGTGTACGACAAACGTGCGGCTTGAGTTTTTGGGAGGCGTGGCTGGCAGTTTGCTATTCGTCGCACTTCGCACAGGGTGCCGTGAAGCTGGATACGCATGACGCCGCAAGCCTGGCCCAGAGCTGAATACGCAGGCGGCTGCACATCTCTCCAGCCCTCGGCCCTCTCGTGGGCGGTACGCCGGCCCTGCGCACAGTGCGTGGCCTCTGCAGGCTCCGCACGTGAATCCAGCAGCGTGTGCCTCCAGCGCCCTGGCATGCCTGCACTCGTGGCAGACGAGCCGCTCGAAACCGAGGCGAGTGCGTGCGTGGGTGGGTCGGGAAGCTCAGAGCGAAGGGGGGCGGGGAGAGAGGCCCGGGGCAGGAAGTGAAGGCCCAGTTCCTTGGGCTGGACGCCGCGCAGCAGAAGGCCTCCACGCGCGCGCTGGCACCTCGCTGTCGCGCCCTGGTCGCGAGCGGGTCCGCTCTCTCTGCTCCTCGCTCTTGTGCACGGGGCCTGCCACGGTCCGGCGACCCCCGAGTGGTGGATTGGCGATTGTAACCTCGGGGGTTGCCAAAGGTGTCCCTGGCCCAAGGTGTCCCCAGCTTTTCGCTTCATTTTGGAGCCCCTGGGGCCCTCTGGGCCTCGTGATGGGGTGCTCTAGAGGCCGTGGAGACCTCCTTGGAAATCCTGGGGGCACCTTGGGCCAGAGGTACTTCTAGCAACACCCAATAACTTCATACGCTTCCCGCATCCCCAACAGCCCATCCAGAAACCATGCCCAGGCGAACCATCTAGAGGCGAGAAGCTGGGGAGCAGGCAGTGGGAAGGAGAATGCCAACAGTGCCGAACCGAGAAGCCTCTGGGAGCCTCCTGGGGGCCTCCTGGAGTCGTCTTGGCGGTCTCCGGGGGACCGTTTGGGAACTTTTGAGGCCTTCTTTGGGTATTTTGGGGCCCTCTTTGGGATTGAAGCCATGCTGGAGGCCATCGATCCCCCGAAGGGGGGTTCTATGTCAGGGCCCCCCATGTGAAGCCCGAGAACGTGCCTCTTTGGAGGATCCTTCGGGATTGTCTTGGATTAGTGTTGGTTCCACCTTGAGGCTCTCTTGGACGATCTTTGAGTCATCTTGAGGCATCAGGAGCCCGTCGGAAACGAAAAGGGCAAAAGGCAGACGTGATTGAACAGCTTCCGGCTTCTCGATCAGTTTGGCCTCTCAGGGATATCTCTGGCAGGCTCCGTGGCCACCTGGAGCCGTCTCGGGACCTTCTGCCGTGCATGAGTGGAGCCCCATCGCGGAAGGCATGTTGGGCAGCCTGGAGGCGCCAGGGAGCGGACTTGGAGGCCCTCTTGAGGGCCAGGGGGATGCGGCGGAGCGCTCCAGGACCCGCCCTCTGATGGGATCTCGGACCCCCGGGGGGGGGGAAGGGGACGGGGGACCGTCGCAGTCCCACGGGTTGGCACCAACACCAACATCGGCGGTGTGCCTCCACCCAGGGAAGAGGGTCTCGATCTCGGTGCTGGTGGTAACATTCTGGCTTCCAGGGTGACCGAAGTATTACCACCGACGCCGAAATCCAGGATCATCTTCCCCCTGTGGAGGCAGCGCCCCGTGGTGGTGTTGGTGCCCTTTTCCAGGCCTCCAAGACAGCGTAATCATCCCACACGCCTTCGCACCCCTGGCGAGCTGGAGTCGGCGGACCCTCGTCTCGGCGCGCCCGGTGCCGACACGGGGCGCCTGTTCTCGTGCCGCGGCCTGCTCCGCGCCCCAACCGCTCCCTCCCAGGGGCAGGAGCTGTAGGCGTCATTCTTGTGCGGTCCCTCTTGGCTTGTGCAGTAGTTGGTTCAGCACATCCTCGAGATACGTCCGACGATTTGAGCTTTCCAAGCCCGGCGCTTTTCCCGCATTTTGGCCTCCGAGGGCTGCTGTTCGGGCCCTGGGACTTTTTAGAATATGTATCCGGGATGAGACACCACCTCCAGGTAAGGGGTCAAGACAACCGGGGCCCGCGGACTGAAAATTACAATCCTTCTGATGCCTTGGGAGGCACGTCAGGTTCATGGAGATGGGCAGCACATCTCCCAAGTGACCCCTTTTGCAGCTGGCTCTGTTGCACAACGCAGGCGCCACCACCACTTCCAACACGACGGGTACTTCCAGCACCACCCGCAGCAAAATCAACGCAACCAGCAGCACCTCTGCCTCCAGCACGACTGGGGCCAGCAGCGCCAGCACCAGCGATTCAGCAGACACTATTTTTTCTTATGCGATGGTTGCAGTTAGCACCGCCCGCAGCAGTACCTGCGCACTCAGCAGCATTCCTGCGTCCAGTGCGACTGGAACCAGCAGGACCAATTACAGCAGCACCAGCGCTTCAGCCAGTACCAGCGCTTCCAGTACGACGGGAACCAGCAGCGCCACTCGCAGCAGTCCTGTCGGCCGTTCCTTCCTGCTGTCCTTTTATGTTTCGCATTCGCAGATGACGCTGGTGAAGTTGGAGATGCAAGCGCGCAAGCGCATGAGGCACTGAATCCAACGGTCGGGCCTTTAGCGGTGTCTTCGTGCACCTGTTGTGACGAGATCCTCTTTGCGCGATGCGCAGCGAAGAGCGTTAACTGCACGTCCTGGCCATGGCAGGTATCGTTCGTACGCAGGCTGGTATGTATTGTAATGGCCTCCGGCCAGTGCCGCCGATCCGGCGGCGCTCCCGATGCGTGTGGGAACGGACGATGACGACGACGACGACCGACGACCAGGTCAACGACGGACGATGATGACGACGACCTCCCTCCTCCCCCCTGCCCTTTCCGGTTTCTTGGACCACCCCCCCCGCTTGAGCTCGACCCCCCCCTCCGTCCCCGCTCGAGCTTCCTCCTTGGACCCCCCCCCCGCTTGAGTTCGACCCTCTTCCCGTCCTCGCTCGAGCTTCCCCCCCCCCCACCTCGATTCTTGGACCCCCACCCCCGCGCTGACCCCCCCCCCGCTTGAGCTCGATCCCCCCATCCGTCCCCGCTCGAGCTTCCTCCTTGGACCCCCCCCCGCTTGAGCTCGACCCCCCCTCCGTCCTCGCTCGAGCTCCCCCCCCCCCCTCCCCCCCCCCGCGGACCCCCCCCCGCCCGACCCCCCCCTCCGCTTGACCCCCCCCCCGCTTGAGTCGACCCCCCCCTCCGTTCGACCCCCCCCCCCCTCGCTCGAGCTCTCCCCCCTTTTCGATTCTTGGACCCCCCTTCCCCGCGCTGACCCCCCCCTCCCCCTCGCTTGAGCTCGACCCCCCCCCTCCGTCCGCCTCGAGCTTCCTCCTTGGACCCCCCCCCGCTTGAGCTCGACCCCCCCCCCCCCTCCTCGTCGAGCTCCCCCCCCCCCGCCCTCGATTCTTGGACCCCCCCCTCCCCCGCGCTGACCCCCCCCCCCGCTGGAAGCTCGACCCCCCTTTCGTTCGACCCCCCCCCCCGTCCTCGTCGAGCTCCCCCCCCCTCCCGCCCCTCGATTCTTGGACCCACCCCCCCGCGCTGACCCCCCCCCCCCGCTGGAGCTCCCCCCCCCTCCGTCCCTCGCTCGGGCCTCCTCCTTGCACCCCCCCCCCGCTTTGAGTTCGACCCCCCCCCCGCCGTCCTCGCTCGAGCTCTCCCCCCCTCGATTCTTGGACCCCCCCCCCGCGCGTTCACTGAATTACTTGGATAATTCGCCCGATCCCCCCCCTCCCCAGAGCGAAGCTTGAGCGAGCTCAAGCCCACGCTCTCAGAAACTCACGCGCCGGATCGGCGGATTACTTGTGGCATCAAGCTCCCTGGAGTGCCAGGGGCCCTGGGCCAGGTCCTCCTCCCTCCTCCTCCTCCTCCTCCTCCTCCTCCTTTTCCTTCCCCCCCGACTTATAGTCTCTGTTTGGCGAGGTCGCCTGCCCTGGCCAAGGGCGCAGGCTCAGTGAAGGTCCGCTCTCTCTATCGGGAACGTGCTCCTTACCCTCAGCAATGCCACTAGTCAGTCTGTGGGGCCTGGTGCCAGTCGACGGGTTGTTCTGCTGAAGGGATGGGTAGTCGTGTTTGCCTCCGTTTCGGCGTGGCTGCACGCCTCTGCTCAATGTAGCTTCTGGCGCGTTTCGCGTCAGTGCCCGCTCGTCCCTCGACGTGGAAGGCGACCCGAGAGCGTAGGTCCGCCCACGCTCTGGTTCGATCTCCGCAGGCGTGAGGAGCAACGCCGATCAGCCGTGGCCTTTGCCTGAGGAGCTAGTTGCTTCTCAGGCGCGGCGTACAGGTCAGCTGTGTTCCAGCATGCCTGACCGTGCAGCGTGGCCATGCCAGCTGCCGTGCGTGCTGAGTCGCTTCGACTGCTTGGTGCGGTCACCCGCTTGCCTCGGCTGAGGCGGTTGATTGCTCCCGGCACATGGCGATCTGCGTGTGCGCGCCGAGGCGCACGAGACCGAGCGTTGCCACCGCAGGGCCAAAAGGAAACGCTTCGGTCCGAGGGGCAGTACGAGCTAGGAGCTCCTGACCCCTTCAGACGCGGGGATCATCATCATCCTCATCAGCATCATCATCATCATCATCATCATCATCACCATCGTCATCGTCATTATCATCATCAGTATCATCCGTAGCCATGTTGGCTCAAGATCGAACCTTTCTTCCCTGGCGCTTCGACCCCTGTTCGGGGCCGACGGGGGGCCCGAGGAACAGGCGCAGCTGCCTGCTTGCCTTGCTCTGCTTGCTGCCCCCCCCCCCCCCCCTTTCTGCTCGGATCACCAGCGTTCGGGCTTGTGTGGCCATGGCTCCCTCGGTTACCGATGCTGCGATCAGGGATTTGACCCTTCAGGTGGCTAAGGCGAATGAAGCTTTCACAATGGTTTCGGCTCAGGTCGGTGAACTTGCTTCCACCATAGTTGCCATGCAGAAAGGTATGAAGCAGCAGGAAGAGAACATCGCTAAGACGGAGGCTGAGATTCAGAAGCTTCGAAGCATGTCCAGTATCGTTTCTCTGTCTTTCCAGGCTTCCGAGGGACCGTTCAAGAAGTTCCGTGGGTCGCCTTCCTCCCGCTGTGGAAATTCATTTCCCGTCCAAGGCCATCGTGGTTGGTTTCGGGGAGGAGTTCACTTGGAAGGTCCTTCATGATGCTGGTGTAGGGATCATCTCTGCATGTGTTGGTGAAGAAGTGAAGCGAGCCATGGATGTGACACCTCAGGGCTTCTCGAAGAAAATCATTCTTGCGCTCCCGTCGGCTACTGCGGTAGGGCGTACCCTGACGACGTTTCGGAAACACTTTCCCGACGGTGTCGAGTTCCAGACCCCGAAGGGCCCCACGACGTTCCGTTTGAAACCTCTCCGTGATGCCAGAGCGAATGAGCACTTGACAGTTTTGGTACGGTCCGGGCGTGGTGAGCTCGGGGAAGTTGTGAAGTCCGTCTCCCTCTTTGAAAGACTTGTCTATTGATCTTTCGGTCAGCGACGGATTCGTTTTCGCGTTGAATGCAGTGTCGGGGGATGCGGTGGAGCTCTACCATGTCTCGAAGCCTGCCTCCCCATCTGGCTCGCCTCGGGTGATCTCCTTCGCGTGCCACTTCGCCCGCGTCGGTCTCGGTGACAAGCGTCAGTCGATTGTGGATACGGTGGTGGGCCAATTGGGCCTTTGACGGCTCTGTCTCCAACATCTGAGGGTGCCCCCCCCTCGGGCTGGGTGGCTTGCGCAGGACATCGCCTCGCTCCTGCGCGCGGGCGAATTTAGCGATGCACAGTTCGTTCTGGGGGAGATCGGGGCGGAGCTGCCCCTCTGTCAGTCGTCGCGTGGAATGCGAGAGGGTTGTTTGGAAGCGGTAACAGTATGAAGGATCGGGCTTGCTCTCGCTGGCGTATATTTACGCGGCTGCCTAAGAGGCGCCAGATCGTGCGTATCCAGGAGTCTCATGGGCACTCCAGGGATGTGGTCGCTCTCGAGAAGGAGTTCCCTTCGCGCGAGTTTTTCCTGGATGCCCACCCTGAATGCATTCCCGGGCATGGGGTCCTGGTTTGTATCAGTGCCGCGTTGGTGGGCGTGTTTTCGGGCTTCGCTCTGAAGTCTGTGATTGCAGGTAAGGCGTCGTATCTGTTGGGGCGGGGGGAAGCTGGTCTTTTGGGGATTGTCTTTGACCACGTGCCGAATGTCGACGCAGGGATTGGTTACTATCGTCATTGCCTCTCTGTTGTGCGCTCCGCTCTGCTTCCATCCTCTGTTGCTTCTCACATCCTGCTTGGGGACATCAGTTTCGTCCTTGTGATGAGGTCCGATTCGATCTAGAGACGGGGGCTGCCAGTCGTGGGGGCTCTGCCTTCTCTCGCGAATAGAACGAGTATTTTTGGGGCTGGGCTGAACTGTATCAGCCGCTGGATGCGCGACGTGCTTGCTCTGTTCCGAAGATTGTCTCTACCGCTCGTGTCGACCGTCTCTGTTGCTATCCCTTCTGCTGCTCTCCTGGATCTTGTGGTCGCTGGTTCCACGATCGGCACGTCTACTAACGTAAAGAACCCCTCGGATCGCGTCCCTGTTGTGGTTGCCATCTCAACGAATCCGCGTCTACTGGATGACCCCCCTCCTGCTCCTCCCCAGGCCCCGTCGACGTCTGAGTTCCAGGGGATTCTGGGCGATCGTCTGCAAGGGGATTGATCCGACGCCCCCGATTCTGACTCGGCTGTCTCGCGCGAAAGACGCCGCGCGCGAAACGCGCGCCGAATTTCGGACAGTTCCGCGGTGTCGTGAAGCCAAGTCGCCTCATGATTTTCTTCACTGGTGTATCGTTGCCCTCCGTCCTTTTCGTGCTTGTGTGCAGTATCTTGTTGTGCGTGCCGTTCGTGCCTATTCCCCATCTCTCCGCCTTCTTTGACATCGATGCTGGCGCGCGCTGTAACCTCGCGGGGCATCATGCGCACGTGGTTGCCCAGAGCTACCAGACCTTGGATGCCGAAGAGGAAGCTGCGCAGCAAGCGAGCGACCTTCCCGATCCAGCGCGCTGGCAACGAACTTGCTCGTTTCTGGGGTGGCGTGTTAGCTGCGCGCGAACCCGACCGCGCGCTTTGGGGCGCACTCCGCCAGTGCATTCAGCGTGCCGATGTTTCACTCCCTCACATGGAGCGAGCTCCCTCGCGCGAAGAGTTAGCAGGGCCTGTGAGCCGCGCTGGCGGTCCAATGCCTGGCGCAGATGGTCTGCCGCGCAGTTGTTGGAGGCATGCAGGTGCTTAGGAGTCGTTGTTTTCTTTCTACTGCCCGTGTATCTCTCATCCGGATGTTTCTCACCCGTCCGACTTCCGCGAGATGCTTGTGGTCTTCCTTGCGCAGGGCGATCATCTCTCTGCGTCTGTTGCTCTTGCTCGCAAGCCGTTCTCTACTTGTCCGCATCCAATGGGGTGCGCTGATTGTAGGCTGATCGCGGCTGCCGTCGCTTACCCTCTCACCAGAGTCAGTATGCAGTCAACTCATAAGCTGCAGTCTGGGGGGGGTTCCAGTGATATCGGTTTTGGACATCATCATCCACTGCGAAGCTGATGGGGTCTTGGTCCATCTGGAGGGAAAATGGTGGCCTGGTCAAGCTTTTAACCGACTTCAGAGCTGCGCTTCCAAGTCTTTTTGTGGCATGGGCCTCGCGTGTCTTCGCGGAGATGGGCACTCCGGTTTGGGCGGTGAAATTCTTCGGGCTCCTCTATGCAGACAGTCCGGCGATGGCCCATTTCTGCGGTGTCTCCCTGGCGTCTTTCCGCGCAGGCCGCGGGGTCCGACATGGGCGCCCCGCCTCCATGCCCCTGTTCGCCCTCGCACTGGGCCCTGTCTCCAGGTGGCTTCTCGAGACAGGTCCCCCAAGGCTTGGGCTCTCGGGCTATGCCGACGACTTAAAGACAGTTCAGTTTTGAGAACATGTCTACCGATGTGCTCCCTCCGTTGATAAGATCGGCCACCCCTCGACGGCGGTTGCGCTCGAACAGCGCTTCGGGAGATGTGTTGTTCTCGTGGGGGGCTCTCGGAACCTGCGAGAGTTTTCGAGCTCTCTGGCGTCTGCGGGGCGGGGCTGTGAACGATTCCAGGTTATTCGGTGGTGCCTATATCTTGGAGTTTCCGTTGGTCCTGAGGCGCATCTCCGCGGCTTTCCCACGCAATGCAATGCGTGCTTCTGCCGTGCCCGTAAGATTCGTGGGGTGGAAGTGGGATTGGCGGAATCGATTGTTGCCTACAATGTGCGGGCTTTGACTGTGCTCGGCGATATGCTCCAGTTCCACCGTCCTACCCCTCGTCTCTTCCAGCGAGAAGATCGCGCCTGGCAATTTATTCACCCGGGCCCGCGTTGCAGTTTCAGTGGCAGAATGGTGTATTTCGTAGACGACGCTGGATGTAACGCGGTCGGTCATTCGATTGCCTTCATTGCCAAAGCCGTTGTGTTTCGAACGGCCATGGGTTTTCGTGCCCGGGGCGAATGCGTGGAAGCGTTGGCGGAGATTCGCGGGCCCTCGAATGACCCGGTCCACGCCAGATTGGTCTCTGGGTGGCTTGCAGATCCGTGTCTCTCGTATATGGCGGATGCGGTGGCTGAGCTCTCCCCCATAGCAGCCGCTATTGACCCTGATCCAGCGCTGGTGACCCAGGCGAGGTGGGTCAGATGTTGGGGCGGCGCTGCGATGCCGGGGGTGGTGATTGGGGAAGTTCCTAGAACAGTGCTGAAGTGGCTCCCTCTCCCGCTCGACAGCGCCGTCTGGTTTCCGATGTCTCAGGTTCGGCTGCGAAAAGTGTGCCGTTCCGTTTCCATGTTTTTTGTTGTTGCCGTCCTGCGGGTTTTTTGCCGTGGAGCTTGGACCTCTGCGAGGTTCCACGCTGGTCCGAAACCATGCCTTTTTGGTTTTCGCCACGGCCGCGATGACCAGAGTCACTATGTCCAGTGTCCTCGTGTCCTCTCTCTCTTCCCGTCCTGGGCTCCTCGTGTCTTTCCTTTGCGCTTTGCTTTTCCTGTCCCTGTTCTGTGTTGTGTTCACGGCCGTGCGCCCGATGTCAAACGTGATGTCGCCTTCTGCGCCCTGGTCGGCAGTTCTGTTCACGCGCGCTGGCATCTCGTCTTCGGACTGCTCTCGGTCGTGCGTCTCCCGAGCAAGTCTTCGCGGGCCGTTTACGCATTCTGATGCAGAGGCATTCAGCGATTCGGGTTGCTGGTCACTGTCTCCGCAACCCTGGTGGTTAGCTGCCCGTAGTCTTAGTGGCCTTCTTTTATGAAAATCGGTCCTGTGGTCCGCCTCCTCCTTTCTCTGCTCAGTCCGTGAGCCGTCTTTCCTTCCCTCGTTGGTCCTGGGGTTCCTCCTTCTTCGGTCCTCGGGTGTTTTAGCCGCTGCCGCCTGCTCCCTTTGGGGCCCTCGGTGCTGCCTCTCTCGTGGAGTTGCAGTTCGATGGGGTCCGTGCCGCTCGCCGCCCGCCCCGCTCTCTTGTTTGATGCAGCTGGGCAGTCGAATGGGTTTGAGTGCCGCTCTGGGTCGCGTTGGAGCTCAGGCCCCATTGTCGATTTGGGAAAGCGGTCCTGTGCCCTCTAGTGCAGCTCGCCGAATGCGACCAGGCTGGGTCATCCCTTGTCGGCTCGTCGCTATCAGTGCCGCCTGCGGCCGTGCGCGAGGTCGGGACAAGTTGAAGGCGCCTTGCCCGCCCGCCGCCGCAGCTTGTCCTCACTGGCCGCCTCGAGACTGCCTGGGTGACTTGCTTAGTTGCGAGGTTTGGCCTTGATCGATCGATCGGTCCCCCCCTCCGTCCTCCCTCCCTGCTGCTGCTTGCCTGCTGCCTGCCTTGGCGCCCACCCAGTGCGGTGGTTTGACGTCCACGGCGCCAGACGCCTTGGACTGGTTTTGCATCTGCTTCAATGAAACGTCGCCTGGCTGTGCTCTCTAGCAAGCATCGGGCTTGAATGGGCTCCTCGCGTTGGTCGTCATCGGTCATTGCCACTGTTGCGTGACAAAAATCATCATCAACATCATCATCATTACCATATCATCATCTGCCACCCGAGAAAGTGGTGTCACCGTCCCCCCCTCCCTTTATTTCCGCCATCGCACCGCTATACGGGACCACCGAGGATATCACTTGTTTATTCTCGTTGAGGTTTCACGCGGATCTCAAACCGCACGCCTGTTCGGGGAACGGTTTTGTTGTTTTGCGTGGTGCATCGCTTTCATCAACAAGCAGAACGTATGCCTAATGTGGACCGGTGCGCGTGTTTTATTTGTGCAGCGGTGACCCAAATTTCTCGCCGCGGTGATCTCCATATGTGCATCTCGTTTTCCTGGGGCGTCTTGCTGTGAGTGTCTGGCAGTGAATGTCTGTCTGGCTGTAACCACCTGCACCAGTCTCCGCAGGGGTGGATGCGCCCCCTTGCCGAGCCTCCTCCTTTTCGCTCCTCTCAGTCCCTCATCTTCCCTCCCGCCTCCTCCTCCTCCTCCTCCTCTTCCTCCTCCTCCTCATTGTCCTCCTCCACCACCTCCACCTTCTGCTCCTCCTCCTCCTCCTCCTTCCTCCTCCTCCTCCTCATCCTCCTCTCCTCCTCCTT
Organism: Prorocentrum cordatum; assembly: GCA_963575745.1. Classification (NCBI taxonomy): domain Eukaryota; class Dinophyceae; order Prorocentrales; family Prorocentraceae; genus Prorocentrum; species Prorocentrum cordatum. The sequence goes on along the minus strand of CAUYUJ010009058.1, from coordinate 276,092 downwards.
CTCCTCCTCCTCCTCCTCCTCCTCCTCCTCCTCCGCCTCAGCCAAGCAGGCAAACCGCTCGGGACATGCCTGCAATCTGGCGTGAACGGGCCCGTGCAATACTCACCGGCGCTTCCCCCGTGGAGTGCTCAAGCCAACGCCTCGCTCGAGACATCCTCGCAATCTGCTTGGGACGCAGGGCCGTCTGCGCCACCAAGCAGGCAAACCTCTCGAGACATCCACGCAATCTGGGCGCGAACAGGCTCGTGCAACCACCCTTGGCGGCTTTCCCTGGGGACTGCTGGAACCAGCGCCTTGCTCGAGACATCCCCGCCAACTGATTTGAACGCACAGGCGTCTGGATCACCAAGCAGGCGAACCGTTTGAGATATCCACAATCTGGGCGCGAGTACGCCCGTGCAAACATCCTGGCGGCTCCCCTTTGGGAGTGCTGAAGTCACCGCCTCGCGCGAAACACCCTCACAATCTGCTTTGAACGCAGGGGAGTCGGGACCATCAAACAGACAGACAACTGGAGGCATCCCCACGATCTGGGCGCGAACGGACCCGTGCAACCCTCCTGGCCCCTCCCCCCTCTCCCCCCCTTAGGAGTGCTGAGACCAGCGCCTTGTTCGAGACATCCTCGTAATCTGTTTTGGGCGCGGAGGGGCCACCAAACAGACACCGCTCGGGACATCCCCACAATCGTGGCGCGAGCAGGCCCAGGCAAACACCCTGGCGGCTCCTCCTTGGGAGTGCTGACGCCAGGGCCTTGCTCAAGACATCCTCACAATCTGCGAGTCGGAACGCAAGTACGTCGCAAGGCTGAGAGAGAGAGAGAGAGAGAGGGAGAGAGAAAGAGAGAGATAGAGAGAGATCGAGGGAGAGATAGAGATAGTCCGAGTATGAATGAGGTCGAGTATGAGAGAATCAGAGTATTGAGTGGGTATGAGTATGAGTTGGTATGACTGGGTGAGCCTGCGTGCCTGGGAGTCTGAGTATAGTCAGAGTGTGAGTTGAGTCTATGCAGGATGGAGTAGGATTGTGAGTAAGTGCTGCCACTCGCGAAGTCGCGACTGAGTCTGAGAGTGACTGAATGAGTGCAGGAGTGAGTCTGAATGTGAGTGGGCATGAGTTTGAGTTAGTCTGTGTCAGTGAGTCTGAGTATGCTTGAATCCGAGGGGGAGTGAATCTGAGTATGAGTGAGTCTGAGCGTGAGTGAATCTGAGTGTGAGTGAGTTTAAGTTTTGAGTGTGAGAGGATCTGCATGTGAGTGGGTCTGAACGCGAACATGAATGAATCTGAGTGTGATGAGTGCGTCTGAGTGAGGAAGAGGAGGAGGGAGGAGGGACGGGAGGTCCGGAGGCGTCTAAGTAGTATCAATAGACCCATCTCAGGATACGGGGAACAAAACTCTCCGCCCGTGGTCCCTGCGACCTTCGAAGAGGCCCTGGCCCGCCATGCGCCGCACGGCCAGCCGCAGGCAATCATCTCGAGGGGCTCGCTGCGGGGCGCCAACAACCCGACGGCCGTGCTAAAGTCAGCGGGGAGGGTCCACGGAACAGCCAAACAGCCACATGGACTTTTTCGGAGGCCCGCGCGGGTCTCCTGGGTCGGCGCTGCACCTCCCCTCCCCACCGGCCCTTCGCCGGCACTCGGAGCGCGCCGCGGGCGGCGCTGGAGGCTCCGCCACGGGGGGGCCCAGCGCCGACCTGAGACATTCGCGCGGACTCCCGCCAGTCGGAGGGCACCAACTATACACCAACACCGATCCTGGCCCAGGATCACCCTGGGCCCAGGATCGGTGTACATGCCTTCTTGCGCAAGGCAGGAGGGCGTATACACCGATCCTGGGCCCAGGGTGATCCTGGCCAGGATCGGTGTTGGTGTATAGTTGGTGCCTTCCTAGCCAGGTTACGGTCGTGCACTCGTTGGATTCTCTGCGCACGGCGCACGAGCCTCAGAGGGTGCAGTCCTTCTCCCGGCGGGCGCCTCGTGGGCGCTCCCGAGCGCGCTCCTTTGCGCTGGGGTGCGCCCGCGGAGCTCGGCGCCACGCTGCCGCCCGTGTTCCGCACCGTGGGCGCGCGGGGGCGCTCGGCACGCTGGGCGGGTCCGCCGGGGTCGTGCCGCGTTGCCGCCCGTGCGCCGCCTCGTCGGCGCTCGTGGGCGCAGCGCGCGCGGAGCTCACACCGCAGCTGGTGCCGCATAGTCTGCACGGCATACAGTGCACCACAGAGCTCGCACCGCACATCTTACACTGCGTTCGTTGCACCGCACTGCTTGCACCGCAGAGCGCTCACCTCCAGCTCACACTGCAGATTATGATATGTCATAGCTGACGTCACAGCGATCATACCGCAGAGTTTTCACCTCCGTAGCTCACAGCATGTCGCCTACACGACATAGCTTGCACTAGATAGCTTGCTCCGCCTAGATTGCACCTCCACTGCGCAAGGAGTCATTTTTTGATCCACGCTGGTTAACTTTTGTTGTTTTTGTTTTGCTGAGCTCTCATGTCTGAAGACTGCGCAATGATTATTGATCCCCCCGCTGAGGCTCGTTGTGTTTCTTCGATTGAAGTGCCCGCCTGGGGCTTGCACCTTGTTTTCTGTCACGGGGAGTTTTCCTGCTCAAAATGTGTTGCCTGGTCCCTGGTCTACAGCAACAACGGCTCTCGGTTGAGACTTCTCGCTCGAGATTCCCTTTCAATTTGCTCAGGGAAGGCGCTCCCGCCTGGGACTTCTTTTCAATCTTCTTCAACGCTGCGCTCTAGAAGCCCAGACACCGCGCTCTCGCTTATGACCCGCGCTTTCTCTTTAGAGATCTTTTCACCATTGGTGAACTTCGCTTCGATGCACCACCCGATCGACCCGCCTGCCAGGGTCCGCCCGTTCGACCCGCCTGTCAGGATCTGTCCGCCTGACCCGCCGTATGGGTCCGCCCGCCCGCCCCGACCGATAGTGTCTGCCAGTCCGTCTTCGTGCTCCGCTCTCCCCCTCCTCCTGCTAAGCCTTTTTCGTCCTCACTCCTCCCTCCCTCTTGTCCCCCTTCCTTCTCGTTTCCTCCTCCTCCTCCTTGAGCTTCTCTCTCCTCCTCCTCCTCCTCCTCCTCCTCCTCCTGCTAAGCCTTTTTCGTCCTCACTCCTCCTCCCTCCCTTCTCGTGTCCTCCTGGGATTGGTCTATCACGTAGCAGAATACTTGAGGCTGTCAATTATTTTTTTGACGAGAGTTTGCTTGCCAACTCGATCGAAGCGCACGCTTCAGCAGGCCGAATGCGCGCGCAAGCCTGAAGGCCAACTCCCTCGGCAAACCTTGCAGACGTAGGCAGTTGACAGAGAATGAGGGACACCATGAGAGACCCATGAGTATATGGGGGATGCAGACGCGAGCGCTTTCTGCCTACCCCCTCCACCGCTTCCTCCTGCGAGCAGCGGTTTTCGACGAGACATCTCTTGCCAAGTCAAGGTCAGCGCATGTTTTAGCAGACCGAGAGCGCATCACGGCCCAATGGTCAAGCACTTTCGCAAACCATATGTGTTTGTGGAGGCATATGAGAAATAATGACCCGCACATTGATGATGCTGCTTCTGATGATGATGTTTCTGATGTTGATGGTGATGCTGACGATGATGTTGACGATGACGATCGTGGTGGTGATGATGATGATGATGGTGGTGGCGGTGATGGTGATGGTGATGGTGATGGTGATGGTGATGGTGATGGCGATGGTGATGGCGATGGGGATGGTGGTGATGATGATGATGGTGATGGTGTTGATGATGGTAATGATGATGATGATGATGATGATGATGATGATGATGAGGATGATCATGATGCTGATGCTGATGCTGATGCTGATGCTGATGCTGATGATGATGATGATGATGATGATGATGATGATGATGATGATGATGATGATGATGATGATGATGAATCGGATGATGACGATTATGGTCATGACGGTGGTGGTGGTCTGGAGGAGGAGGAGGAAGAGGACCAGGATGAATCATGAACAGGAGTTGGAGAAGTTGGAGGCGCGAGGAGCGACGAGGAGGAAGAAGAGCAAGGCGTCGGTGGTGGCGCACCCGTTGGCGTTGACCAGCGGCAGAGCGGCCGCTCACCAGGGGAGGTCACGCATAAGCAACGCCACCGGCGACGGCTGGATAGCCCCCGCTGCGTTTTTACCCCGAACCGCGTCGCTATCGTCGTCGTTAGCGGCGGCGTCATCAGCGTCGTTTTCGTCGTTTTCGTCGTTTTCGTCGTAGACGTCGTCGTCTTCGTCGTCGTCGTCGTCGTCTTCGTCGGCGTCGGCATCGGCATCGGCATAGGCATCGGCGTCGGCGTCGGCGTCGTCGGGGGGGACGAGGAGGGATAAGCCTGGGGAGGGAGGGAGGGATGATGATGATGAGGAGGAGGAGGAGGAGGCGGAGGATTTTTATTGGCCCTCGGGTGGTTTAGGAGGGGGTAAGTGGGAATTTGTACAGGCACGACACGTGTGAGGTGCCGGCCGAAATGGGCGCGGTGACGGCGTGTGCTATGTGGCCGTGCCAATCGGTCCGTAGCTGGAGCTCCCTGTGGGGTCCGAAGCACGTGTGGGGCACCAGCACCACAGCAGCGGCTGGCAGCGGCAGCAGCAGCGCAGCAGCAGTGCAACATGCGCGCGGCATCAGCGGCGGGAAGGGTAGGCGGGCGCGGCAGAAGGAAGGAACGGAGGGAGCCATCAAAAGGTGTGCGCGCGGTGCAGAGGAGAGAAGGCGATGACCCAACTCCACAGATTGGTCGGGAAACACATGGAGGGAAAATTGGCAACGTGGGAAGACAGAAGGGTCTGCGCCAGCTTCCTCATAGCGCATGAATGCTTGAATCGTGGTGATCCAGATTGGAGTAAGTGTGCACCAGCCCCGACAGACATGTTAAGCCACCCTAATGCAACCTGTCAGCTTGGTCGAGTAGCATATTGATGTCGATGTACGAGGCCTGGACACAGTAAGATGAGGGTACTAATGAGGTGTAGGAGGGGGACGACGACGATGGGAGATAGGACCAGACAGGGAAAGCACGACGGTGGCAACAGACTTCCAGAAGCAGCTAGAAGCCATCACTCGAGACATGGGAAACTGAGACAAGATCAACTGAGAGCATGGCAGCACGGCTCTATCAACACACAACAAACCCGCAAGCGCAGCAGCATGTGGCACAACAGCTCCAGCAACGCGTAACAAGCACGCGAGCGCAGAGGCATCTTAATGACGGTATCGACGAGCACGCGCAGCTCCAACATCTGCGGCACATTAAGGCACAACCAGAACATGAGCAGATGCGGAAGCACTTCCTGCTGCAGCAACAGCAGCACCAACATCAGCAACACGCAACACCGACGCAGCGCGACGACAGCAACGACGACAGCGAACGTCGCTCACTGAGAGACACGCCCAGCTGCTCGACAGGACACACCGAGCCTCCGGCCAGCCAGAGCGAGCGTAATGGCAAGCGTCACACAAGCTTGGCCTAGGCTGGGGGAGGGGACATCGTTCCCACAAAATACCACAGCCGGAAATGTAGACGACAAGCCACAGGTACCACTTCCACCGCCGCAGCGAGACGCTACGAATATCGTCACGGCACAGCCAGTTCGCGAGAAGGAACAGACAAAACCGCAGGGCGAATCACAACCATTCTCACACACGCCTTCCTCACGCCGAGTCAGAAGCTACTATCTTGGCGTCGACTGCTGACCGGCGTCCTTCAGCGCGGTGTGGGCCCCCAAGCTGCCACCCCAACATATCCATGAGTCCCGACAAGCCAGCAGCCCAAAGTATCTGGCGACAGACAAGAACAAGAGGAGTGATATCCCACGCCTTTAGCCTCTCCCCCACTGCCAGAGAAGATGGCCGGATGACGATGACGACACCGCTCGCCCCAGACACATTTCCGATGGCCCTGGGGCCCGAAAACTGCCCTCGGGAGCCGAAATCAGGGACGATCTCGGCTGACCGCTCGGCCCGGCGCAGCGCGGCGCGCGCGCGGAGAAAGCCCGCGCGCGCGCGCCAGGAGCGGCAAGGCGGCCCGTGCCCACCGCGGCTGTCGGAGGGAGTTGGGTGCGGATCACCCCTTGTCCTCGTGGGCGTCGCCGTCGTCGTTGTGGTCAACGTTGTCCTCGTCGCCCTCGTCGCCGTCCTCGTGGAAGTCGCCGACGTTGTCGTCATCGTCGCCGTCGTCACCACTGTCGTCGTCGTGGGCGTTCTCGTGGGCGTCCTCCTCGTCGGTGGCGGTGGCGGCGGCGTCGTCGCCGTCGCCGTCGCCGTCGCCGTCGCCGTCGCCGTCTCCGTCACCGTCGCCATCGTCGTCGCCGCCGCCGCCGTCTTCTTCGTCGTTGGTCGTCGTCGTCGGCGTCGCCGTTGTTGTTGTCGTTTTCGCTCTCGCCCTCATCCTCGCCCTCGTCGTCGTCCTTGTCCTCGTCGTCTCCTTCCGTGGAGGTTTTCTGGCTTTTTTGATTCGCATGTTTTATAGATTTACACAGCGTGAAGGGAGGAGGAGGAGGAGGTGGAGGAGGAGGAGGCGGAGGAGGAGGAGGAGGAAATCTTCGGATGTTTCCACACACTGTTGGATTTTTGTCGTCCTCGTCGCCGTCCTCGTGGGCGTCGCCGACGTCGTCGTCGTCCCCGTCGTCACCGCTGACGTCGTCGTGGGCGTCGTCGTCGGCGGTGGCGGCGTCTTCGTGGTCGCCGTCACAGTCGACGTCGCCGTCGCCGTCGCCGTCGCCGTTGCCGTCGCCGTCGCCGCCGCCGCCGTTGCCGTCGTCGTCGTCGTCGTCGTCGTCGTCGTCGTCGTCGTCGTCGTCGTCGTCGTCGTCGTCGTCGTCGTCGTCGTCGTCGTCGTCCTGAGTCGTGCTCCGTCCGTGGACGTCTCGGTCGACGGGGCCCGCGGAAGAAGAACGATCCGGGATGAGGACTGGTCCCCTGGAGAGGGGTCGGGAGGTCTGGTGCCACTCGTTCGGGAAAGCACGACGTCGGAGGTCTGGGATGCGCATTCTCCTCCTCCTCCCTGGTATCCTGCATCACTTCCGAGAGAGCGTGATCCACCGCCGCTTTACTGTGGAAAATTCCCCCCCCTCTTCCTCCGGAACCCGGGGTTCCCCCCCCCCCTCTCCGAACCCCCCCCCTCCCTGCTGGACCCCCCCCCCCCCTCCCCTCCCCCGGTAAAAACCCCCCCCCTCCCCGAACCCCTCCCCCCCACCCCTCCCCCTCGAAAACCGGGGGGGTCACTACCCACTGTCCCCACACCACTGTCCCCACCACCACCGTCCCCACCACTGTCCCACTGTCCCCACTGTTCCCACCATTGTCCTCACCACTGTCCCCACCACTACCGTCCCCACCACTGTCCCACTGTCCCCACCACTGTCCCGCTGTCCCCTCACCACTGTCCCCACCACCACCGTCCCCACCACTGTCCGCACCCCCCCCGGTTTTCGGGGGGGGGGGGGGTTCGAACCGGTAGTGACCCCCCCCCTTTTCATGATAGACTGGGGGGTGGAGGGGTTCGAACCGGTAGTGACCCTTCCCGGTTTTCCGAAGGGGGGGGGGGGGGAGGGGTTCGAACTGGTAGTGACCCACCCCCGGTTTTCCGCCAGCAGCGGTAGAACACGCTCTTTCTCACTTCCCGATCCTGCTTGTTTTCGTGTCGAGCGTTGTCTGCTCCCTCCGATTGTCCCGATCTCGTTCTTGTCCCGGTCTTCTCTTTAACCTGCTGGCTTGGAGGCGCGCGCAGGAAGTTGCCGCGATGCTTCTCAGAAGCCCCCCAAATTCCAAGAGGGCCGGCTCGGAAGACTCCGCGCACTTCTATTCAAACAGCACGCTGCCTTCTTAGAAGGCTCAGTGGCACGCCTGTTGCTTTCGAGGTCCACTATTACCTGGGGAGTCCTCCTCCTCCTCCTCCGTCTCCTCCTCCTCCTTCTGTTGGAGACGTCGAGCTTCGTGGGGGAAGACGTGCCGATAATAGAAGGCTGTGCGAGGGGTGAGGCTTGATTGGGCGGGGGCGGAGCGGATCGGGAAAGCCCAGAGAGCGGTGGTGAAAGATTCGGATCATGTGTAGGGGCTCGAGGAGGGTGAAGGGTCAGGGGAAAGGGAGGAGGTTGAGGAGGAGGAGGAGGAGGAGGAGGAGGAGGAGGAGGAGCAGGGACATAGGGGAATGCCTTCGTAAGTTTCCACAGTGAACTCTGGAGGAGGGGAGATGCAGTAGAGGAGTGGGAGGCGATCTGTGGGGGAAAATGGGCAACGGGAAGTCGGAATCAAGGGGATGGCGTGGAGGGGGAGGAGAAGGCGAATCGGGATTTACAGGAAACTAGGCGCGGGCGGCGGACGAGTAGTAGAAGGAGAAGTGTGTAGAGGAGTTCGAAGATGAGAATCATGAGGACGGACGAGGGTGGGAATCATCGAGGGAGGAAGGGAAGAAAAATGAAGAGGAGGAGGAGGATGAGGAGGAGGAGGAGGAGGAGGAGGAGGAGGAGGAGGAGGAAGAAGTCTCGAGGAGTGTGATCTGCGATGCAACCGGCTCGCGGGTGGTCTCCCCTTCCAGGGGGCCCCTCCCCGTTCGCCAGGGCGGCGGCAAGGATCCGTGGAGCATGTGGGGCAGCTGGGATCCTTGGGCGACGCCGCCCTGCCTCCACGCCGCCAGCTGGGGTATGAACGCGGAGTGTGAGTGCGTATCCGCATTTGTGATTTCTGTGTGCCTCTGCGCGACGGGTCGTGTGCAACATTTCGTGTGCTTAGCCAGCTGGATGCACATTCAATGCTCTTGGACGTGCATGTGAGCACCCGAATGTATGGGCGCAGGAGTCCACATGTTTGTTGGTACTTTGGTTTGTGCATGGGTGCGTGCATGTTCGTATTGTTTTTCAGCATGCGTATGCTATTATCGCCATCTGCGTACTCGCGTACAGGTATAAAAACAGGGGATTGTATTTCTCCTGCAAGGAACTGGGCCTGTCTATCGGTCTGGCGGCTATTTAGCCGCCGTCGTCGCCTCGTCGTCGCCTCGTCGCCGCCCACACGTCGTCTGGGCCTGGCTGTCGGTCTGACAGCTATATTGCTGCCGTCGCCGCCCCGTCGCCGCCTCGTCGCCGCCCGTCGTCTGGTCCAGTCTGGCGGTCTGGCGGCCATGCTGCCGCCGTCGCCGCCCCGTCGCCGCCCCGTCGCCGCCACATAGGTTGCTCACACAGATGGCATACCATAGGTTGCAGCACATCAGTTGTAACACATGGATTCTCCTTTCTAAGAACAGAATAGACTCTACCCCCCCCCGGAGTTATCACTCCCCCTTTCGGGTATGTAAATCATATATGATTCTGACCACATGTCCATCCTAAATATGAAATCACAATGTCACATGCCAACCGGTATCCCCCCCCTGAAGGTCCCTGGTAAAAAACACTATGCGGTGACATTTTTTGTTCTAACATAGCACTTTTTCGCGAATCCCTTGCAAAACATGGGACGAAGTGCACACGCGCGCGTCGTCGCGCGCGCATGCCGAAATCCTTCAAAAACCTTCGGTGCTGGAAGGATTTCGCAATCGAGTTTCCAAAAAACATAAAAAACACAAGGTTTCGCAACACTGATTTGCTAAAAAAGCTTCCGCGCGGGCTCTTGCGAAATTTTAAGAAAACCATAGGTTTTTCAAGTTTTCACAACATGCTATTAAACGGGCTTCGCGCGCGCATGTCGAAATCTGTCGAACGCCCTTGCGCGTGTGCCGTCGCGAGAACCCTCTGCAAAAAATGAGACGAAGTGCAGATGCGCGCGTCGTCGCGCGCGTATGCCGAAAACCTTCAAAACCCATCGGTTTCGGAAGGATTTCGAAATCGTGTGTCCAAGAAACCTACCAAAAACCCAAGGTTTCGCAACACGCATTTTTCCAACAAAAGCGTGCGCGCGCGCTCTTGCGTTGTCGTCGTCGTCGTCGTCGTCGTCGTCGTCGTCGCCGTCCTCCCTCCTCCCGCGTCGTCGTCGTCGTCGCCTACGTCGTCCTCTGTCTTTCCTCGTGTTCGTCGTCGTCGTCCTCTTTGGCGTCGTGGTCGTTTCCGTCGTCGTTGTCGCCGTGGTCGTCCTTCCTCCTCCTCCCTCGTCGTCGTCGTCGTCCGTCGTCGGCGTCTCGTCGTCGTCCCTCCTATTTCGTCGCCGTCGTCGTCGTCGTCGTTGTCGTCGTCGTCTTCCCTCCTCCCTCGTCGTTGTCGTCGTCGGCGTCGCCGTCCTTCCTCCTTCTTCGTCGTTCGCGTCGTCGCCGTCCTCCCTCCTCCCTCGTCGTTGTCGTTGTCGTCGTTGTCGCCGTCGTCGTCCTTCCTCCTCCCTCGTCGTCGTCTTCGTTGGCGTCGTCGTCGTCGTCGTCTTCGTCGTCGTCGGCGTCGGCGTCGGTGTCGTCGTCGAAGTCGTCGGAGACGTCGTCGGTGTCGTCGTCGTCGTTGTCGTCGGTGTCGTCGTAGTCGGTCTTAAGAGGTTTTGCAAACCAAGTTGCGAGCGGGTGGGTGGGATGTTTGCGCGAGCAGTGGAGATGACGACTTCAAGTTCAGCAGAGTGGATTGCACCGCATAGGTTGTATCACATCGATTGCGCTACATACATTGCACAACATGGATGGCGCTAAATATATGGCACCTGATCGTATGCACCATACAGATTGCACATCAACGCGCATAGCACAGTATACATTGCACCACGTCGATGGCACAACCAATTATCCCAGAGCGACCCTACCTAGGAGTTGGAGCCCCGAGTAGAGCAATATTAGTAGTAACGGTAAACTCCGTCCTCCTCCTTCTCCTCATCGTCGCAGTTGTAGCAGTAGCGGTAGCGGTAGTAGTAGTAGTAGTAGTAGTAGTAGTAGTAGTAGTAGTAGTAGTAGTAGTAGTAGTAGTAGTGGTAGTAGTAGTAATACTAGTAATAGTAGTAGTAGTCGTAGTAGTAGTAGTAGTAGTAGTAGTAGTCGTAGTCGTAGTCGTAGTAGTAGTAGTAGTAGTAGTAGTAGTAGTAGTAGTAGTAGTAGTAGTAGTAGTAGTAGTAGTAGTAGTAGCAGTGACATTACAGCTTAATACCTACAGCTACATCCAGACCTACATCCACATCTACACCTACAGCTACATCTACATGTACACATGCATATACATCCACATCTACATCTACAAGTACACTCACATCTACATCTACATCTAAACCTACATCTACACCTAGCTAAGGCTAGCTATTGCTTTGCGGTGCTAAGGGTAGCTATTTCTTTGCAGTTGCTTTTGCTTTGTCGTTCATTTGCTTTGCTCTTGCTTTTGCATTGCTTTGCTTTGCGTTGCTTGTGCTTTGCTTTGCTGTTGCCTCTGCTGCTTTGCCTTTGCTTTGATGTTATGCTATGATATGCTATGCTATGCTGCGCTACGCTATGCTCTGCTATGCAATGCTGTCCAATGCTTTGCTGCGCTATGCTGCAATATGGTATGCTATGCTATGCTAGGGTATGCTAGGCTGCGCTATTTTCTGCTAGGCTATGCTATGCTATGCTATGCTGCGCTATGCTATGCTATGCCATGCTATGCTGCGCTATGCTACAATATGCGATGCTATGCTGCGCTATGGTATGCTAGGCTATGCTACGTTATGATATGCTGTGCTGCGCTATGCTATGCTATGCTATGCTTTGGTATGCTGCGCTATGCGATGCTGCGCTGTGCTAAGCTATGCCGCGCTATGCTATGCTATGCTGCGCTATGCTGCGCTATGCTATGCTATGCTATGCTATGCTATGCTGCGCTGTGCTCTGCTAAGCTAAGCTAAGCTATGCTATGCTATGCTATGCTGCGCTATGCTATGCTATGCTATGCTATGCTATGCTATGCTGCGCTGTGCTATGCTATGCTATGCTATGCTATGCTGCGCGGTGCTATGCTAAGCTATGAAATGCTATGCTATGCTGCGCTATGCCATGCTATGCTATGCTATGCTATGCTGCGCTATGCTATGCTGCGCTATGCTAGGCTATGCTACGCTATGCTATGCTATGCTATGCAATGCTATGTTAATGCTGCGCTGCGCTAAGCTAAGCTAAGCTAAGCTAAGCTGAGTTAAGCTAAGCTAAGCTAGGCTAGGCTAGGCTAGGCTAGGCTAAGCTAAGCTAAGCTAAGCGAAGCTAAGCTAGGCGAGGCTAGGCTAAGCTAAACTAAGCTAAGCTAAGTTAAGCTAGGCTAAGCTAAGATGAGATAAGCAACGCTAAGCTAAGGGGACGTAGCTGGGGGAACCGCGGGGCAGATACTGAGGGAACCGCCCGGGGCGCTTTCCACTGCCCGGCCCCTTTAAGCCCAGAGAGTAAGAACCCTTCTAGGCAGAGCCTAGGTAGGGAATATTGCATCATTATCCCAGTGCGACCCTACCTAGGAGTTGGAGCCTCTAGGAAGGCAACATTAGTAGGAGCGGTAAACGCCGTCCTCCTCCTTCTCCTCGTCGTCGTAGTTGTAGCAGTCGCGGTAGTAGTAGTAGTAGTAGTAGTAGTAGTAGTAGTAGTAGTAGTAGTAGTAGTAGTAGTAGTAGTAGTAGTAGTGGTAGTAGTAGTAGTCGTAGTAGTAGTAGTAGTAGTAGTAGTAGTAGTAGTAGTAGTAGTAGTAGTAGTAGTAGCGCCAGAACCGCCGACGCCACGCCGTAGGTGAAGCAGCAGCAGCAGCAGGCAGCAAGTCGCCGAGACAGCAGCAAAAGCAAACAGGCAAGGAGATGAGGGCGGGGCACCGGGGAGTTCTTTACATCTACATCTATGTCTACACCTGCATCTACATCGACACCTACATCTACATCTAGACCTACATCTACATCTACACCTACAGCTACATCTACATCTACACCTGCATCACATCTACATCTACATCAACAGCGAGACTCACATCTACACCTACATCTACACCTACATCTACACCTACATCTACATCTACACCTACATCTACATCTATACATAGCAGCAGCAAAAGTGGATGCTGGGCTGCGCTATGCCATGCTATGCTATGCTATGCGATGCTCTGCTCTGCTGTGCGATGCTATGCTATGCTATGCTGCGCAATGCTATGCTGGGCTAGGCTGGGCTAGGCTAGGCTATGCTATGCAATGCTATGCTATGCTATGCTGCGTTATGCTATGCTGCGGTATGCTATGCTATGCTATGATATGCTATGCTATGCTATGCTGCGCTATGCTGCGCTATGCTGCGCTATGCTATGCTAGGGTATGCTAGGTCGCGCTATGCTATGCGAGGCTATGCTATGCTATGCTATGCTATGCTGCGCTATGCTATGCTAGGCTATGCTATGATATGCTATGCTGCGCTATGCTATGCTATGCTGTGCGTTGTTCCACACAGGTATTACGACCCATATCGCACCACATAGTTTGCTCAGCACACATGCACATTTTACACCACATAGGTTGCACAAGGTAGAATTTGGCACATGCGTCATTGCACAACACAGGTTGGTCCATACATACCTTACACCACACAGGTGGTCTCACATACATGGCGCAACATACATACATATATACATACACACGCCTAACATATTTACATCTATTGCGCTACGTAGGTTATACCACATAGGCTGCACTACACAGCTTGCACATCTTATATTGCACCACGTATATTTCCCCACACATGTTGCTCCGCATAGCTTGCACAACTTAGACTACACTATATGTAACATGGGTATATGTATGGACATCTGTTTGTATGCATGCATGCATGTATGTATAAGTAATGTAGGTATTGCACCATTTTGACCCCACCACTTGTATGGCACCATAGATTGGAAGCCCCACACAACTTGCACAATCTGTGTTGCACCACGTAGGTTCTACCACATAGATTGCACCACATATATTCTCCTGTCTAAAAAGAAATTGGACTCTACCACCCCCCGGCGTTATCGGTCCCCCTTTCGTGTATGTAAATCATATGTGATTCTGACCACATGTCCATCCAAACTATGAACTTACATTATCCCAGGGAACCCGGTATCGGTCCCCCTGGGGTTCCCTTGTGAAAACGATACGCGGGGACATCTTTTGTTCGACTTTTTCGCGAATCCCTTGCAAAACATGGGACGAAGTGCACACGAGCGCGTCGTCGCGCGCGCATGCCGGAATCCTCCAAAAACCATCGGTGTCGGAAGGATTTCGCAATGGAGTTTCCAAAATACATACCAAAACACAGGGCTTCGCAACACTGATTTGCTAGAAAAGCTTACGCGCGAGATCTTGCGAAATCGTCAGAAAACCATAGGTTTTTCAAGATTTTCACATAATGCTACCAAACGGGCTTCGCGCGCGCATGTCGAAATCTGTCGAACGCCCTTGCGCGTGTGCCGTCGCGAGAATCCTCTGCAGCAAATTGGACGAAGTGCAGACGCGCGCGTCGTCGCGCGCGTATGCCGAAATCCTTCAAAACCACTCGGCTTCGGAAGGGTTTCAACATCGTGTGTCCAAACAACCTACAAAAACACAAGGTTTCGCAACACGGATTTTCAACAAAAGCGTGCGCGCGCGCTCTTGCGTCGTCGTCGTCGTCGTCGTCGTCGTCGTCGTCGTCGTCGCCGTCCTCCCTTCTCCCGCGTCGTCGTCGCCTACGTCGTCCTCTGTCTTTCCTCGTGTTCGTCGTCGTCGTCCTCTTTGGCGTCGTGGTCGTTTCCGTCGTCGTTGTCGCCGTGGTCGTCCTTCCTCCTCCTCCCTCGTCGTCGTCGTCGTCGTCCGTCGTCGGCGTCTCGTCGTCGTCCCTCCTATTTCGTCGCCGTCGTCGTCGTCGTCGTCGTCGTCGTCGTCGTTGTCGTCGTCGTTGTCTTCCCTCCTCCCTCGTCGGTGTCGTCGTCGGCGTCGCCGTCCTTCCTCCTTCTTCGTCGTTCGCGTCGTCGCCGTCCTTCCTCCTCCCTCGTCGTTGTCGTGGTTGTCGTCGTTGTCGCCGTCGTCGTCCTCCCTCCTCCTTCGTCGTCGTCTTCGTTGGCGACGTCGTCGTCGTCTTCGTCGTCGTCGTCGGCGTCGGCGTCGTCGTCGTCTTCGTTGTCGTCGACGTCGGCGTCGTCGTCGTCATCGTTGTCATCGTCGTCGCCGTCGTCGGCGTCGGCGTCGTCGTCGTCGTCGTCGTCGGTGTCGTCGTCGTCGTCGTCGTCGTCGTCGTCGTCGTCGTTGTCGGCGTCGTCGAAATCGTTGGAGACGTCGTCGGTGTCGTCGTAGTCGTTGTCGGCGGCGTCGTCGTCGTCGTTGTCGCTGTCGTCGTCGGCGTCGCTGTCGTTGCCAAGTGCCATTTGGAACCCACCGTCACGGTCTTAAAAGATTTTGCAAACAAAGTTGCGGGTGGGTGGGTGGGATGTTTGCGCGAGCAGTGGAGGTGGTCAAGCGCGTTGCAGGGTATTCAATTGCACCATTTAGATTTCACCACATCGGTTTTTCTAGAAACACACTGTTTGGAGTCTGCGCTGGGTAACATCAGTCTGCATGCAAGCGGTCACAGGATCGCACCGAAGGGCTTCCTTTTTCTGCTCTCAGAGAATTGCAGTGCGTCTCCGTTTCTTTCCTCTGCCGTATCCCCGGCTATCGAATGCTCGGTCCATGCCTTGCGTCGCCCACGCCTTCCATCATTCAGTCGTGTGTGCCACTGTCCCAGGCTTGACCCCATGTCCTGGTTGTCTGCGTCGCTGGCGATTCCCTCGGCTCGGCCGTGTCCCCAGCTCGGTCCCCTGCTTTGCGTCGCCGCTGCCTTTTTTTGTTCGGCCGTGCCCCCGACAGTTGCTAGGCTCGGACCCTTGCCCTGGTGTCGGCGCCACCCAAACATATTACACCCATCAGAAGTCTGAAGAAAAAACATCAACGTTCATCGACTCTGGATTTCGTTCAAGAACCAAGAATATGGACTGGACTTTGGGCGTTTTCTTGGAGATTTTTTCTTCGCAGAATATTCGTGAATCTCGACCTGGAGTACTGGTTTAAATAACGCTTCGAGTGAAGTTCATGTTCTTAGTGTAGGACTATGTTTACTACGTGTGCGTCACCCCCCCAGAGGAGGCGCGCGTCG
>CAUYUJ010009058.1:250036-255036 GCA_963575745.1 Prorocentrum cordatum | reverse complement strand
CATCGTACCGCGCATCCTTCTGACCCTATCGCACCGTGTTCGCGTTGGATCCTCGAGTTCGTCCTGGCAGTGGATCACCACCCACCAAGCCACCCCAACCCAACCCGAAGGCTCAGATTTACCATCGATTTCTAGTGTGGGGGGGTCTGGGAACATCGAAAAAACACATATGGAGCCCATACCCCCCCAACCCGAAATTCGGGTCTTCGGGTTGGGTTGGGGTGGTCTGGTAGGTAGTCAGTGGAGAGGCGCCACGAAGCCAGGAGTGCACCCTAGACGCTTTCGCTGCCAGGGGGCGCCGGGGAGCCCTCGGCGGACTTTTTTTGGATGCTCTTGGGGTTCCCTTCGGCCGTCTTTGGGGGCTTGTGGCCCCTCCTCGGGCTGTCTTACATATTTGAGCGCGTCGATCAACAAGGGGGCGGCTCAAATTGGCCCCCTTGAGCCACCGACATCGTTTGTTGGGGCCTTGTTGGGGGCGTTCTCGAGTGTTCTCGTGGCCCTATTGGAGCCTCATGACAATTTTGTCGGGTTCCAAAGTTGGTGGCTTGATGCGGGTATGCTTGGGGGGACTCGAAGCCCTTTGGAGCCGTCTTGGAAGCGTCGCATGGCCGCTCGGAGGCGGCCCAGTGCATAGTGAAACGGCGTAAGATGATAGATTAATGCTTCGCGAGCGTGTTCGCGGACCCTGTGCGACGAACGGTGGTTGGGCTCAAGAGCTGCAGGAATGGGACATGCGGCGTTGTTTCATTTGATCTCCACTGCCCGCGCCAGGGCGGCTTTGGTGGCAAGGGCGGCAAAGGCTGAGCTTTCTTTTCTGTCATTGTTTCAGCACCTGTAGAGGCCAGCACTCCAGCTTTGATCCGGCCAGCAGGCACAAGTCAAGGCAAGGTTGGGCCATTTGGTGCGTTCTATCTGAGAGCGACGCTGTGCCTGCAGTCTCAGTTTCTTGATGTCAGCAGGATGCGCACACCAGCCGCTCGCCGAGCAATCCAGCAGCAAACCGCCAAATGGGCGGTGGCATTGGCGACGAGGGGCCCCACGGTGGTGGCGGCCGATCGAGCCTCGGACGAGCGGATCCGGAGGAGCGAGCGGAGCCGAGACCGGCAGAACGAACCGAGCCGAGCCCGAGGGCGGACGCAGCCCCAGCAACTTGCGGCTTCCTCTCCGCGTCTCCCTCTCCGCAGCCCCTCCCCTCTCCCCACTTAGGTGGCCACGTGTGGACCCTGCGCCCACCCCCCACGATTCTTAAGGGGGGCGGTGGGGGTTCACTCCGCTCGGGACCTCCCGAACGAAACGAACCCCCACCTCCCCTTAGAACTCGTGGGGGGTGGGGGCAGGGTTCACATATGGCCACCAACCATTTCGACCACGGTCCACCTCTCTCCTATCGGTCTCTACGTACCGCCCTCCTCCCGCCCGCCGCCTGCAAGCCGAGCACCAACGCCGTCGCTCCTGCTCCTGTTGCTCTTCCTCCTCCTCCTGATTCTCCTCCTCATCCTCCTCCTCCTTCTCCTGTTCCTCCTCCTCCCATTTCTTTTGCCTCCCAGGCTGGGACATGTGGGGCGGCTGGGGCGGCGGCTGGGGCGCCAAGGGCGGCGGCGACTGGCGATCCCCGCCGCGCGCGCGGGAGGGGCGGCGGTGAGGCGTTGAAACATGAGGATGTTTATGTGTATATCTCTGTATGTCTATGTATATTTCCCTGCCTAGGCTCTGCCTAGAAGGGTTCTTACTCGCTTGGCTTAAAAGGGGCGGGGCAGTGCACACCGCCCCGGGCGGTTCCCCCAGTCCCCTGGGAGCCAAGCAACAGCAACAGCAAAGGCAGATGTGAGTCTCGCTGTTGATGTGGATGTAGATGTAGATGCAGGTGTAGATGTAGATGTAGCTGTAGGTGTAGAGGTCTAGATGTAGATGTAGGTGTCGATGTAGATGTAGGTGTGTATATATATATATATTATATATGTGTAGATGTAAAGAACTCCCCAGTGCCCCGCCCTCATCTCCGTGCCTGCTTGCTTTTGCTGCTGTCTCGGCGACTTGCTGCCTGCTTCTGCTGCTGCTTTACTTACGGCGTGGCGTCGGCGGTTCTGGCGCTACTACTACTACTACTACTACTACTACTACTACTACTACTACTACTACTACTACTACTACTACTACTACTACTACTACTACTACTACTACTACTACTACTACTACTACTACTACTACTACTACTACTACTACTACTACTACTACTACTACTACTACTACTACTACTACTACTACTACTACTACTACTACTACTACTACTACTACTACTACTACCTACTACCACTACCACTACCACTACCACTACCACTACCACTACCACTACCACTACCACTACCACTACCACTACCACTACCACTACCACTACCTACGACTGCGACTACTGCTACTGCTACTGCTACTGCTACTGCTACTGCTACTGCTACTGCTACTGCTACTGCTACTGCTACTGCTACTGCTACTGCTACTACTACTACTACTACTACTACTACTACTTCTACTACTACTACTACTACTCCTACTACTACTACTACTACTACTACTACTACTACTACTACTACTACCGCTACAACTACAACTACGACGATGAGGAGAATGAGGAGGACGGCGTTTACCGCTCCTACTAATGTTGCTTTCCTAGAGGCTCCAACTCCTAGGCAGGGTCGCACTGGGATAATTTGATGTTATGTTTCTCTGTGTGCTCGGATTTATGTTTATGATGCTCATGTTCATGTTTACGTTATTGTTGTGGCCTCATTCTTGAAAAGTAGAAGCTGTTGATTCCCCTTTCTGTTCATCATATTGTTTTTTAAATTGAAGTGCCCCCCTCGGGGCTCGTACCGCGTTTTTATCAGGAGAACTCTTCCTGCTCAAACTGCATGGCTACCCGCCAGGCTACAATAACAACGGTTTCCGCCTGAGACTTCCTCACGGTGTATTCCAACATCGCGCTCTCGCGCGGGACTTCTTCAGAACTCATGCAGGAATCGCGCCCTTGCGTAGTATTTCCTCACAATATATTCACCCTTTCTGTTTGAATTTCCGAACGATTTGCTTGGTAGTTGCGTTATCGTTCGAACTTTTCTTCATGATGGGTTGACGCTTTAGCGAGCCCGCTTGACCTGGCCGTCTGGGCCCGCCCGCCCGAGAACCAGCTCCTCACCGTCGGCCTGCGGTGCCTTCTCCTCGTCGTCTTCCTCCGTGGGCAGTGCCCGTGCGCAAGCTCACCCGTTCGCGCCTTGAGGATCCTGTTGGGGCTCCCCAGACCTGGCCTGGTACGTACCCCTCCGCGGTCTCCGGGCGACCCTCGCCGCCACGAGGCGCGAATGGCCTCGGCTCTGCTCCTCGGTTTCGGACTATGCAGTTTTTGATGGGCATGCCAAATCCACGTTCCCCTTCCTTTCGGGGTCGTTCGAGGCTTCTCTGCCGTGATACACTCGTGCGAGGGTCCTGGCGCACACAGTACAATATGTACGGCTGTATCTCGTCGGCGCGCTGGTCGGGCTTGCGCTTTTGATTCGTCCAAGGATCACTTTCGATTGGATTTTGCAGGAGCAGGGTGACCGTAATATTGCCCCGCCTTGCGGATCAATCTGGACCGAGAAGTCCCGCGAAAAGATTATTTCGAGGGCTAAGCGTGTCTTGTTCACGGCGTCGTGTTTTCTTCACGGTGGTGGATATCTGGGGAGAAGGAGGAGCACGAGGAGAAGGAGGGGTTGGAACACAAAATGGATAACGAGGAGGGGTAGAAGAAGTCCAGGATGCATTCGCAATGCTGCAGCACATTTCATCCCAAGTCCTTTCCCCATATGTCCTTACGGGCACTTATGCGAGAAACACTTCTTTGAAAGACGAGCGTCCCATGAACCGGCCATTCAGGCGAGAGCACCATTTTGAAAAGGATCTGCCCTGTGTCCTTCCAGCTTTC
Source organism: Prorocentrum cordatum (assembly GCA_963575745.1). Lineage (NCBI taxonomy): Eukaryota > Dinophyceae > Prorocentrales > Prorocentraceae > Prorocentrum > Prorocentrum cordatum. The sequence goes on along the minus strand of CAUYUJ010009058.1, from coordinate 251,081 downwards.
AGAGCCGCAAAGAGGTAGGATCATGCAGCTCAAGGAGATGGTTCCGTTTGAACAGGAGCCGTCCTCCTCTTGAGTACGTAGCGCAGTTGTACTGGCCAGACAGTGTGATGACGTCTCAAGCCAAAACACCGACATGCCGAATCTATTCAAGATGCCGGCCATGAGATTCAAGGAGTCGGGTGTTGCTAGAAGTGCCCTTGTCCCAAGTTGCCCCCAGGATTTCCAAGGACGCCCCCACGGCTTCCAGAGCACACCTCACGAGGCCCAGAAGGCCCCAGGGGCTCCAAAATGGAGCGAAAAGCGGGGGGTACCTTGGGCCAGGGGCACCTCTAGCACCCCCCGAGGGAGGGACCAACCGAGGGCCACACTAAAAAAACACGGTCCGCCCTTCGTTTGAGTACGGTTTTTGGACGCCTTTTGGGGGCCAATGGGCGCGGCGAGATACGTCGAACGCCACGTATTTCGCATTATCCGCCCTGCATTCGTGTAGCGTTTCGGGCGCATGTGCGCTGAGACCAGAACCACATTCTTGAAGTCGACCAGCGCTCCGTCCGCGTACATTCTGGAATCTCTGAAGAAAAGTATGGGTGGCTTCGGGGCTGGAGCCATCGCATCACACTCGCACCCCGTCTGTGCAACTGGTGTCTTTGTCTCGCTTCGGGACCATAAGCGGCGTGGAGTGGCTACATATGTAGTATGTACCCATATTATGTTCGTAGACAAATGCATATATATATATATATATATATCTATATATTTCCACGTGTATGTAGATTTCATGTGTAGACCTGCACATACATGTACATATTTATACATATACATATATGTATGTATGTTTGTATTTATGTATGTATGTATGTATGTATCCAGCTGCTTGCGGCAAATACCGCAGCCCAGCATGCTCGGCGGCTCTCCTTCGATGGTGCACCAGAGGCCGTACTTGCGAGGGATGAGCATCAAGATAGCGAAACTGATGAGGATGAGTATGCTGATGATAATGGTGACGATGAGGTTAATTATGACAATGACGACGATGACAACGACG
>CAUYUJ010009058.1:195981-243481 GCA_963575745.1 Prorocentrum cordatum | reverse complement strand
GCCCGTCTCTTTCCCCCCAAGATTTCGGCAGACTGTCTGCGAAGCGACTCAGGGAAGAAACTCCAGCCCTTGAGAAAGAGCTGGGACTTAGGAAGACCGCGTACTCCTCCTCCTCCTCCTCCTCCGCCTCCTTCTCCTCCTCCTCCTCCTCCTCCTCCTCCTCCTCCTCCAGAGAAACGTCACAATAGCTTCTAATACTATCCTGGGACGCCCCTGGAGTTATCCTCCTTGCTTCCTCTTCGTGCTCCTTCCCCCTCCTTCCCCTTCTCTCCCTCCACTTTCTCGTCCATCTTCTTCTCCTCCTCGTCCTCCTCCGTCTCCGTGTCCTCCACCTCCACCTTCTCCTCCTCTTCCACCTGATGCTGCTGCTGCTGCTTCTCCTCCTCCTCTTCCTCCTGTACGGCTTTGTCGGAAAGCTTGATCTGTATGCGATGATTCCCCACCTCATTTTCCTCATCACCTTCCCCCCTGTCCTCCACTTATTCTTCTTTGTAGATGCAGAGAGGGATAACGCCTCCTGGCCGCATGTTGCGCCACGCGCCACCAGAAGTGTTGGTAGGGCGGGGCAGGCGTTTCCCTTGAGACCTCTCCATGTATGTCTGGAGCTGGAATTTTCCATCAGCTGCACGGATTGGGGGATGGAGGGGAGGGGGTCGCTCTCAACATTGAGCTCTCGCTTCAGCGCCGCGCACATTCGTGTGAACAGCTTGAAACACTTGCATGTGTGTGTGGGGGGGTCGTTTTCAAACTTGTGCTATTGCCATAGTGCCGTGCACATTCGTGCTGGACGCTCACAGCAATTACAGGGATGGGGGGAACTCATCTTTCAACTGGGGATCTCGCCTTGGCGCCGCGCGGGTGAGTTTTCAAAGCCGACCATTCGCTTCAGCGCTGCGTACGCTTGTTCTGCAGTTGCAGGGATGGGTGGGTGGGTGGGGCGTTTTCAGCATGGGGCCCTCGCCTTGGCGCTGTCTCATTCGTTTGGCCAAACTTTGCATCAGTTACGGTGGGGTGGAGGAGGAGGAGGACGAGGAGGAGGAGGAAGAGGAGGAGGGGGAGAAGGTGGAGGGGGTGGACGACGGATTCTTTTCAACATGGGGCTTTCCCTTCGTGCCGCCTACATTCGTCTTTCAAGTCTTGGAGCAGCTGTGAGGACGGATGGCAGCTCCTTCTCACAGTGAGGGTCTCGCTTGCGACTTCCCCGGGCTCAGGGACCTGCAAGTGGACAGTCTGTAACACCCGCGCGGGTGGTCTTGCTAAACTATGGTCATTGTTAATGTCATGCTTCTTGGTCTTATTATCCGTTCTATCATGACTATTGTCATCATCGTAGTTAGTATTTTCGTTATGTTTAGTATGCATACTTTTGTTATCATCATTGGTAAAATGATGATGATTGTGCTTCTTCTTCTTCTCCTTCTTTTTCTTTTTATTCTTATTAGTTCTTTATTTTTTAGCTTGTATGAATTAGTTTAACTATTTAGTTATTTATGAGTATTACGAATATTCATTGTTGATTTTGATATTCCGATGCTTATTTTTATGTTTACAATTCGTGTTATTGTTCGAGACTTCCTCAGCATTGGTCATGAGACACGTAACATTATGACGCACTTGCACGCATGTATGCGACTCCGTCTCGACACGTTTTTTTTCGCTGGACACCAGGTTGCATCTTGCTCACGTGCCCGTCGCATTTTCGAGCTCGGCAGAAGGATGCGGTGCAGGCAGGTGCAAGGCGCTTACTTTCCAAAGCGGGGCGGTCGTCTGCATGGCAGGCCAATCAGGTCCTCGTTTTTCAAGGGGACGATTCTTACAGTGACGAACGCTTGTATGGGATGAGGGGACTTGGGGCGGGAGGGTGTATTGTAGCATCGTTGATGCATTTTGGGTTGATTATGGTCCTCTTTCTCCTCCTGCGCCTTCTCCCCGATAGCCCCTACCTCTAGCCTCCTAGGGAATGAATGGTAGAAGCCCTTCGAGCCCTTGCGAACCGTCGCAAATCGTGATCTTCCTACTTCGCCGCTTCTTTCTCCGCTCATCTCTCTGTGCCCTTCCCCCTCCTCCTCCGCCCCCTTCTCTCCTCCGCCCCCTTTGCCCCCTCCCGTTTCTCCTCCTCCCCTTCTGCCCTCTTCTCATCCTCCTCCCCCTCCGCCGCCCCCTCTTTCTCCTTCCTACCCCTTCCCCTCCGCCCCAACGGCGACAACCACGAGGACGAGCTGCGGTGACAGCGACCTGCGACGGCGGCGGGGACTACGGCGACGGGGACGGGGAGCACGGTGGCGGCGGCGACGGCCAACCCGCGCGGGCTGCGAGGCGGCAGCAAGGGCAAGGGCAAGGGCAAGGGCAAGGCCAAACCGCCGCCGCCGCCGCCGCCGCCGTCGTCGTCGTCGTCGTCGTCGTCGTCGTCGTCGTCGTCGTCGTCGTCGCCGCCGTCGTCGTTGTCGTTGTCGTCGCCGTCGTCGTCGTCGTCGTCGTTGTCGCCGCCATTGTCGTTGTCGTCGTCGTCGTTGGCGGCGGTGGCGTCGTCGTCGTCGTCGTCGTCGTCGTCGTCGTCGTCATCTTCGTCGCCGCCGCCGCCGCCACTGCCGCTGCCGATCAACCGATCGAGGAGATGATTTAGGTTTTGGGCAGTTTTGAACCTCCAGGCCTGGATGCCTGTCCGCGTCACGTCCAGTGAGGGAGGTTCCTTCCACAGCGGCACACCCCGCACCTCCAGCGTTCACCGTGTCCGCCGCTGCGCCACCAGCCACGGCCTGGCTGCCTAGTTTCTTGGTTCCCGGGACAGTGCTTTCACTGTGGGGGTCTTCTCTCGATTACAGAGGCGTAGGAATCCTACTGATGGGTCCGATGGGGTAGGAATCCGTATCTCGATTAGGAGTAGGAGTCCCTACAGAGCAGTAGGAATCCTTATCTCGATTACGCTGGACCCATCCGATGGGTCCAGCGAGGTTTCGCCTCGTTGCCGCCCGTTGCAGCCTCGTTGCCGCCTCGTGCGCTAGGTGTGTCCAGCGAGGCTTCGCCACTTTGCCGCCCGTCCCGGTGCCGCGTCGTTGCAGCCTCGTGCGCTGGCTGAGTCTAGCGAGGCTTGGCCATGTAGTCGCCCGTTGTCGTCTCGTTGCCGCCTCGTGCGCTGTGTGGGTCCGGCAAGGTTTCGCCACGTTGTCGCCCGTTGCCACGTTGCCGCCCGTTGCCGCCTCGTTGCCGCCTCGTCGCCGCCTCGTGTGCTGGGTGGGCCTGACGAGGTTTCGCCACGTTGTCGCACGTTTCCGCGTCGTTGCCGCCTCGTGTGCTGGGTAGGTCTGGCGAGGTTTTGCCACTTTGCCGCCCGCTGCCGCGTCGGTGCCGTCTCGTGCGCTGGGTGGGGCTATCGAGGTGTCGCCACGTTGCCGCGTTGCCGCTTCGTTGTTGCCCCTAACTTGAACCACGTATACTGCATCACATAGCTTACACCGCATACATGTCAGAGCCACAATCCAAGAACTTGCTGTTTGGGGTCCACGCTGGCTGACATTTGTTTCAGAGAGGGAGCGAGAAAGAGAGAGAGAGAGAAATAAACAGAGATAGATGATGGCTGCTGGTGAGGGCTCTGTACCCACCTTCTGGTGGTGGGACCATAGGCTGACAGTTTGAAGAAAGGCAATGGCGGGCGTGTCCCCCCGACATGAGCCCCTGCCTTGAGGTTGGATTATGAGTCCCACAAACTGCGGTACTTGAGCCCAAATCGCTTCTCGTCCTCCTCCTTCTCTTCCTCCTCCCTGTGGGGGAAGCGTTCTACACAGCGGAAAGGCCGCTTCCTACAATTGTTCACCCGGTGATTCTCTGGTAGAAGCGGAATCCGCCACCTGCATCCCCCGCATGTCTCTTAGCCTCCGTGGCGCGAATTCGCCTCTGGGGCTTTTGTACATTCCCTTGGCAGAGAACGTCCAGCTGGCCGATTATTTCCCCCTCGACGTCGGTCTCCACTTCATCCCATTTTTGCTCTTGTGCCTCTTCTCCTCATCCTTTTGGTCCTCCTCACCTCCTCCTTCTCCCCCTTCCCCCCTCCGGCTCTTTCTCCTGGGCCCTCTTCTCCTCCTCCTGAGTCGCCTTCCTCTACTTCTCATCTGTCATGCCCTTGCTGAGGTCGACTGTGCCGTCGTTGCGTTTGACGTCAAATGGGCTTTGGCTCTACGATGGGACGAGGACCACGTTGGGTTCAGAAGGGGCTGCGGTTTTCGAGCCCTTTCGTAGATCCAGGTCGGGGAACCTGTTCGTGGCCGAGGCTGGTCGTGGCCAGACCAGCCCCCTCGTTCCTTGTTCGGCGCTCCGCACGGTGGCACGATGATTGCACAGACCTCCGACGCCGTGGGCCCCTGTGCCTCCCGACCGCCTTCCCTGGGACTGGCCTCTCGTCGCAGGCCGTCGCCTGGCTGCCCTGGGGCACGAAGTGGGCCCCTGGATGTCCAGCAGTCGGGACAGAGTGCCGGCCGTCCCGATCTTCGTGCCGAACACCGGCGGCGAGACCGGGGGGCAAGTGAGAAGGGGCGGGCATTCTCAGAAGGCTCGGAAGTCCCCCAGCCTTCCGAGAAGTTTTCTGAGCTTTCCCCGAAGGCACCGAAGCCTTTCAGAGTGCGCGAGGGCTTCTGAGAAACCCCGCCGCCCTCTGAGAAAGCCTTTTCCTTCGCACTTCCCCCCTCGCTCGCCGCCGAGTCTCGATCTTCGTGGCGAACAGGTCGTCCTGTCTGCAGAAGGCGCTTGCGCACCACCAAGCCTGGTCGGGGATCTGGAAGGTCTTCGTTTTGGGAGTAGAGCGAGGTGCGAGTTTCGACGCTCTGTGCACGGTTCGCCTTGTTTGGGGCTTGTAACGACAAGGGAAGATGCTGCGCCGCTGCCAGGACTGCCTGTGCCATACGCTCTTGCCAAGCCCGGCAGGGGCCATCCTGTCCCCAGGGGTTGTTTGCAGGGCCTCCTCGCCTCGGCCGGGAGGGCGTGCATACAGTGGGGGCGTGTGCCAAGAAACCAGTTGGATTTTGCCAGTGTGCCCTGGGTTTCTTGGATTCCGATGTGCCCCCAATAAGATCTGGACGATTTTCGATCGACAAATTTTGGTTTTCACTGAACAAATCGCGGATTTCAGGGTTGGGTTTCTTGCGGAGGTTTCTTCTGGCCGAGCCCCCACTGTACAGGATTTGGCCTGACCTCAGGAACGATTAAACAGGAACGAAGCCCTTTTTTTCCTAGGAGCACCAGGGAGGCTCGCCGCCAAAACGGTAGCGGAACGCATGTGGACCGAAGCAACGACCGAGCCCCTTTTGAAAAGTGAGTGTTCCTTATTCAAGCCGCTCGCTGTACCGATGTTTGACTATTCTGCATCATTTTGGGGCATTTCTGGAGTATTTTGAATTTTTCGCCCAAAATCCCCCTGTAGGGGGACATGCCCGACATACTGCCACGGCACAGTACGTATGGCCCTGGCCAGAGACGGTCCCAGACATGCTCGCGTCGTAACAAAAAATTCAGGGCGGGAGGTTTTTCGTCACTTTCGGCCTCTGGGGGCCCTCACTGGGCCTCGCGACCGTCCAAAATTCGACTCAGGATGAACATCGGGTCCCGGGGCAAGGAGCCGAGACCTTCAGGGACCCCGTATTGAACAAATCAGGACGTCGCATGTCTGGGGTGGTGGGGCTGGAGGTGAATTGGGTGCCTGCTGCGTAGATGGAACCTTCCGCTGTCCGTTCGCCCTCGCACTGTGCGCCAGGGTGCCAGGCAGCCCCCCCGCGCGCCAGGGCAAGAAGTAAGGCCGCCAACGCCCCCCGCGCTGGGTTTCGGGCGAGTGTGCAGCAGCGTGGGCCTCGGCCCAGGCAGGGAGGAGGAGGGTGGGGGGAGGAGGCGCAGGACGAGGAACGGGAGGGACGGAGGGAACGAGGGAGAGAGGAGATTGATCGGGAGGGGGGGAGAAGGGGGAGGTGGTGGTGAAGGAAGAGGATGCGGAGGAGGAGCGGGATTTGGCGACAGCCACATGGTCAGTACACATCGCAACGCCACGTGTTTTATTGTCTGTGCCCAGCAGGCCAGCTTAAATATGCCATTATCCTCTTGCACAGGGTGTCTAGGGCTCCGACCACTTATTCCGCGTCGCACCCCCCCCCTCCCCGCGCCCCCAGCGCCAGAGTGGGACCTCCGCGCCGAGGCTCTCTGCCCCAAGCTCCCCCGCCCTAGCGCCCCAGCGGGAGCACCGCCCACCGCCCCCTCGTCCACGAACGTATTCCTCGTCGCACACCCCCCCCGTCCCGAGTCCCCAGCGCCAGAGTGGGACCCCCGCGCCGTGGCTCTCTTCCCCGAGCCTCCCCGCGTCCCCAGCGCCCCAGCGGGGGCCCCGCCCACTGCCCTCTCCGCCACGAGCGCTTATTCCGCGTCGCACCCCCCCCTCCCCCCGCGTCCCCAGCGCCAGAGTGGGACCCCCGCGCCGTGGCTCTCTGCCCCGAGCCCCCCCGCGTCCCCGCCCACTGCCCCCTCCGCCCCGACCATTTTATTCCGCGTCGCGACGCACACCACCTCCCCCACCTCCCTCCCCGCGTCCCCAGCGCCCCAGTGGGGGCTCCGCCCCGTGCCCCCTCCGCCCCGGCAATTTTATCCCCCGCCCCGTGGCCCTCTGCCCCAAGCCCCGCCCAATGCCCCCTCAGCCCTGACCATTTTATTCCGCGTCGCGACGCACACCACCTCCCCCCCCTTCTCCGCGCCCCCAGCGCCCCAGTGGGACCTCCGCCCCGTGCCCCCTCCGCTCCGAGCACTTTATTCCGCGTCGCGACGCACGCCACCTCCCCCCTCGCGACGCACACCACCTCCCCCCCCGTCCCCAGCGCCCCAGTTGGACCCCCGCCCCGTGGCCCTCTGCCCCAAGGCCCCGCCCAATGCCCCCTCCGCCCCGACCATTTTATTCCGCGTCGCGACGCACACCACCTCCCCCCCTCTTCTCCGCGCCCCCAGCGCCCTAGTGGGACCTCCGCCCCGTGCCCCTCCGCTCCGAGCACTTTATTCCGCGTCGCGACGCACGCCACCTCCCCCCCCTCGCGACGCACACCACCACCCCCCCTCGTCCCCAGCGCCCCAGTTGGACCCCCGCCCCGTGGCCCTCTGCCCCAGCCCCCGCCCAATGCCCCCTCCGCCCCGACCATTTTATTCCGCGTCGCGACGCACACCACCTCCCCCCCTTTCTGTCCGCGCCCCCAGCGCCCCAGTGGGACCTCCGCCCCGTGCCCCCTCCGCTCCGAGCACTTTATTCAGCGTCGTGACGCACGCCCCCCCCCTCTCCCCACCTGGGATTTGGGCCCCGTTGCTGGGCCCCGAGGGGCGATGTCTTGCCCCCTCTTCTCCCCTCCTCCTCCTCCGCCTCCTCCTCCTCCCCTTTCCTTTTTGTGCAAGAGCCATGGCACACGTGCCACTTGTTTCTTACTTGTGCTCGCATACTCGCAGGTATGACTGTACGACTGGAGTCGGAGGTGTGGGGGGGATCTTGGGAGGAGGTGCGGGGATTGGGGGGGACCCTATGTCAGTCAATGCACTCTGGCGGCGCAGCGCCACGTTTTTTTTTTTTTTTTTTTTTTTTTTTTTTTTTTTTTTTTTTTTTTTTTTTTTTTTTTTTTTTTTTTTTTTGTTTTCTCTCCTCTTTTTTTGTCAGTGCTCAACAAACCTGCTTAGTTCTGCCATTTTTCTCACTTGTGCTGTTCGCGTGCTTGCAGGCATGATTGTAGAGGGTACTACTAGGCGTCACTGCTACGCTTTTGAGCCAGGCAATCTGCAGTTGCCACAGCGTGGCCAGCCAGCAAGACATGTGCCAGCCACTCACACACGCTCCTTTTTTTCATATTCAGTAAACCTCGAAGTATCGCACATGCAGCCTCGGACATACTCAGGCAACAGCACTTTGTATATTTTCTAATGCGCAGCAGTCAAGCAGCACCCCCCATTCATTTGTTATTGGATTCCACGTGAGCAGTCTGCCCACGTAGGACGTTATAACAGCGCCCATACAGATAGGGCCCCCTACCTGTAAGGCCAGCCTTAAGAGGCCAGCCTGCGACACCCAACACAAGCATGGCACTTTGACGGCGCAGCGCCACGTTTTTTACCGTCAGTGCCCAGCAAACCTCCTTAGGCACGCCATTTTATCTTACTTGTGCTCGCTTTATCGGAAAATGAGGAGGTGGAGAAGGGAGTCACTGCGCTTAGACGGCGCAGCGCCACGTTTTACTATTAGTGCCCAGCATACCTGCTGAAGCACGCCACCTTTCTTACTTGTGCTGCTCGCGTACTTGCATGAATGATTATAGAGGGTACTACTAAGTAAGCGTCACTGCAACACTTCGAAGCCAGGCAATCTGCTGCTGCCACAGTGTGGCCCGCCAGCAAGGCATGTACCAGCCACTCACGCACGCTTTTTTTTTTCAGATTCAGTAAGCTTCGAAGGATCGCACAGGCAGCCTCAGACACAGCCAGACAGCAGCACTTGCGATACCGAATGCAAGTCTGGCGTTTTGGCGGTATAGTGCAAGGCTCTTGAGTGTGTGCGTGTGTGTGTGTGTGTGTGTGTGTTGAACAAGTATTTCCAGTTCTCAGCATACCTGCTTGAGTACGCCAGTTTACCTTGCTTGTGCTCGCGTGCTCGCAGGTATAACTACACGACTGGAGGAGGTGTGGGGATCTTGGGTTTTGCGAGAATTTTGAGGACCCTAGTCGCGACGCGGCGCCACGTGTTTTTCTGCCAGTGCCAAGCATACCTGCTCAGTTCGCCACTTTTCTTCCTTGAGCTGCTTGCGTACTTGCACGTATACGACGGGATTCAGGGAAACTCTTATCGGATGCTCGCTATTGGCATTTGATGGGAGAGTGGGGATGACATGCTTATTTCGTCACTTCATGTATTGGCTGCTCGGCGTAGCTCCCATCTCCTTTACTATGGTGATGATGAGTTAGATGATGATGATGATGATGATGATGATGATGATGATGATGATGATGATGATGGTGATGATGATGATGATGCTGATGATGATGATGTTGATGATGATGATGATGATGACGATGAATGTGATGATGATGATGATGTTGTTGATTATTGCTAGTAGTATGGTTTTTATTAGTATTCGTATTATTACACTATGATCATCACTGTTGTTAGTATCATTATTACTATTGTTATTTTCCATGTGTCATGCCACCGAGGAGACGCTGCCTCAGGATACATGGGGGGATTTCGCTTAACTACATTGGGGGTGTGGTTGTTAAGGTTCGTGTCTACCTTGAAGATATGGCGGGCGCCTACTCTTCACGCTACTCTTGGCTTCGTCTCTTTTTTATACAATTTCCGCGGCGCCCGCCAGATACCTCTATGGCTCGAGTCGCACCTGATATTTCTATGCTGCACTTCACAAGCGCAACAGGTTCGCTCCTGAGGTCGGTCAAATGTTCAAAGGAGGAGGAGGCGGAAGAGGAGGAGGAAGAGGAGGAGGAGGAGGAGGAGCAGGAGGAGTGGTAGAGGATGGGGGAGGGAGGAGGGGGAGTTGAGGTGGTGAAGTGATATATTGTTTTCGACCTCGTGGGGCCATATGGGGACCCTCGTCTCGCCTCTTCCAGGTCGTCCGCCCAGGCGCCGTCGTCGGCCCTCCTCGGGTCCGTTGGTCGGCTCCCCCCCTTTCAGCTGCGGCACAGCCGTGGCCACCGCCTCCCTGCTGAGGCTTCTGTCGTCTCCCCCCGCCCTCCCTTCCTTCCGTGTCGTCCCACCGCCCCGGGGGTGCGGTGCTCCTGCGCTGGTCGGTCGCTCGCTCGGTCGGTCGCTAGTATCTCCCCTCTCCCTTCTTTTCTCCCTGTCGTCCTCCTGTGGCGAATCTAACGGCCGTTCCGTTCGTCCAGAGCGGCTGGTGGTTAGCTTTTGGAAACTGTCCATCGTCTTATTTGAGCCTACTTGGTTTGCTCGAGCCGAGGCGGGGGATGGGGAGAAGGAGGGGGAGGAGGAGGAGGAGGAGGAGGAGGAGGAGGATGTAACTTGGAGAGGGATGATCAGAAGGAGGAGGAGGAGGAGGAGGAGGAGGAGGAGGAGGAGAAGGAAGCCTGGATGATGGATGATGATGGATGATGTGATGATGATGATGATGATGATGAATGATGATGATGATGATGATGATGATGATGATGATGATGATGATGATGATGATGATGATGATGATGATGATGATGATGATGGATGATGATGCTGATGATGATGATGATGATGATGATGATGAGGAGGAGGAGGAGGAGGAGGAGGAAGGAGGAGGAGAGGAGGATGAGGACGGAGATGAGATGATGAGATGATGATGATGGAAGGGGAGGAGGAGGAGGAGGAGGAGAGAGGAGAGGAGGAGGAGGAGGAGGAGGAGGAGGAGGAGGAGGAGGAGGAGGAGGAGGAGAGGGAGGAGGAGGAGGTTGAGGAGGAGGAGGAAGGGGAGGAGAGGAGGAGGAGGGGGAGGAGGAGGAGGAGGAGGAGGAGGAGGAGGAGGAGGAGGAGGAGGAGGAGGAGGAGGAGGTCAGGAGGAAGTGTGGAGGGGGATGATCAGCAGGAGGTGGACGTGAACTTGAATGAGGAGGCTGAGAAGAAGGAGGAGGAGGAGGAAGAGGAGGATGAGGAGGAAGTCGGTAGAGGCAGGAGGAGTACGGGATGGATCAGATGGCCGAGAGGGCTCCTCTGCAGCAAGACGACGCGGGGCAGCTTCAGAGCGGCCAACCCTTGTATGATGGCGCCGATCGGCAAAAGACGGAGTAAAAGGGCGCACGCTTTCGACCGCGTTGGCCTCCCGCCGTGGCTCCATCGCGTCCGACCTCTGCCCGGAAGGGGTGGAGGAGGCCTCGTTTCTTCCGCCTTCCGCATTCTCCTGCTGCTCTCCTATCGTCAGCCAAAGTAGTAAGGATGAGCGACTCTCCAATGTTACCCTTGCATCCTTCCCTTTCGGCCCATCCGTGGCCGCTTTCCCTGGCCGCGCCCCGCTCGCAAAGTGTCGACATGGCCTTCCAAGACCCGTGTATCCTTACCGTGTGTCCTTATTATACGGGTTGGCTTACCCCACTTACCTCGGTGTTGGCCTTCGGCTTCCCGTATCCTTGGCTGCACGCCGCACACGGCATTGCAGGAGGCAGGCGCAGGGGCCAGGGGCCAGGGGAGCAGGTGAAGAGTTGAGGTGCGATCGGCTTCACGCAAGAGTAAGCTTTCACCAGAGTGGCCTTCGGTGCGGGCGTACCAGCGTTCTCAGGTGACTGAATTCAGAGGAGGGAAAGGTACCGATGCCGCTGCCGTTCCCTCGTTTTCATCTTTTTGGGCCTCCTGGGAGACCCTCGTCGCCACGGCTGGATTCGCCTCGAAATTCTGGACCCTTCGCGTACCCCCGCCAGTGCATCAGCTTCCCTGGGCGTTGCAGACCAGCCATCCAGCTCCACCAGCCGCTGCTACACCTCAGCCGCTGCTTCTGAGTGCTGGCCCGGCCGGCTTGTGTGTCGCTTAGTAGCTAATTAGGCTGGCCCGTGCCCCGGACCCCCTCTCGCCGCCTGCCCTCTGCTGCGCGGCCGCGACCAAAAAAGTACCCCCGCCAGTTTGCCCTTGCTTTGCCCGGCTTTCGACTTGCTTCGCGAGCCCGCGTACCAAAAAGTATCACCACCAGCCCTTTGCTTCGGCGCGGCCCGCCCTAGCTTGCTCAGCGTTCGACTCGTCTTCGCGAGAGAGCGTGCCAACAAAGTATCCCCACTAGCCCGTCTAGAAACACATCGCCAGGCAAGTTGCCTTGGTCAGGGGAGTGTAGAAGCATGCAGTGCAACAACCGCCTTGGAAGTGTTGTGTTTTCTCAGGGCTCACTTGGAGCCATCTTGGGTCTCTCTTGGGGTCCTCTCGGAGCCACTTGGGACACCCTTGGGGCCCTCTTGGTGCTCTTTTGGGGGGTCAAGGAGCCCTCGTGGGGCTATTTGGGGGGTCTGGGAGGCTTCTTGAGGGGGGGTAATCAATTCAGCCCCCCTGGCGTCTTGGGGCCGTCTTGGGGCGCTCTTGGGGCGCTATTGGGCGCTCTTGGGGCCCTCTTGGGGCCCTCTTGTGCCCCTTCGTGGGGCTTTCTTAGGCCGTCGTGGGGCCATCGTAACGCCTCAAGAGCCCATCGGAAGCGACACCAATGATTTTCCACAGGTTTTCGATCTGTATTGGTTATTTGGGGGATCCGTGGAGGGCCCAGAGTGCAATTGAGACCGTCGTGGGGCCGTCATGAGGCCTCTTGGATATTCGTCGGAGGCAATCCTGAATCATCTTGAGGTATCTTGAACCATCTTGTAGGCCATCGTGGTCTCCCTGGGACCGTCTTGGAGCCATTTTGTGCCACCTTGGACGCTCTAACCCATCCGCACACGCCCTCCCAGGCCCAGTGGAGGTGGTAGGGGGGGAGGTAAGCCTCTCCCCCGAGCAGGGAAGGAGGGGTTTTGGCAGAGAGAAGATGCAGTTCGTTCAACCACCTACGCCCAGAGGGCTGTATGTATTCTGGGCAGAAGGCACCCCGGGAGAGGTCTTGGGAGTAGCGGCATCGGTACCTTCTGGTTTCCCATGAATGAGAGGCGAATGTTTTGACTTGCGCGCTCGGTTTGGGCCTCCCCCGCGATCCCCGAAAGCCGCGCACCAAAGGTCACTCTCGCCTTACGTAATTCTTGCGTACAGCCGATGCGGGGGGATCATCGGTGATCGAGGGTTTTCACGTTTCTGGTTCTTTTCTTATCTCTTTCCGCGTCTGCCCCTTCCCGTTACTGCTCCCTCACCTCAGACTCCAGCCCGGAAGGAGAGGAAGAGGCGCACAACAGGCTCGCGTCGCTCGATGCCCCCAGGTTTAGTTTGGCTTTTTTGAGGTCTCAGGGCGAACGACTCGCCAGGATGGCGTCTGGGACGGGTCACGGGATCGATTTTGAGCGAACGTGGCCCTCGGGCATGGTCGTGTCATGTCGACGAGGAGGCGACCCCAGCGTGAGCGGTCAAGGTCGAACGCCGCTGGTGGCCCGCAATCGGCCGAAGCCGAACGATCCCGCGCCATCGGAAAGACGCGATCGTTCAATGTCGGACGATCCTCGTGATGTCAGAAACCAACGCGCAAAGCGTCAAGATACGAGCCTGCCGTATGATTGGATTTTGACGGCGCGCGCACAAAGGGGGTGGCGCGAGGGGGTGGCCTTCTACGAAGCCAGCGGGCAGCCGTCTTGCGCTCGTCCCACAGGCCAGCTGGGGCATCCAGGTCCTTCTCAAACGTGATTGCTGGATTTCAGTCTACCAGACAAGACGTCGAAGGTTCCCGTGGTTGAGGCCTCTCTCCCCAATTCGCATCGCCGCTGGCCAACATCACGATGCTGCCTTCGCAGCTCGCGTGGCATCACCGTTTGCGCTTCGAAGTTGGAGTTCTGCCCATCAACGTTCTGCGGATCTGGGACGGAGCACTGAAACCGTCAGAAATGACCTTAACCTCGAGTCAGCCCTTCGCCGCGCCCGCTCCTCAGGCTTCGGCTCCGGCTTCCTGCCCCCTGCAGCTTGTGCGTCTTACTCGTGCAAATGTGAGGTCTTCCCCATCACCAGCCTCCAGTTTATACCTCGCAATCCTTGCGTCTGAGTTGTTGTTCCGATCCTATCCGGCCTGCGCCTAGTTGCGCCACTGCTTCCTGTGCCACCTATGCCTCGCCATTCGCCCTCTTCCGTTCTTCGGGCAACCCTCGGATCAGAGTAGCCACGCAGAACTGGAGTGTATCACCAGCGCGTCGTCGCGCCCGAGTCGTGCTTTGGAATAACACAGGCATCTCTGGAGCAAGGGAACGAGCCCTGAGCAATCGTGATTTGTTTTCCCCAGGTATTGCCCGTCGGTGTGCCCGAACGGGGTGGATATCAACGCATCTAGGTGTTGATCTCTCTGATCTGCGAGTGGGAGACGCGCTACTTACAATATCATTGTAGACGAAGTGCCAGCACCGTGGTCTGCTCTTCAAATGCCGCCCATTTCGGCCCAGGAGCAATGTTCTTAGGCATGGGGTCAATAAGGTCTGCAGCGGGTAGAGATGGGTTGGTCGAGATGTGCTTGGATATCAGCAAATCGTGAGGGGAACAAGGGAACCTGGCAGAAGTGCGGCAGATCGAGAATGTAGTTCGGATGCATTCGAGGCTCTTTTCTCCAGGACCAGGTTGCGCGAAGCATTCCAACTGACATCGCCCCCTAGTTCGCTTAGCCCGTTTAGTTTGAGACTGTACTTCCAGAGCGTCCAGTGCAGTCATTGCGCCTGTGCTGAAGCTGTTGCGAGTACAGTGTGACTAGAACCTTCAGCATGTCTGAGATACCTGCACCCAGTTCTACAACTTTTAGTGCCCGGGTTGAGGATTGCTATGCCTGTTGTGTCTGCACGGTCGAGCATAATGTAGTCAGCGGATGAAGTTGCCAGTGATAATTCGCACGAGGTGTGTGTGTGTGTGCGTTTAATTTTGTTTAGGACGGGAAAACACACAGACACAATTTATCGTAGTCTCCCAGGAAAATCTTGGGCTCAAGTAGCCATCTGGGCTCAAAGTAACCATCTGGGCTCAAACTGGGACGCACTAGCCAGATCTCTGTCCTTCGGCGTGGATCGAGTACTCCGGAAGGGCTACTGTCATCATGAACGAGGGGGGCAGGAAGCTCAAGGCGAATGGGAGCAGCGCCGAGGCGCCAGAGAAGAAGTTCGCGCGTGCCGGCGATTCTGAAGAGAAGAAGGAGGACATGGAGGATGCAGGAAAGCAGAAATCAGTTGAAGGAGACGATGGTGACGAGGAGGAGGAAGAGCTGGCAGAGGAGGAGGACGACGAACTGGACATGAAGGGCATGATGACGAAGATGATGAAGATGATGCAGGGCATGCGTAAAGATCAGAAAGAGACTGAGAAAGAGGCAACCATGGCTAAAGTCGTCGCGCGCCAGGCGATGCAGTCTGCCAACACGGCAGGGAAAGCGGTGGAGACGATCAAAAAATCGGTTCAGGGAGTCAGGGAGGAGGTGGGCAAGCTAAAGGATACCACAATCAAGAAAGATGAATTACCACAATTGGTGAAAGATCTCATGAAAGGGGAGGGGGCCACCAGGGGGGGAGGAGAAGCAGGAAGCATCGGAGGAGGAGGAGGCGGAGGAGGTGGCGGAGGATTCGTGTCAGCCGGCCGGGAGGAAGAGAAGAGGCGCACAATTACGTTCGGCAACTTCCCGGAGGACACGAAGAGCGAGGACATCATCGAGCAGATCAACAAGCTGGTGGCGGACGTTCAGGCGGATCCGGACGAGGGAGGGGTGTTCGCCTACGGCAAGCGCTTTGCAACGAGAGGGGCGGCGAGGTTCAAAACGGAGGGCGCCATGCTGGAGTACTTAAGGAAGCGTGACACGCCGAAGTGTCTCGAAGTGGGGGGGCACCGATCTACCTGAACCGGGACGTGCGGAAGACGCCAGAGGACGAGGCCAAGGACAAAACAATCCGGAAGCTTGTGCGGGCGGTGATCGAGCACGAGGGGGGCAACAGCGCTTCGGTGAAGGAGCAGATCGGTGCGGACTACCGCCGTGGGATTGTCCGGTACAAGGACGTCAGGATCGGGCAGTACAAGGACGGCAACATGGAGTTGAAGGGCGACGGCAAAAAAGGTTGAGGAGCGGTACCGGGCACTGCTGGAATAGGACACGGCTGCCCGACGAGAACGGCAAGGCAGATGAGGAGGAAGAGGAGGAGAAGGAAGACACCTACACGTTCAAGCACAGCCTCATGAAGGTCCAATGGTTACCACGTCAAGAGGAGGAGGGAGATGGAAGTATTGCGACATATCTGGGGATGTTCCGGTGCAGTTCGACGTGCAGGCTCCGACGCTTGTGCCCATGTTTTCCATCAGGACTTACCGCCACAGGATAAACGTCAATACGTATTCACACAAAGAATGTGCATTCACTACAAACGGAATTTCGAGAGCTCGAGTTGATTTCGGAGCTTCAAAGCGTCACTTGGGATGTTGTTTAATTGACTGAAACATGGCGGGACAGGCGGCGCGAGAGATGGAATAACGTGGATGGACATATGTTCTGCGGTTCCGGAGGGGTGAAGGGGGCGAGCGGGACAGGGGGCCTATTACATCAAAGATGGACAAGAGGATTTCTTGCCTTTCGCGCCGTTTGTGACAGAGTGTGCGCCATGGACGTGCGTATAGAAGGCCGGGTCGCACGATACATTGCTGTGTATATGCCTCACGGCGGGTGCGACGACGCATAGATCGAGGGCATTTACTTGCATCTTGACCGCCTGCTGAAAGAAACCCGGCGTGCCAATTATGTTTGTTTCTTGCTTGGGGATTG
Organism: Prorocentrum cordatum; assembly: GCA_963575745.1. Taxonomy (NCBI): domain Eukaryota; class Dinophyceae; order Prorocentrales; family Prorocentraceae; genus Prorocentrum; species Prorocentrum cordatum. The sequence goes on along the minus strand of CAUYUJ010009058.1, from coordinate 227,114 downwards.
GAATGCAGAAGTCGGATTTCAGCTTACCTGCGATGACGCAGATTTCGCGGGGAAGCGTGGTATAGGTCCAAGGAATGAGAGGGGCCACTGGCTCGTTGATTGGGCGTGCGCTCAGAAACTTGCGATCGCAAACGCTCTTATGGAGAAGACGTTTGCACAACAATGGACCTATGAGCATGACAGCGTGAGACGTCAACTCGATTACTGTTTGTTGGAAGTGCGAGATTCGTATGTCATCGACAATGTGGAAGCGAACGACGACATCGTGCTTGGTCACGATCACCGAGCCCTCATGGTTGTCGTAAAATGGAGGCACGGGCCGGCACGAAGACCACCCAAAACTCGACGGCCTCAGCGGAGATTTTTGCGACGCTGGAGACCACGCAGCGACGAGGAGCACCAGCAGCAACTCGATGTGCAGCTACAGCCTTTGGCACTGGCAGAGGAGGATGGCCGGCTTTTGGCGGACATCGAACAGCGTTGTCGGGACATTGAAACCATATTACTTGATGTTGCGGAGGCGTGTGACCAGAGAGAACATTTGACAACTCAGGAAAACGATGCTGCCGAAAAGCGACTGCAAGAGTTGATCGCTAAGCGACGCTCTGCGAGACAAGCTGGAATTAACAATAATGTAACAAGCACGAGCAAGCTCATCCGGGAGGAGATCCGCGGCATTGCGAGCGCTCGTGAGAGCGCCCGGGTTCACAAAGTCCTGGAAGAGATTGAAGATCTGCAGAGGCTTTCCGGTACTCGCAACAATCACAAGACGTCGTGCATGTCTTGCGTCATTGACGCCGCGGGCAACGAGAAGACGCAAGCGCGCGACATTTCTGAGGTATTTGCTGTATTTTCGAATCTTTGTATATAGTGTAATGGCGAGAGCGTGTCACTTCAGCACCCCGAGATTCGCGCCGACGCCGAGGCCGTCACGCCAGAAGAGGTGCGATCCCAGCTGAAGAGAATGCGCGGTGGCAAAGCCGCCGACGACAATGGGATTGTAGCAGAGCTGCTGCGCAAAGGAAGCGATCTCCTGGTACGACTCATTGCGGACGTATTCACGGCTGTGCTGGACCCCCGAGCGGCTGTTCCAGAATATTGGAGAGCATCTTCGATCCGAGTACTTTTCAAGAAAGGCGACGAGCGCTTGCCAGAAAATTACAGACCGATCTGCATCATCCCAATTCTCTACAAGCTGTTCAGCAGAGTACTGTATGGAAGAATCAAAGACCGACTCCTCGCCGAACACTCTATAGATCAAGGTTCAGCTGCGACGACCATCTCTTTGCAGTGACACTTTTGGCCGAGAAGTGCAACGAGTTCAACGTGCCTTTATGGGTTGCCACTTTGGATTTCAAAAAGGCTTTTGATTCAATTTCGCAGGACAGTATTTGGGAGTCGTTGGTGGCTCACGGAGTGCCGGCTGTCTACGTATGCGTGTTCTCCAAGCTCTACAGCGGGCAGCGATCGCACGTCAAGTGCGACGTGGCGAGCAGGGAGTTCGAGATCTTGAAGGGGACCAAGCAGGGGGGCACAGTTAGTTCCTTCATTTTCAATTGCGTGCTCGAGGGGGTTATGAGAAAGGTGAAAGTCACATGGGCTTCCAAAGGGCACGGGAGACTGCTTGGCTATGGTTCTCACTCCATGCTGACAAACTTGCGCTTCGCAGGCGACATATTATTGATCGGGCGCTCCCTGCCGCAAATCAAACGCATGATTGCGGATGTGCAGAGAGAGAGAGAGAGAGAGAGAGAGAGAGAGAGAGAGAGAGAGAGAGAGAGAGAGAGAGAGAGAGAGAGAGAGAGAGAGAGAGAGAGAGAGAGAGAGAGAGAGAGAGAGAGAGAGAGAGAGAGAGAGAGAGAGAGAGAGAGAGAGAGTTCGAAGGTTGGTCTAGAGTTGCACCCGGCCAAAACGAAGATTCAGCACAACAACATTGGGTATGGCAGCAATGTCCGAGTGGCAGTGGTAGAAGGCATGGAGATCGAGGTGATGAAGCCGGGGGGCAGCAATATGTACTTGGGAAGAGCTTTGACGCCAACAAGTGTCCACGACACAGAGCTCGAGCACCGCGTCAAGAAGGCGTGGGCGAAGTTCGGCGCGTTCAAACAGGAGTTGACAGACAAGTCGATACCTGTCAATCTTCGCATGCAGTTGTTTCGCTGAGTGTGACGCCGGCTGCGCTGCGTGGCTGTGGCAGTTGGACTTTGAGAGCGGGGCGGGATTCAAAGTTGAAGGCGACGCAAATGACAGTGGCCCGGGCAATTTTGGGCCGGCGGCGCATTCTTTCGGCAGAAGGCGATGTCGAAACGTGGGTGCGCTGGGTTCAGCGCGTCACGGCCGAAGCACGGGAAGTAATGGAGAAGCTCCACATACCCAGCTGGACTGACGAGCGCATCGCAAGACTGCAGAGCTGGAGATGACGGCTGGGCACCATGAGCACCGAGCGCTGGGCCCGACGAGCGCAGACCTGGGATCCTGACGGCCGCAGAGCCCGCGGGCGCCCAGTGGCGAGATGGTCTGATATACCGCTGAGCCCTTAGGGCACGCTGCCGCGCGCGCGGCACGTTCTCAGCGCCCCTTCCCCTTCCTTCCCTTCCTCCCAGGAAAATCTTGGAAACCGTGGGAAGTGCGTGGGGGTGAAGACGGACATTCAGAACATGTGTGCAAATATGGGGGATCTTGGGATTTGTGTGTATTTGTTTTTGTGTGTCCTTGGGTTCCTCTGCTTGTCGAGGCCGTGGTTGAGGCGCGGCTCGTGCTAGCTGCCCCTCCCGCGCGGCAGCCGTCGCATCCGCGCGAGGGGGGCCGCGGGCGCCCGCCGCGGACGGAGGCGACTGGGGCGCGGTCTCCCGCAGCAGCGCGAAGGGCTGGGGCGCGCTCGTCATGTCGGCATGGGAGCGGCTGGGGCACTTAGCCCCTGTAGAACTTGGAAGGCCGGGGCCGTGGGCGGCTGGGGCGTTTTCCTTCGCAAGGATGGAAGGGCTGGAGCGCGCGAACCTTGTCGGCAGGAGCGTCTGGAGCATTGCCCCTCGTAGAAAACTGAAGGGCTGGGGGCCCACGCCGTGGGCGGCTGGAGGCTGGGGCGTCTTGATCTCGTCAGCAGGGGCGGCTGGGGCATTTTCCTTTGTGCACGAGAAAGGCTGGGGCCCCCGCCGTGGGTGGCTGCAGCGTTTTCCTCCGTAAAGATGGAAGGCTGGAGCGTATGCGTCTTGTCGGCATGAGCGGCTGGCGCATTTTCCCTCGTAGAAGTTGAAGGCTGGAGCCCGCGCCGTGGGCGGCTGGATCGTGTTCTTTACTGCAAAGCTGAAGGCTGGAGCGGACGTGTCGCGTCGGCATGAGCGGCTGGAGCACCTTCCCCCGTGAGACGTGAAAGACTGGAGCCCGCGCCGTGGGCGGCTGGATTGTTTTCGTTAACGCGGAACTGAAGGTTGGAACAGACGCGTCTTGTCGGCATGAGCGGCTGGAGCCTTTTCCCTCGCGAAAAGTGAAGGCTGGAGCCCGCGCCGTGGGCGGCCGGATCGTTGTCGTTAGCGCAGAACTGAAGGCTGCAACGGACTCGTCTTGTCGGCGCAAGCGGCTGGAGCCTGTTCCCTGGTAGAAATTGAAGGCTGGAGCTGTGACCCTCTCGGTGCCTTGAGCGTATTAGTAGGTTGGGGGGGGAGGTACGGTCCACGGTATGACCCTCTCGGGGCGGGTTTCCTAGCATTGTGTCCACTTCTCGCTCCCAAATTGGAACGGTCCGCTCGCGCTAGTGCGCGTGACGTTGGTCAGTCTGTCGGTCGGTCTGATCGTTGGCGTCGGTCGATCGGTCGGTCCGTCGGTTGTCGTCGTCGTCATCGTCGTCGTCGTCGTTGTCGTCGGTCGTCGTCGTCTTGATCGGTAGGTCCGTCCGTTCGTCGTCGTCTCGGTCCGGACGTCGGCGTCGGTCGGTTGGTCTGTCGGTCTGGCGGTCGTCGTCGACGATCGTCGTCGTCGTCTCGGTCGGTCGGTCGGTCGGTCGGCCGGCCAGTCGGTCTGGTCGTCGGCGTCGGTCGGTTGGTCGGTCGTTCCGTCGGTCGTCGTCGTCGTCGTCGTCGTCGTCGTCGTCGTCGTCGTCGTCGGCCGTCGTCCTCTCGGTCGGTCGGTCGGTCGGTCGGTCGTCGTCGTCGTTCGCGTCGTCGGTCGGTCGGTCAGTCGGTCGGTCGATTTGTCGGTCGGTCGGTTGTCGTCGGTCCATCGGTCGGTCGGTCGTCGTCGCGGTCGTCGGTTGTCGGTCGGTCGGCCGGTGCCGTAAGAGATGGTTCCTTTTGGGCTCCCTCTTGGCTCCCTCTTGGCCTCTTGGCTCCCAGATTCCCGACTGCGTCGCGCTTGTGCTGCGTTGCTGGAACCGACGCCATGGCGCGCTCGGAAGTCGCGCCGTTGGAGCCAAATAGTCAACGGACGCAACGAGGTTCAGAACATGATGTTGGACCCGAAACGTTCCTGATCATATTTCCTTATTAAGAGTTCACTTCCATCGATGGTCCACTAACACTCGGATGCTCCCCATCGGCCAACTCCTTTTTTGTTGTTGGGTAATCTGTTGTGGATGTATGTATGTGTGTATATATATATATTGGAAGTGTAGGTGTATGTGTATGTGTATGTGTATGTGTATGTGTATGTGTATGTGTATGTGTGTGTATGTGTATGTGTATGTGTATGTGTATGTGTATGTGTATGTGTATGTGTATGTGCATGTGCATGTGCATGTGCATGTGCATGTGCATGTGCATGTGCATGTGCATGTGTATGTTTTTTTTGTTCTCTGTGTGTGTGTGTGCGTGCGTGTGTGTGTGTGTGTGTGTGTGTGTGCGTGCGTGTGCGCGGCTGTGATGCCAATGCCGTGCAGCCCCCTGTGGCGGCCTGCCGACCCCGCCCTGGTCGGGCTGGCGCTGTCTTGGGGATACCGCCGTGGCTGCCTCTGGCGTGCCGGTGTTGCCGCTCGTCTCTGGCGCCTGCGTTCCCCCCTTCCGCTTCCCGCCGCCTGGCTGCCGCCCCGACGCGGCTGCTCGCCCGCGTCCTCCTTTGGGGGCCCCTGCTCTCGCCGTTGCATCTCCCTGCCCTGGCAGGATGGATCGCCGGCCTTCTGCGGGGTTCTGCCCTCCCCCCGCCCGCCTGCGTGTTCCTGCGCTTCGCCGCCCAGCGCCCTGCCCCGGCCCTTCCCCGTCCTCTTGGTGCTCGGCGGACCGTCTCCGGCCTCTGCACCCGCCGCCCTCTCTGCCTGGCTTTCGGGCCAGGCCGGCGAGCCCGCTCCTTCACCCATGCTGGGCTGCGGGCTCCCGCCTTCGCTGCTCTCCGCCCGTCCCGCCTGTCAGCTCTTCCGCTCCGTGGCTGCCCCCGTCTGGCCACCCGCGGGCCGCCTCGCGGGTCCTCGGCTCTCGGTGCCTCGGGTGGCGCTGCTCCTCGTCTCCGCCCGGCTGGGGCCTTTCCCCGGTGCCCCCCGGGCCCCTCACCTCAGGGTGGTCTTCTTCGGCTGCCTCCCGGCTGCCTTGAGAACACCCTGATCTCGGCACCTCGGCCGCCTTCCTGCGCTGCCCGCGCACAGCTGTCGCTGGACCTTTGCCCTCCCCTGCCCCGCGGCCGGCTGCCGCCCGGCCGCTTCCCCCCGGCTGCCGCCTCGCCGCAGCTGGCCCCACCCCCAGCTCCCGCCCCGCCGCCGCCTGGCCCTGCTCTGAGCTGGCCCGGCTTCTTTCCTCCCGCCTGCGCCGGGCTTCTCCCCTCCTCCCCGCGTGCCGCGCGGTTTAATTCGCAACTGTACGCCCTACAATTGTTCCGTTCGCCAGCGCAGTCTTCTGCCTAGCCTCCGACGCAAAAGTGTGTGCGCGTGTATTCCTTGACACGCTCCCTCGTCGGTCCACTCTTGCTGACTCGGCCTCCCCGCGTTCCAGTCCCGGTTGGCTTATGTCACCTCTGGGGTCCGTCTTGGGACCCCCTTGGGCCGTCCTGGGCGTCTCGTGGGCCGTCTTTTGGGTGGTCTTGGGGGCCTCTTGGGCCGTCTTGGAGCGTTGGATATCCGAAAAGGCGAGAACGCCCAAGTCTTTCAAACACCTCAGGAAACTCAATGATTTGTGCCTCTTGAGGCCCTCTCGGGAGGTCTCTCAGCGTCTCGGAGGCCTCTGGGGCCATCTTGAGGCCGTCTTGGGCCTCTTGGATCGATCGTTCGGCGACTCGGGGCCCTCTTGGACTCATTGGAGGGTTCGGGAGTTCGCTCTGGTGGGGGGGCACAGCGTCTACATGAGGCGCAGGAAACACCTCAGAAGTCACGGGGGCCTGCCCGGAGACCCCGGAAAGGCCTGGGAAACGACTGGCCCACGCCCTTACATAATTACAACCCTCGTTGCAGCAGAAGCATCATCATCATCAGCAGCAGCAGCATCAGCAGCAAAGCGTCTACCTTTCAGTGCTACATGGGCCTTGGGGCACTCCACTTCGTGCCAGAGGCACGGCGGCGGATCTAAGACGCCCACGGCGAATCACCGCCGGTCCCTGCCTTTTGGAAACGCCCATGCGGCCAAGCGTTGGGTCGAAGTCTGGCCAAGCTATTGGACTATGTGTTCCCCCAGCCGTTGTGTAACCCCTTGGGTGATCACTGGGGGGACAAAGAGAATGAAGGAGAGGTAGGGAGGGAGGAGGAGGAGGAGGAGGAGGAGGAGGGGGAGGGGGAGGAGGAGGAGGAGGAGGAGGAGGCGGAGGAGGAGGAGGAGGAGGAGGAGGAGGAGGAGGAGGAGGAGGAGGAGGAAGAGGAGGAAGAAGAAGAAGAGGAGGCCTCGTGAGGCCCTCTTGACGCCGCGTGCGGGCTTCCTGGGAGTTTTTTTGGAGGGCTCTGAGGAGCCTCTTGGGGGTCTCCTAGGGCCTCTTGGGGTTCTTCTGGAGCCTCTTAGGGACCTCTTAGGGGCCTCGGGGGGCCTCTATGGGACCTCTTGGCCTTCGGAGGCCGTCTTTTGGCCTGGTGTAGGGCCGTCTTGGAGGTTTCCGGGGCCGTCTTGAAGCCGTCGTGGGGGCCACTTGGGCTGTTTTCGGGCTCTCTTGGGCCGTCTTGCGGGCCTCTTTGTGCCGTCTTGGGGCGATCTTGGAGGCCTACAGGCTAATCTTGGTGCGTCGGATGCCCGAAAAGGCGAGAACGCTGAAATCATTGAAACACCTTCGGAAAATTGAAGATGTTGGACTCCTGGAGGTCCTCTTGGAGCACTCTGTGGGCGTCTAACGGGCTTCTTGGCCTTCAGAGGGCGTCCTGGGCCCTCCCCTCCCAAGGCAGTCGTGGGTCCATCTTTGGGGGCCTCGTGGGCTGTCTTGAGGCCATCTTTCGGGCCTCTTGGGAGCCTCTTGGGCCGTCTTGGTTTAAGGCAGCGCCGCACACTCTGCTGGTGTAGGCGGCGCTGCCTGCACTTAATATGCCTGCACTTAATGGCGGCGGGCCCTTTTCTCCTCCATCACCAACTCGACATCCCTGTACAATTGACTTGGGTATTGACAGTCATGTATTGGAGCTACCCGTTCAAACTCTTCTTTGGGCCCTCTTGGGTGCCTCTTGGGCCGTCTTGGGGGCCTCTTGGCTTCTTGGGCCGTCTTGGAGCGCTGGAAGCTGAGAAAGGCGAGACGGCTAAAATCCTTCAAAACCGAATGAGGATACATGATTTTGGGTTCTTAGGGCCCTCTTGGGAGTCCTCTTGGGGCGCTCTTGGGGCCCCCTGGGGGCCTCTTGGGCCGTCTTGGGGCTATCTTGAACGTCTCGGAGCGCTCTTTGGCCGTCTTGGAGGCCTCTTGGGCCCTCTTGGTCGCTTCCAGGAGCACCCAGAAGTTTTCAGGAACTCCCGGGAGCTCCCGGAGCCAGCCAGAAAATTGGGGGTCCGGGCCCGTTAGGACCTTTCAAAGTCCCTCTGCCTCTCACACCTGCAAGGCGGCGTGAGCCTTGGGCACTACGCTATGTGCTGAAGGCGTCTTTGCAGTCTTATCATTCTGGTTCATTTTCGGTGTTATTTATATTTTTCTTCTTACTTACTACTCTTGTTATTCTTGTTGTCGTACAGAGTTATCAGTGATAGTCATACTGTTGCCATCCGAGGTCTCAGTCGTATTTGTGTTCTTCTACTCCTCCCTTCTCCCTCCTCCCGAAACGTCAGAAGTGACATGGTGCTTTTTTTATAATCCTCATGTGCACCTTCGGCCTTCACCCCTCTCGATCTCGAGGAGGAGGAGGAGGAGGAGGAGGAGGAGGAGGAGGAGGAGGAGTCTTCACCCCTCTCGACCGGGATTGCGGATCTGCACCGCGGTTTCTTCTCACTCGGCTCGTGATGCGCACGGCACGCGCGCGAGCCATCACCACGCCGACGTGATCGCTTCCGTGAAGGCAACGCGTGGCGTCCCCCGACGTGGGCCCCTGCTGGCGGTCCCTGGGCCCGGGCACGGCCTGTGGAGGCCGAGCCTCAAGGAAATCCACGAGATCCACGGCATCCACGAGATCCACGGGATCCACGAGATCAGCGAGATCCGCGAGATCCACGAGGTCCACGAGATCGCCGGAAATCCACGAGATCGGCGAACATCCGCGAAATCAGCGAACACACGCCAGAGAAGGCTGGACCTGGTGCCCGCGACGCCCGGAGGTCTGGGTTCCTCCCCTTCTCGCCTGCTGCCCCGGTGCCGCTAGCGGTGCGCCCCTGGCCCGGGGTGCCCCTCCAGGGCTCCCAGGGAGGCCCCCCACGGGCTCCAGAGCACGCCTCCCCGAGGTCCAGAGGGCCCCAGAAGGGCCCCTAAGACAGAGCGAAGAGTTGGGGGCACCTTGGGCGAAGGAGCACCTGCAGCGGCGCCCGAACTGGCCCTCCTCTCTCTGCCCCGGAGGGGCCAGGGGGGTCGGCAGGGACTGAGTTGGATGCGCTCGGGCGCGCCGGCGACTCATGGACGAGAAGTACCAGCGCATCCAGGCGTCGGCGCCGTGCCAGGGATGGTGATGATGATGATGATGATGATGATGATGATGATGATGATGATGATGATGATGGTGATGATGATGATGATGATGATGATGACGGTGATGATGATGAGCTGATGATGGTGATGATGGTGATGATGATGACGATGATGATGATGATGATGATGATGATGATGCTGATAACAGTGATGATGGTGCTGCTGATGATGATGACGATGGTGATGGTGCTGATTTTGATGATGATGGTGATGGTGATGATTATAGTGATGATGCTGGTGATGATGCTGATGATCATGACTGGTAATGATGATGAGGACGAGGAGGAGGCGGAAGACGAGAGAGGAATGCAGATGTTGATGATGGTGATGGTGATGATGATGCTGATGATGTTTCTGATGATGATGCGGCTGCTGACGATGATGATGATGATGATGATGATGATGATGATGATGATGATGATGGTGGTGGTGGTGATGATGCTGATGATGATGCTGCTGATGATGATGCTCATGATGATGAAGCTGATGATGATGGTGGTGGTGATGATGATGCTGCTGATGATGATGATGCTGCGGATGGTGACGATAGTGATGATGATTATGATGGTGATGCTGGTGATGATGTTGGTGATGATGATGACGATGATGATGCTGATGGTGATGATGCTGATGATGTCTCTGATGATGATGATGCTGCTGATGATAATAATGAAAACGATGAGTAGGATGCTAATGATGCTAATGATGATGAGGAGGAGGAGGAGAATGAGGATGAGGATGAGGATGAGGATGAGGATGATGCTGCTGATGATAATGAGGATGAGGAGGCGGATGATTATGCTTATGATGATGACGATTATGATGATGATGATGATGATGATGATGATGATGATGATGATGATGATGATGATGATGATGATGATGATAATGATGGTGATGATGATGATGATGATGATGATGATGCTGCTGCTGCTGATGATGATGATGATGATGATGATGATGATGATGAAGATGAAGATGAGTATTATTATGATGATTCTGGAGCACAGCAGTCATGATAGTAGAAGGAAAGGATCTGCAGCTTTCTTGGATTGAGCCCGCCCCGAGCTGCGCGCCGCGGCCAGGGCGCAGGCAGTCCACGAGCCTGCGCACGGATCCGGGGCCATGTCCAGGCCCGCCCCCGTCGGCGAGGAGACAGCCTTCGAGGCGGCGGAGGCCCCGGAGGCCGTGCTCTGGGCTGTCCTCCCAGAGAACACCCAGCGCTGGCCGCCCACCGGGGCACGTTCGAGAGGACGGCTGGCCTTTTCGGCGGCCGACGCACGGGCGGCGCATGGGCGACGAATGCGCGACGCACCTCCTGTCGCGAAGGGGGGGGGGTCAGCACGCCGGTCGCTTTACTGGGCCTTAACAGCTTGATCTGTGGTCCAACCCGCCGCTGCCGTTGGCAGCCACTGCTACTCCAGATTTCGTAATAAAGGGAGGGGGGTCTCATTTCGGGGGGAGTCTTTTCCAAGCTATCTTGGAGGGCCTGGGGGGGTCTGAGGACGATGTTTTGGAGGGTTCTCCCACGGGGGAGGTCAGCAATGGCTTGTCTTAGAGGGTCCAGACCCCCTCCCTTTTATTACGAATTCTGGAGTACGCAGTCTGGGCCGCCCCCCGTTCCAGCGAGGACCTCGTGGGGGTACGCAGGAGGCGCGGTCGCGTGGCAGGCGATCGTCGCTAGACTCGCAGACGGCAGGTACACTGGCGGGCGGGATCGCCTGTGTCGGTTCCCGTCAGTGGGCGAGGCAGCCGACAGGTTTTTCGACGAGCGGCGGTATTTCCCGTTAAGGTCTTCGACTGGGCCAGGGCACAATGACGATGCTGCCCGCAGGTGCGCTGCAGTACACCGGGGACGTCCTGCTGCGCTCATGGTTCCTCGAGCGGCCGATGGCAGGAGCCTTCGCCCCTGGCGCTCAAGAGCCGTGCGAGGCGCGCGTCGCGTTGGCCAAGTTCGTCAAGCACGACGGCCCCGTCACGGTCGATAGCCTCGCCGAGGACGACCTCCGCGACATCGTGCTGGAGGAGCTCCTGATCGTGGTGCACGCCGTCGGTCTCCCGTGCGACGCTGGATCGCTCGCCTCCGTAGATTATGCCTCTTTGACGCTGCGGTCATCCCTCGGCGAAGCGGTGCCCGCAAATGTGGCCTGCGTGAGGGTCTCCCCCGCGTTCTTGGCGAGGCTGGCCCAGAGCTGCGCGGGGGGCGAGGTGATTGAGTTCTTCGGCTCGGCGGGCGGCGCCGCCCAGCCAGACCTGCTCGAGTTGGCCGAGCCCGCCCCGCAGCCCACGGACTGGACTCTGCTTTGGCCCGTCGCGCTCCCAGGCGTGTCGGCTCCCAGCTCTCCGTCGACGGTCAGGTCGATGGGGAGAGGTACCTCGCGGCCGGCGAGCACGGTGGCGAAGGCGCAGGGGGCGACTAAGTCGATGCAGCCCGCGAGGCTCCCGACCAGGAGTGAGCAGGTCGTCTTCGTGGCGCCTGCGTGGCGAGTGGCCCAGACGCGGAGGGAGGGAGTCTCCTGACGGGCCTTGGGGGCCCGTGGTCCCGCCCGCTTGGTGGCCCATTGCAGCGTGTGACGCCGCCGCTGGCTGCGCCCGCAGGGAGGCCCGCGCTCGCCGCCCCGCCCGCGGCGGGGGGCCGCGCAGGCCGCGCGGGGGTGCAGGGGTCAGCGGCGAGCAGTGCCAGGAGGGCGGCAATCCATCGGCGGGCCAACGTATCGCTCGACGACCCTCAGAGCGCCCTCGGGAGTTTCAAGGGCGAACTGATGGATGCCATCGGGGGCCAGCTGAGTGCCTTCGCGAGCCGAATCGACCAGTTAGAGAGGTGAAGGATAGAGGCCGATGGCCTCGCTTTTGTGGGGGCTCCCCCTGCCAGGCCAGGGTCGCTCTTTCAGGCCCTGGGCGTGCTGGCGCCCGCTGCCATGGTCATGCCGGTCCGCTTTCCAGAGCTCGCCCGCTGTCCCGCCCAGGACGGCGGCGCGTCTGCTGGGGCCTCGACCAGCCTCGGCGCCTGTCCATGCCAGGTCGGCAGAGGATGCCCTGGCGGCGACGCGTGACCAACGCCGGCGGGCTGACGGATCTCCGCCGCGCGAGCACGTCTCCCGCGCGGCTCCAGGGGTGGAGGCCGACCTCGACCTCGGGGCCCTCGTCGAGGCAGACAGCCGCGGCGCAGACGTGGTCATTCGGTTGGCGGGCCCAAGAAGGTGAGGGGGGGCGAGCCCGCCCTGGGCGACCTCCTTTTCGTGGGCGCAGCTTCGTGCTCCGGGGGGGCGGACCCAGCGGCTGGGATCGATGGGGCGAAGGGCGTCGCGGGTCTCTTGGCGCTCGACGCGGGCGTCAAGCGGGGGCCACGTAAGTGGTCCGCCCGCGTCGACGCCGCGGCCTTCGCCGAGCTCGGCTGCGACGCCACCAGAATGCCATGGGGCATGGCGCTCTATGGCTGGCAGAGGATCAGATTCGAGTGCCTCGAGGACACGATCGCCTCTGGGAGACGTTGGCGATCTCTGCGTGCGTTCCACAGGCCCCGACAGTTCGACCTCCTCGGAGCCCGGATCGGCCAGTTCCTGGAGGCCGCGCAGCAGTCGGTGAATTCGAGCGGCTCCTGGAGCCTGGCCTGGCTGATCGCGGGCCTTCTAGATCCACGGCCCAGATCGGGTCAGGCGGCAAGGAGCCTGGCGCACCCCGCGGAGTTCGCTGCCTCAGTCGCCTACTTGCGCGAGACAGAGGCTCTCGAGAACGCCCCCGTGAGGGGGCGGAGGCGCTGCCGGGGGCCGCGGGGGCAAGGGCCGCGTCCGGGGCAGGAAATCCAAGAAGTGGACCAGCAAGGAGGAGCAGGACTGTGGCGGCGGCGGTGGAGGAGGCCAGCGATCGTCTCCAGGTGGGCCCGACAGCTCATGGAAACACCGGGGGAGACCGGCTTAGGAGTCGGGCCATCGTAGTGCTTATCTACGACTCCGACTTCTTCGCGGGCCACCGTTGACGCTCTGATCTGCGCGCTTGCTGCATCTGGCCTGTCGACCTCGTTCTGTGCCTGCCATGGGGCGGGGGTCTCCAAGTTCATCCGGGCGGGGCGTCGTGCCCCCTGCCTTATCCAGAGCTGCGCGTGCCTTGTGGGCTTCCCTGCGATTGGCCTGAGAGCGGGGCTGCGCCGCGGTCGCCGCAAAGACGCGCGCTGTGGCTTCGGGAGAGGCGCCGGCGCGGCGCTGGGTCGACGCGTCCGTCGCTTGCCTCTCATAGCTCTCGCTCGGGCGCCCAGCGGGCGGGGCGACGGCGTTCTGCGTCGCCGCGCCCCCGACCGAGATGTAATGGCCGCTGGTGCGCCAGCTTGGCGACAAGTTTCAAGTCTGTTGCCGCGTCGGGAGTCAATGCCGTTCCTGACTCGTTGCTGGCGACCATGGGGCCGTGGCGGGGCTCGTGGGCGATTCGCGTTTGGAAGGCAGCGCGCACTTCGTGGGGCCTCTCGCCCGCGCCGCAGACAACCTCGGCATCCCGTCCAGTGGGGCGACGCCCGTGCCCCAGGAGCTGGTCGCGCCGCCCGAGCGCGGGTTCATCTTCCGCGTGTCGCGCGCGCCGTTGACCTCGAGATGGGCCGCCTTCCCAGCCGGCTGTCCCCCGTGTGCATGCGCGTGGGCCACTGGGCCGCTGCGGCGCGCGTCTGGGGCGCGCGGCTGCTGCGGCTCGCCCGACCGGAGAGCCTTGAATGGCGCGCGGGCTTCCCCGTCCGCGCGGGGCTCCTCGGCGCGGAGGAGCAGGGCGACCGCGGGCTGAGGGTGGCAGTCGACAGGCGGCGGTTCAACTCCCATGAGAGGCCCCTTAGTGAGGTGCTCCGCGAGTGCGCGCATTCCGCAGAGATCCCCGACAGCCGGCGTGCCGATCTCGAGCGCCTCGCCTGCCCCCCCCGCGCTTCGCAGTTCGCGGAGGTGTTCCTCCCGAGAGGCGGGTGGTTGTCAATTTCCGCGGACGATTCCGTGGAATTCTTGTACCTCTTGCAGTGGCCATATGCCCGGGTCCAGGAGACCACTCCTGGCTTCGACCTCGGAGCCGGCAAGCTGCTGGGGCACGTGATTTCCTGCGATGTGGACTGCCTCCGCTGGCGAGGCCGTGGCGGGGTCGGTCCGGCCCTGGCTGCTCCTGCCATGGGGGGCCAGAGTGCTTCGGAGGCGGCCCAAATCGTGCATCGGCATTGCCCGCGTTTTGCAATATGTCTCCGCGGCGGGAGGTTGCTCGCCCATGGTCGAGCCCCCCCCGCGGATTGAGTCCTGGAAGGCGTCTGCTCTGACGGCCGCGTGGTCGTTGGGCTCTGTAATGGCCCCGGCGCCGCTGGTCCGATCCGACAGGCAGCTCTCCAGCGCGTCCGTCGAGGACGCCGGGCGCGCCATCGAGTAGGCATCAAGAGGAAGGAGGTGAGGGTAACCCTAGATCAGCCGCGGGGGCGGTCGTCTGGGGAGGCGAGGTCCCATGAGAACGGCTCGACGTGGGTAGGGAGGTCGTGAAGGTCAAGCAGCTCGGCGTGATGCATCGGTCGCGCCCATGGGGAGTCATGTTGGTTGTTAGGTTCGCCGACGGATGTTTCGCCGGGCCGCCGTGTGCCTCGTGGGCAAATTCTGCGCGTGGCTTCGCGTGGCTGGGGGTGGGCCCCGCAGCGTGGCGACGGCTGCCGAGCGCGGTACCTGACGGGAATATGATTGGTCCTCCTGTTCCCGCTGCTCAGAAGCTCGCTTGACTCGACGGTGGCCGGTCAGGTCTGCGCCTGGGGCGCCGCCCTCTTCGTCGGCGGAGTCGCTGCGGCGCCTTTCCACATGGGCGGGGCGGTCTGGCTTTCGGCGCGAGCGCCTCGGCGGACAGGCGTGGTGAGACGCAGACAATGTGGGCTCCCAGGCCCCAGCGAGCCACATGAGGTCCTGGGTGGGGGTGCGTGACGATCCCCTGCTGCATTCCTTGATGGGGTCCAAGCAGTTTGCCGCGCTGATGAGCCACGGGTTCTCGGAGCGGCGCCATATTAACGCTGAGGAGGCCGTTGCCTTCAGATCGCTGGTCGAGCGGCCGGTCAGGGGCCCGATGGTGCATGGCAAATGCAGTCCAGTGTTCACAGACTCACAGGTTGCACTTGGCGTTGTTGTCCGAGGGCGATCGTCCAGCGGAGTTCCTGACGGGATCCTTGCCATGACTCTCCCTTTGTTGCTGTTCGCTGGGTGTTTCCTCTTGTCCTGCAGGGTGCGAAGTGAGTGCGATCCTGCAGATGATCCGACTGGAGGTGCTGGGGCGCGTGGGGCCAGGCCGCGCCCCCCCGAGGTGGCGGAGTCCATCGCCGCCGTCAAGAAGCTCTGGGGCTGGGCCGTGCACGTGCGTCGCTCAGTGGGCGCCGACCGCCAGTCTCCTACGACGCCTTCGGCGGGCCGAGGGCCCCGCTGAGTGCAGCCTTGCAGCGCGCTGTTGGATCGCCATCTGCCGCGACGTGCAGCGCGGGCCCCTCGAGAACTCCACCGGCCCCGACATGCTTTCCTAGGGGATCGAGGTGCGGGGCAGGCGGTGGGGGAAAACCACCCCCTGGAAGGGGCGGTGGGCGTTCCTGCGACTGTTGGCGAGGCGGTGCGACCGCGGCCGCCGGCGCCTCGTTTTCGAGGGCAGCGTAGATGGGGGCGGCGGCGTCTGGCGGCGCCTGGCGGATGCGGCAGCAGAGCGCACCGGCGAGTTGCGCAGGGCGGCGGCCGAGCACCTCGACATGTATTGCCTCTCGCCGCGCTGCAAATGTTCCTGGGGGTCTTCTGCAGCTGGCGAGGGTTGCCGGGGCAGGGCCCTCCCGCGCGCAAGGGCGCGCTCTCGCAGCGGGCAACCTCGCAGGCCGGGCGGGGCCTCCGAGTGGCAGTGGCGCGGTCCACGGTCCGTCGGTGCATCATCGTGAGAGCCTGTGGCTCCGCTGTCGAGGCCTGCCCCGCGCCGACGACGTCGCGCGTGGCATCGAGCTGCTTGGCGCCGCCTTCGTTGCCTTCGCTCAGTGTCTCTACGATGCAAAGTTGGCGTCCAGTTCCGCGGGCCCCAGACCCGCGGCCAGCTGCGCCCTGCTTGGGGCGCAGTGGCTCGCTGGAGTAGCTTCGGGCCGGTCGAGATGCGCGCGCCCCTGCCTGTCGAGGTGCTCCTGGCCCTGGCCGTGGCTGCCCAGGCGCAGGGGTGGGGCAGGGCGGCAGCGTGCCTGCTCCTCGCTTTCCATTCGCTGCATCTGCGCAGTGAGGTCGCGAATGCCCCCAGGCAGCATGTCGTCTTGCCTGGGGGCCTGGGGGGGATGTCAGCGCAGGCGCGCTCGTGCCGCTGTCTGCAAAGACATCAGACCGATGGGGCGAAGTTCCAGGGCGTCCTGATCGACGATCCTTCTCTGCTGAACTTGATCGGGCGCGTCTTTGGCCTCCTCTTCCCGACGTCAGCGTTGTGCTCGGGTCAGCTGCGTCGGCTAACCCAGAGGTTCATCTACCTGAGAAGCTTCGTCGGCATCAGCGACTCGCCGTGCGCCCTTGGGCCTCTGCGAGGAGACGGGGCCAACCATCATTTCCGCTCTTTTCAGAACCTGGGGCTGCCGCAGTACCGTGGGCGCTGTGAAAACGCAGAATCAGTGCATCATAACGTCGAGATGGCCCCAGCCGCCCTTTCTTCCGCCCGCATGACGTCCGACGGCCGTCAGCGGTCCAGCAGCTTGCTCAACTTGGTGCAGATGTGCTGGGCGGTGGGGTACTGTGTCACCAGCGCGCCCAGGGGGCAAGACGCATATCAAACGTGTGGCAATGACGGTAAAGTTGGAGCGGGCAAAGAGCTCTCTGTCATTGGAGCTCTGTGGATTCGCGCGGCAAAGACAACGCCGCTGCACCCCGACGCCCCTGGCCGCCTTTTGGCCAGCTTCTCTTCGCAAGCTTCAAACATGGGGTGCGTTGGAAAACGCGCGTCGGATATCGTGCTGACGACGAGGACGAGGATGATGATGCTGATTACGCTGATGATGGTGGTGATGATGATGGGACGATGATAGCGATGATGATGGTCAGGAGGAGGAGGAGGAGGAGGAGGAGGAGGAGGAGGAGGAGGAGGAGGAGGAGGAGGAGGAGGAGGCGGAGGAGGAGGAATAACAGGAGGAGGAGGACCAGGTGTAACCCCAGACTCATCAGCGATGTTGGAATAGTCCCTCCTTCCGAGCTCCCTCTTCACAGGCCCCATACAACGGCTAATTTCCATTGTTGGAACTGCCTCATTAGGAGACGACCGTTTGAAGACCCTGAATCATGCCCAAATACCGTTCTCGAGATTCCAACGCTACGGATCAACGTGACTGTTGCGTCCTGAAGAGCCTGAATGGTGCCAGAACTCCGTTCCTGGGACTTCAACACAGCCAATCCACGTAATTGTCGCGCCCCACACAGATTCCTGAACTCGTCTAACAACCACTTCTGGTATGTTGGGCATTGGGATCCGTGGAACTTCAGCGGATTTTTTAAACGCATGAACTTGGCGCTAGAGCGATAACCATTGTTTGGCAAAGCCGCCCTCAGTCCGTGAAACTCTTGCACATTGTTAAGACCAGTTTCCGCGGCGCTACGGCGAGAACCACATTTTGAAAACAACCCGCCCTCAATGCGTGAAACCCTTTCCAATGTTTAAGGCGAGTGTGCGCGGCGCTGGAGCGAGGGATACATTTTTGAAAACGAACCGCCCTCAATCCGTGAGGCTCTTGCAAATTGTTAGGGCGAGTGTGCGCGGCGCTAATGCGAGAGCCTCATTTTGAGAACCACCTGCCCTCCATTTGTGAAGCGGCTTTCAGTTTTGTAAGTTTCAGGGTCGTAGATGGTGAGGA
This sequence comes from Prorocentrum cordatum, assembly GCA_963575745.1. Classification (NCBI taxonomy): domain Eukaryota; class Dinophyceae; order Prorocentrales; family Prorocentraceae; genus Prorocentrum; species Prorocentrum cordatum. The sequence continues at coordinate 209,296 of CAUYUJ010009058.1, read as the reverse complement.
GGTCTCAGGCGGAACGCCTGGCCCGCCTTTTCGACAAGTTTCTGGGTGCGGCAGGGAGGAATTCTGTATAAGAGTGGAGGAGGAGGAAGAGGAACAGGAGGAGGAAGAGGAGGAGGACTAGGAGGAGGAGGAGGAATATGATGATGATGAAGAGGAGGAGACAGAGGAGGAGGAGGAGGAGGAAGAGGATGATGAGGATGAGGAGGGGAGGAGGAAGGAGGAGGAGGATGAGAGAAGGAGAAGAAGAAGACGAAGAGGAACAGGAGGAGGAGACGGAGGAGGATGAGGAGGAGGACGAGGAAGAAGAGGAGAGGAGGAGAAGAGGAGGAGGAGGGGGAGGAGGAGGAGGAGGAGGAGGAGGGAGGAGGAGGAGGAGGAGGAGGAGGAGGGGATGAGAGGAGAAGGAGGGAGAGGGGGAGAGGAGGAAGAGGAGGAAAAGGAGGAGGCGGAGGAGGAGGAGGAGGAGGAGGAAGGAGGAAGAGGAGGAGGAGGGAGAGGGGAGGAGAGGAGGAGGAAGGGGAGGAGGAAGGAGGAGGAGGAGGAGGAGGGGAGGAGGAAGAGGAGGAGGAGGGGAGGAGAGGAGAGGAGAGAGGAGGTGGAGAGCAGGAGGAGAGGGAGGAGGAGGAGGGGGGGAGGAGGAGGTGAGGAGGAGGAGGAGGAGGAGGAAAGGAGGAGGAGAAGAGGAGAGGAGGAGGGAGGAGGGAGGAGGTGAGGAGGAGAGAGGAGGAGGAGGAGGAGAGGAGGAGGGAGGGAGGAGGAGGAGGAAGGGAGGGAGGGAAGGGAAGCGGGAGGGAAGGCTGGAGGGAGGGAGCGAGGGAGGAACGGAGGGAGGGGGGGACAGAGGGGAGGGAGGGAGGAGGAAGCGAGGGAGGAGGAAGCAATGACCGAGGAGGAGGAGGGAGTGGAACAGGCGGGAGGTCTAGGGGGTTGGGATGTGTCCGAGGTATCACTAGCGGGTTGTTGAAGGTCGTGGTGGGTTCTGGCTACTTTATGGGCGGAAGAGGAGGAAAATGAGGAGTAGGATGATGATGCAAATGATGATGGTGATGCTGATGATGATGATGATGATGATGATGATGGTGATGATGATAATGATGATGATGATGCTGATGTTGATGATGCTGATGCTGCTGCTGCTGATGCTGCTGATGATGATGCTGCTGCTGATGCTGATGCTGATGCTGATGCTGCTGATGATGATGCTGATGCTGATGCTGATGTTGATGAAGTGGTTGATGATGGTGGTGATGATGAACACATTGATGCTGATGATGATGCTGCTGATGCTCATGCTGATGATAATGTTGCTGATGATAATGCTGCTGCTGATGATGATGATTATGCTGATTACGATGATGCTTATGTTGGTGATGATGGTGATGGTGATGGTGATGCTGATGATGATGAGGATGATTATGCTGATGATGATGCTGCTGATGATGATGACGATGATGATGGTGATGTTGATGATGACGATGCTGATGATGACGGTGGTGGTGGTGATGATGCTGATTATGACGATGATGCTGCTGATGATGATGATGCTGCTGCTGATGATGATGATGATGACGAGGGTGACGATGATGATGCTGATGCTGCTGATGATGATGATGATGATGACGATGAGGATAATGATGCTGATGATGATGATGCTGCTGATGATGATGACGACGATGATGCTGATGCTGAGGAGGATGAGGATGATGATGATGATGATGATGACGACGATGATGATGATGATGATGATGATGATGATGATGATGATGATGCTGATGATGCTGCTGCTGCTGACGACGACGACGATGATGATGATGATGATGATGATGGTGATGGTGATGGTGATGGTGATGATGATGCTGATGATGATGCTGATGATGCTGCTGATGATTATGACGATGATGATGATGATGATGATGATGATGATGATGATGATGATGATGATGATGATGATGCTGATGCTGATGATGATGATGATGATGATGACGATGATGATGATGTTGATGATGACGATGCTGCTGCTGCTAATGATGATGATGATGCTGATGATGATGATGATGAATGATGATGATGATGATGATGATGATGATGATTGATGATGATGATGATGATGATGATGATGATGATGATGATGATGATGATGATGCTGATGCTGATGCTGATGCTGATGCTGATGATGATGATGATGATGATGATGATGCTGAGAGCAGGAGGAAGGGGTGGAGGAGGAGGATGAGGAGGAGCAGGAGTGATGCGGGTTTTGAGGCCGTCTTGGAGCCTTCTTGTGGCGGTCCTGGGCCGTCTTGGGGGATTTTCGGGCCGTCTTGGGGCGTTTGTTGGGGCCATCTTGAGGGTTTTCTTTGCCTCTCCGCAGCATTCTCGAGCCCGTATTCAGCTGAGAGGCCTCGGAAGCAAATCGCATCGACCTGTCGCTATTTCGAAGCTGGGAGGGCCTGGGAATACTCCTGCCTCATGAGAGGCCACCCCGCGCCTTCTCAATACGATCTTGTGTTCGTTGTTAACCCCCGTCATGCCCGTTACGGGAAGGATCGGGGGTGCGAGCGCCACAGCCTGCTTGTGAGCACCAAAGCATGCAACCAACACCCCCCTGCGTACGCTCGGTACCGTTCCTGGGATGGGGGGAGAGGGAGGGGGCGACCCCCCGTAACGGACGCTACGGGCTCACCCAATGTTTTCTTGTTGAAGCAACAAAAAACTCAAGGCTGCCCCTTCCCCCCCCCCGCGCCACCCCCGCGTGCGCGCCGCCACAAACCCAGGCCGAGGTCGAAAGGGTTAGCCCTGCGTGCCGCACCTTCCTGAGTCCACTCGGGGACATCGTGCGGTGGCGCGCCGCGTGCACGACGCCGCCAGAGTCTGCGACCCCAGCGCGGAGCTCGAGGCCCACCGACTGGTGCCAGCACCCCGACGACGTGCTCACCAGTCTCCCATGCAACGGCCTCCTGGCCTTGGACGTGGGTGCGTGGCCTCGCCTGGCGCACTGGCCGCTGGTCTGGATTGCGCGGTCGATGCCTGTGGACGCAAAGCGCTGGCGCGCGGACGCCCTGGCAGGGCAGATCATCACGCTCCAGCCGTTGGTGTTTGCCCGCCACGGCAGGTCTCGCCCCCGGACGACTGCCATCCTCCGTGCTCTTGCGATCTGATTTGGGGTGGTGGTGCCAGCGCCTCGCAGCCGCCATCGGCACCGAACTCGGGGCGCCAGGCTGCTAGGCAGGTCCTGGCCTGCTGGCCGGACCGTGGGCTGGAATCCACCCAGGCGTCCAGGCGCCCTTCCGGCCACGCGGCTCCAAGTCAGGTCCAGGATGGCCGCGGCGCACGATGCATCCTTCAGAACCGTGGGATTTCAGAGGTTCCCGATTTACACTCAACCCGCACAGTCAGGATGAGCGACTTTCCAAGGTTACCCTTGCATCCTTTCCTTTCGGCCCATCCTTTGCCGTTTTTGCTGGCCGCGCCCCGGTCGCGAAGTGTCGACATGGCCCTCCAAGGCCCGTGCATCCTCACCCGTGGGTCGTTGAACGTCTGTCTTTTCGACTCCCAGATCCGAAGCTGCTTCCAGCGCCTTCCTACTTCAAGAGTCGATATGTTTTTTTATGTGCTCCCCGATCTCAATAATCGATATGTTTTTTATGTGCTTCCCGATCTCAAGAATCGATCGAACCTACCTCCAGCGCCTTCCTACTCCAAGACTCGATATGTTTTTTAGATGCTTCCCGATCTCGCCTCCGTCTCAGGCTCGCCCGCTCTCCGCCCGCTTCCGCCCCGCCCTCCCCCGCGCCTCCCGGCCTCTGCCGCAGCCGCCGCCCGCCCCCGCGCCGAGTGACCCCCCGCGCCCGCGAGGGCCGACGACGGAGGACCGTCGCGTGACGACCGACGATCTGCCCAGGGGCTCGTCTCGCTTCCTCCGACTCGACTTCGACTTCGAGGGCCTCCGATTCCGATTCGATTCGACTTGGGATTCCCATCTGGGCTCTGATTGTCCAATTGGAGGCCTGCTGGCCTTCTGATTTCCGCCGGTTCGATCTCTCTCCCGATTCGGCTGTCGATGTCCGCCGATCCGATTATCTTCGAACGCCGATCCGACTTTCGATTCGATTCTGGGCTCTCCTGCTCCCAGCCCGCCCGCGCCAGATTCTTGCCGACCGCTCCGCGACTCCCTTTCTTGCTTCGTCTTCCCCTCTTCCTTTCGTCTGCGGCGCAGCAGCGGCGCGAGCAGTCTTTGCCCGCAGCTCACGGGAGGCTCACGGCACGCATCGTGCCCGCGTCGCGATCAGTGCAGTCGCCTGGCATCTCTCTGGAGGGCAGCACCGATGGGCCCGGCGAGCATGCGCGGCTGCCAGTGTGTCCCCTCCTCCCTCTCCTTCTCCGCCTCGTCCTTGTCCTGTTCCTGTGGCGCTGTTCAGTCTTGCCTGCAGCCCTTGTCAAGTCTGGCCGTACGCGCAGCATCACTGAGAGGCTCGGTGCTCATAAGCGTCTGCTGGTCTCCCTTCCTCTTCCTCCTGCTCCTGCTTGTGCGGTGGCCTTACATTCAAGGTGGTGGACATCGGAATTCGTGAGGTCCAGGCGGCTTTCCCCTTCCTCTACCACGCTAATGTTGGCAGTGAGCCGGCGTTGGCGCACTCGATGTTGAGAAGGGAACTTGACAACTCCTGGATATAATCCCGCCGCCATGGGTTCAATAACTGTTCTTGGAACCTCGGACTCTGATTATGCAGCAGTTGGAGTTCAGGATTGCGGAATTCACAGTAGTCATTGAGTTATTGAGCATACATTCATTAGTAAGTTTGTGGACATATTTCTCTTTGGTGCCTTAGGCTCTTTGTGTACCCTTCGGCAGGGCCGAGCAGCGCGAAGTCGTCGTCTTCGTCGATGTCGTCGTTGCCGCCCCCCGTCCTCCGAGATCTCGCTGTCCCTGCGTGCGCCTGGGCCCTGGGCGGTCAGCCCCCGGCGGCACCCGCCACCCGCAGGTCTTGGGCAAAGGCTCCTTCGGGAAGGCCTACCTGGTGAAGAACACCGAGGCGATCCCGGGAAAGGGGGGGAGGAGGAGGGTGTGTGGGGGAAGGTGGGGGGGTGTGGGGGGGGGGTGGGCAGGGGGGGAGGAGCGGCTGGGAGGGCCCGCTCTCCCTTCTCCTCCCCTCGGCGCCCAGGGAGCAGACGCACCGCCCCGGAGCCTCCTCGCGACCCGCGGCCTCTGCGGGGGGCGCCGCGGGGCAGCCCGGAGCCGGCAGGGAGGTGAGAGCCCTGGGGGGTCGCGAGCCCCAGCCGGGGGCGGCGACCGCAGCAGCACGGGGCAACCCCGAGGCGTGGCCGCGGACGCCGCGCCGTGGCCGGCACGGATCGCGGCCGGGCCCATCCTGGGCTGGGCTGGGCCGTGCCCATCCTGGGCTGGGCCCTTCGGCCCGCATACTCCAGATTTCGTAATACAGGGAGGGGGGTCCCATTTCGGGGGGGGTCTCTTCCAGGCTATCTTGGAGGGCCTGGGGGGTCTGGGGACGATGTTTTGGAGGGTTCTCCCACGGGGGAGGTCTGAAATGGCTTGTCTTGGAGGGTCCAGACCCCCTCCCTTTAATTACGAAATCTGGAGTACCACACCAGAGGATTCGCTCACCGGATCCCCTTGGCAGCCGGAGTGCGGACCACTTCAGGCATGCAGCGTTTTCCAGCTTTTGCGCTGCGCGGGGAAGAAAAACGTTTCACACAGTGCCGAGCGCGGCCGACACGGTTTGCTGTCCGCTGTGTTGTTCTGGCCGGACCTCGGGGTCCACCTCATGGGCACGGTGAGGTCCCCCTCCACGCAACCGGAACCCACGCCGCCGGACCCCCCCCCCTTCCCGCTACCCCGGCACAGCCATCCCGGTCACCAGACCCCCCCCCTCTTTTTCAATTCCCCCTTGTCCAAAGGCGGGACGGGGGACTGGACCCCTTCCCCCCCCCCACGCCACCAGAACCCACGCCACCAGACCCCCCCCCCTCCCCTTACCCTGGCAGGGCCACCCTGGCCACCGGAACCCCCCTCTCCCCCCTCCTCTTCCCCTAATTCCATCTGTCCACAGGCGGGACGGGGGACCAGACCCCTCCCCGCCCCACGCCACCGGAACCCACGCAACCTTGCCCCCCCCCCCCCCCCCCTACCCCGGCAGAGCCACCCTGGTCCCCCCCCCTGAAGCTCACACGCTGGATCGGCGGATTTCCTATGGCACAGCGCTGCAGACAGGTGCTTGCCTTCGAGGATCGGAGGAGTTGGCGTTTGTTAGCTTCCCTTCCCCCCCCCCTCCTCCGCCTCCTCCTCCTCCTCCCTCCTCCTCCTCCTCCTCCTCCTCCTCCTCCTCCTCCTCCTCCTCCTCCTCCTCCTCCTCCTCCTCCTCCTCCTCCTCCTCCTCCTCCTCCTCTTCCTCTTTCTTTGGTACATATCAGCCGGACATGCTTTGCAGAGCCTGCCTGAGAACGCAGGCGCAATCGTCTTGTTTCATCCTGCTCGCGCGCCGTCTGGCGCAAGGCTTCTGACCTGACCGAAAGGTTGCGGAAGGTCGGCGGACGCGTCAGGAAGTAAAACGTGGGCGGAAGCCGGCGGAAGGCTGGCGGAAGGCCGGCAGAAGCCAGGGGAAGTAGAAGATGCGCTCCCAAGACATGGCAGCATTTTTGTGTTCGGTGTTTCCGGAGCCCGCCATTTGGACCCGCAGTTCTTTCTCATTCAGTCAGCACGCGGACCAGGCAGATTTGGCCCAGCGCAGGGACGGCATGGATGAAGCAGTGGCCCCGCAGCTGGGCGAGGGTGCCCGCCGTGACTCCCCTCTCGACTATCAGATCTCAGGAGACGCAGGCGATTTCCCCGAGGATGGTCAGCGTCGAAGTCGCTGGCGTCGCTGGCGCCGCCGCCGTCTCCAAGCAGTCCCCCGACGTCGTGATTTCTCCAAGCCGTGGGCCGCAGAGCTCTCGACCCGTTCGCGGGGAGGAGTTTGAAATCTCAGATCTTTGGTTGACGACCCCGGGGCTCGAAGACGTGTCCCTGGACGTCGAGAGTTGTGAAGCAGAAAGCGTCCGCTTTGTCTTTGTTCAAGACGTTTGAGGTCTGAGGATCATCGTCGTCATCGTCGTCGTCTGCGCCGCTGCCGCCGCCGCTGCCGCTGCCGCCGCTGCCGCTGCCTCTCCCGTCGCCGTCGCCGTCGCCGTCGCCGTCGCTGTCGCCGCCGCCGTCGTCACCGACGTGTCGTCGTCGTCGTCGTCGTCGTCGCCGTCGTCGTCGCGGTTGTCGTCGTCGTCGTCGTCGTCGTCGTCGTCGTCGTCGTCGTCGTCGTCGTCGCATGCCTCGCGCAGTGCCCTAGTATAGCGCCAACGGTGGCGCCCTGGCGCTTCGCCGCCTGCGAAGGAGTGGTGAATGGGGAGCCCTGGACAGTCGGGTCGGACGAAGGGGGGGGATAGGGCGGGGAGGGGTAACGAAGTCTGCTGCAAGCAGCTGGTTTCGGCCTCGCCGCCGGGTGCTCTGCCCGATGCAGTGGCGCTTCCGACGCGGGGAGGCGCCGCGCAAATCGGCTGCGTGAGCCGACTGGCCATCCCTGCCCCCCTCTGCTGGCCACCCTTTTGTGCGACCCGATGGAGGGGCCTGCGCCGGAGGCGCGGACAGCGGGCTTGGCATCGCTCGGACGTGTGCATTTTTCCTTCGGCGAGGGCCATCGAGGAACATCCTTGACCATTTGGCGAAAAAACCACGCACGAAACCAAAAAAAAACACAACAAATGGACGTCCGAGCGATGGCGAGCGGGGTGGCGCGACGTGGAGCGGCCCTTTCGAGAGGGGGGCGGGGGCCACCCCCTGAGGCTCGGGCGTCGCAGCTCGTCCACGCTGGGCGTTTTGCGGGCGGTGCCGGGCTCCAGGCGGCCTTGGCGGATCGACCCGGCTCGAGAGAAAGCAGAAAGTGTTGAAATTGGGCACGTCCCTCTGCATGAGGAGTATCCGAGAATCGTAAAAGAGAGAGTCGGGGGACGATTTTTCGATTCTTTGATTGATTGTCATGGCCTCCGGCCAGTGCCGCCGATCTGGGGGGCTCCGGATTCGGTAATCTTCGCGGCTCTGTGGCCTCCTCCCTCCTCGATTCTTCCGGTCCTCTTTCTTTTCCTCTGGGGGGTGCCTGGAGCGGTCCCGGGGTGTCCGGGGAGGGTTCCGAGGGGAGGGTCCTGGGGACGGTATCGGCTAGATTTGACAGGGGGTCTTTGGGACCCCTGGAAAAATTTTGGGGATGCGCAAACCATTAAGAAAACGCCAGATGGGGGACCGCCCCCACCCTTCCCCCCCTACCCTGGGGCGGTCCGGACGCGCAAATCATGAAGAAAACGCCAGATACCCCCCCCACCTTCCCGGCAGAACCACCCTGGCGACCCCCCCAAACAGAGCTGAAGCCCTTGCTGAGGCTCAGAGCTGGAGCTCTTGCTGAGGCTCCTTGACTCTCACACGCCGGATCGGCTCATTTTTCAATATAATTTGTTGTTGTTGTTGTTGTTGTTGTTGTTGTTGTTGTTGTTGTTGTTGTTGTTGTTGTTGTTGAACATTATTAATTCTAAAGAATAATTATTGTTGGGACCCCTGGTGCACGGCCCCCCTGCGCCGCCTAGGCCGCAGCTACATTTTCATCATTTTCGTGAGGAAGCCTCAGGTAATACGATGTGATCAAGATCCGGTTGTTTTGTTCCCCCCCGCTTTCCCTTGCAAAAAACACTATAAAATGACATTTCTTGTTCTAATATAATCAAATTTCAAGAATCCCTTGCAAAAAATAAGGTAAAGTGGACATTCGCGCGCGCAAGACGAAATCCTTCCAAAAGCTTAGTGTTCGGAACGATTTTAACATAAAAACATCAAAAAACCAATGGTTTTTCAACAAAAAAATGTCAAAATCTCATCCCGCGCGCTCTTGCGGATTCGTAGGAAACCCAACACTTTTTAAACATTTCTGTCAAACGGGCTTTTGCGAGCAACTTTTTCGAACTTCTGCGACAACGGTTGCGCACCTGCCAGGGCCATCATCCCTGTCAAATAATACCATGCGGGACACATTCGTTTTTTCTTCGCGCGCGCACGCCGAAATCTCCAAAAACCATTGGGCTTGTTAAGAATTTTAGCCATCGGGACAACCATCGGACAACCATTGGGCTCCATCGGGACAACCATCGGAACAACCATCGGGACAACCATCGGGACAATCATCGGGACAGTCATCGGGACAACGATCGGGACAAGCACAACCATCAGGACAACCATCGGGACAATCATCGGGACAACGATCGGGACAACCACAACCATCAGGACAACCATCGGGACAACCATCGAGACAACCATCGGGACAACCATATCCTCTCTCTCTTGTGTATTCCCACATCCCTCAGGAATTTGCCCTAAAGATGTGATCAACTATCTTGTGAGTACGTATCATGTGTATCATGTGTATCATGTACCATATGCATCATATGCAACAGATGTTCTGTGGAAGGCTTAACAACTTCTGTGGGTTAACAAGGCTTAACAACTTCTGTGGGTGTACGAACGTAGGCTTAACAACTTCTGTGGGTGTGTACTCCACGCCAGTGTAGTAGCCACGGTCGTCCGCAGGCCACGAAGTGAAGTGTCCGAACGTCATAGGGCGGGAAGCTGGGTGTGGGTGGTGGCGAAGAGTCGTGTGGATATTTGGTAGAGCTTGCACTGCCCCCCCACAAAGTGGGGGTATTGGCTGGCGTCGCATGAAAACCCTGGCACTGGTGAGAACACTGAGCGTTCGGGTAAAGTGATTGTTGTTGTTGTTGTTGTTGTTGTTGTTGTTGTTGTTGTTGTTGTTGTTGTTGTTGTTGTTGTTGTTGAACCTTAATTACTAAACTAAACAATTATTATTGTTGGACCCCCTATATTCGCCCTGGCGCTCTCGCCGAGGCGCCGGCCGCATTTCCTTTGAAATTGAGGCTCACGCTCAGGCGTTTTGGGGTTCCGCCAAAACCGGCCCCCCAACAACAACAACGCTCCGGCTCGAGACTTCCTCCTTTTTTACTCGGGCTCGGTGCTCTTGCTCGCCGCCGAGAGCGGCTCCCGGGCCGGACGCCCGGGTCGGCGCCCGAGCCGGCGCCCGGGCGCCGGAAAATCGAGTTCCGAGGCGGCGCCGAAAAAAGGCCATTCCAATACACATTTTTCTTTCGAAAATGCTGAATTTCTGCTTCCGGCGCCCGGGAGGCCGTCCGGGCCGATTCCGGAGCTCGGGCCGGCACCCGGCCCGGCCGGCACCCGGCCCGGCTCCCGGGCCGGACGCCCGGGCAAGAGGCCATTCCAATACACATTTTTCTTTCGAAAATGCTGAATTTCTGCTTGCGGCGCCCGGGAAGCCGTCCTGGGCCGATTCTGGAGCGGCTTTGGGCCGGACGCCCGAGCCGGCGCCCGTACGTGGTGCTTCTCTGCTTCTGGCGCCTGCGCAGCTTCCCGAGCCGCTTCTGGAACCATATCTGGGCCGGTCCAGCGATAGGTTTCCTGGATGTGCTGAGCCATCCAACTTTTTGAGACTTCTGCGTCTCAAGGATAGGGAGAGAAGACATTAAAGGAGGATCAAAAAGCAACGTCGCTATGAACGCTTGGCTGCCACAAGCCAGTTCTACTTACTTGGACTACTACTACCGTTACCACTACTACTAGTGCTACAGCCGCAACAACAATATCATCAACTGCTGCTACTACAACTACTCATCCTTCCTCCCCCTCCTCCCCCTCCCTTCTCCTCCTCCCCCTCCCTATCTCTCTCATCTCCCCCTCCTCTTCCTCTTCCTCTCCCTCTGAGATGCGGGGCATGCGCAAGGCGATTGCGAAGGCGATGTGCCGTCCGAGCTATGGATGTTGAAGTTCCTCGGAAGAGGTGGTGGCCAAACCTTCTTGGGCGGGATATCTGGGTGAGGGAATATCGGATCCCGCATGCCAGAAAAATCCCCCATGATGGGGTGTGTTATCCAGATGGATGCATGTGTCATGTGGAAGCATGGCGCATGAGGGTAAAATGATTGTTGTTGTTGTTGTTGTTGTAACATTATTAATTCTAAAGAATAATTATTGTTGGGACCCCTGGTGCACGGCCCCCCTGCGCCGCCTAGGCCGCAGCTACATTTTCATCATTTTCGTGAGGAAGCCTCAGGTAATACGATGTCATCAAGATCCGGTTGTTTTGTTGTAATCCGTTTCCCTTGCAAAAAACACTATAAAATGACATTTCTTGTTCTAATATAATCAAATTTCAAGAATCCCTTGCAAAAAATAAGGTAAAGTGGACATTCGCGCGCGCAAGACGAAATCCTTCCAAAACCTTAGTGTTCGCAGCGATTTTAACATAAAAACATCAAAAAACCAATGGTTTTTCAACAAAAAAATGTCAAAATCTCATCCCGCGCGCTCTTGCGGATTCGTAGGAAACCCAACACTTTTTAAACATTTCTGTCAAACGGGCTTTTGCGAGCAACTTTTTCGAACTTCTGCGACAACGGTTGCGCACCTGCCAGGGCCATCATCCCTGTCAAATAATACCATGCGGGACACATTCGTTTTTTCTTCGCGCGCGCACGCCGTCGTCGTCGGCCGCGGGGCCCTGAATAGTAGCCACGGTCGTCCGCATGCCACGAAGTGAAGTGTCCGAACGTCATAGGGCGGGAAGCTGGGTGTGGGTGGTGGCGAAGAGTCGTTTGGAAATTTGGTAGAGCTTGAACCGGCCCCCCCACAAAGTGGGGGTATTGCCCGCCTCCTATGAAAACCCTGGCACTGGTGAGAACGGAGTGTCCCCACGTGCTAGTAATTGTTGTTGTTGTTGTTGTTGTTGTTGTTGTTGTTGTTGTTGTTGTTGTTGTTGTTGTTGTTGTTGTTGTTGTTGTTGTTGTGTGTGTGTGTGTGTGTGTGTGTGTGCGTTGCGCGGCTCGAGCTCGCCCCGGCGTGCTCCTCGGTTTCTGGCCGCTACACGGTCGCTGGATTACAGTCCCTCCTGCCCACCACCCATCCGTGCACCTCAGTGGCTGACGCTCCTTTCGCTGCGCTTTTGGCCGTGCTCGATCGCAAGTCGCACTTCCATCAGCTGGCCGCGTTTGGGGACCCGCAGCGCTGGCGACTTGCAAAATGTGTGTTTGCGCGGCAGGCGTGGCCCGCAGCTGTGTTGCGTGCGCCTCGCGGCCGCTCCCGTAGCCTTCGGGCGCCGCCAGGCGCCGACGGCCTGCGGAAGCGGCGCGGTGCCGTTCAATGCCCCTCCCTGCTTCTAAGACGCCAGCCTAATATTATGATGTTCCATCATAGTTTAGCCTTGACTACCAGGAAGAATGTCGAACACCAAGCAAGTACCGACATTTGAGGATTTTCACGTGTCGGGCCCTGGGAGGCGATACTCGTTCGACACTGTTTCGGCATTCTTCTGGGTGCTCGAAATTATTTAATCGCTTCGCTCATTCCGCCGGCCCTGGAGCGCTATTTGGGGCCTCTTGGGGCCGTGTTGGGGGCCTCTTGGGGGCTTCTTGGGAGTGTCTTGGGGCTCCTTGGCGGCGTCTTGGGCTCCCCTGGGGCCTCTTAGCGGGCTCTTGGGGGCCCCTTGGGGCGGGAGGGGGGGTAGTCGATTGCAGCCGCCCCCTCGGAGGCCACGATCCTCGTGAGGGGTGGCGAACAATAACCTCCCCCCTGGGGATCGCCCGGGACCCGGCCGGGGGTCAGCCGGTCCGGGGGCCCCCAGGGTCCGCCGCGCGCGCGCGAACTAGAAATATTGTCAAGTAGTTACCGGAGATCTTAGCACGCCTCTGGCCCGTTGGGCCGGCGAATCTTCTGGGTGCTCGAAATTATCTATGGGATGTGGTCCTTAAGTACGGTGGGAGCAACATAAGCCTAGTAGCTTGCAGCGCAGTTCTGAGGCGGCCCCTGCCTTCAAAGAGGCCTTGACCTTTTAGAAGGCCGCTCACCCCTCGCCCCCCCCCACCCCGCCGCCTCTGTCGCGAAGAGCTGGGAAAGCCAGCTGCGTTCAGCTGGTGTCCCTGGCCCCCCCCCTTACTACTTCCACCCCCTGCGCCCCGTCGCCCCCGAGACACAGGGTCAGCTCTAGCGTGGTCAGCGAAGCCCCGCCGATCTCCTTTTGCGGACCCAGGATTGGGATCGGCGGCGAGCGAGGGGGGGAAGTGAGAAGGAGAAGGCCTTCTCAGAAGGCGGCGGGACTTCTTAGAAGCCCTCGCGCCTTCTGGAAACAAGGTTCCACGTCTTCGGGGAAGGCCTCGAAAGCTTGCCAGAAGGCCGGAGGACTCCCGAGCCTTCTGAGACGGCATG
>CAUYUJ010009058.1:183481-190981 GCA_963575745.1 Prorocentrum cordatum | reverse complement strand
GCCGATCCGCCATTGAGGTTCTGCGGGCTTCCAGACTCGGGGTTCCTTGTCCAAGGTTTCCTTATCCAAAGCCCCTCGCCTCGGTCCTGCACGCCCACGGGTTCGGCGCCGCCGACGAGGCGCGGGCGCGCGTGCTGCAGGCGCGAGAGGCGCGGGCGGCTGCGGCGCGCGAGAGGGCGGCGCCGAGCTAGGCCCAGAATTGATCTGCATGCGCGGGCCCTGTCAGGCCCTTGGAAAGTAAAAAAGCCCCCGCCGTATGTCGGTCGCCGATCCGACTTGACGATTCAACGCCCGTCTCTCCTGCCCACGCCCCCGGCGCCGTGTTTTCGCCGTCGCGGCGCCGGGGCCCCGCCTGTGGAGGCCCAAGCCGAGGAGAGGCGCCCGCCGCATTTTTTTTTTTTTTTTTTTGTTCTCTCTCTCCTCCTCCTCCTCTTTCTGCTCCTCCTCCTCCTCCTCCTCCTCCTCCCACCCCACCTCCACCTCCTCCTCCTCCTCCTCCTTCTGCTCCTCCTCCTCCTCCTGCTCCTTCTCCTCCTCCTCCTCCTGTTGTCTGGTGCCTGTAGGCTGAGGGGTCGTACCGACGCAGCTCTCCCCCCCCCAGAGCCGGTCGTCCCCCGGGGGGGTTGGTCAGGCTAGACAGCCAGGTGGATACAGCCACCAGCGGTAAGGAGATTGTTCGAAAAAGTAGGCAAACAGGCGAGGCGTGGAGAAAGGGAATGAACATACAGTGGGAGCGTTGGTTAAGGAATGTGCTCAGGAGGCTGCAGGCCCTTGGGGATTCCCTATCTGATGAGGGCCGCGGTAAGGTCCATGGCTAAGCCTCACTGGGTGTTCCACTGGCTTCCAGACCCTGGCTTCCTTATCCAATGGTTCCTTATTGAATGCCCTCACCGTACTCACCTCGGGAGATTGGGAGGGGAGGTAAACTGTGGCAGGCGGCAGTGTGAGAAAATGATGGACGGGCCCTAGGGCCTTCTTTTTGTGGCTGAGCCCTCCTCCTCCTCTTCCTCCTTCTCCTCTGGACGAGACGCTCGGGCTCGTAACCTCGAGCCCAAACCTCCGACGTCGTGTATCTTTTTCTAGGCGTGTTCCTCGATGTCGGCCTCGGGAGCTCGTGTGGCCCGTTTCGGGCAACTGCCAGGATCGTCGAAGAAACGGTCCGCGATGAAAACTGATCCGGGGACGTCGGAGGTCTGGAAGCCCGAACGGCAAGCGTTGCTTCGCAAGCCCCGCGTGCAATGCGCAAGTCTTAAGACGGGCGTGTCCTTCTACAGGAGGAATATTGACAAATAGTCAAACACTGTCCGGGGATGATCTTTTTGATCGGCACGAATGGAATGGGTACAGAAATAATGGGCTTTATGCCCAACCGCAGTTTCTGTTCATTTTGAACAGGACTCGCTGTCGGCGCTGCCGCGGCCTGCGTCTATTTGAGATAGAAGGTTGCCTGCCCAACAGCGGCCGCTGTTGGTTTTGGACGACATTTGTTGTTGGGCATTCAGCCCCTCTTTTCCGAAGCCATTTTGGGCGCCCGAATCTGAGCATTTGGAAACTTCTTGAGTACTTTTTGACTATCTTGTATATGTTTCCCCAAATTCTGCCTGTACGGTGACGCGCCCGACCTGACGCAAGTCAGGTGTCGCAGAGGCGCTGAGCCCGCGCCCCAGGAGCGCAACGAGGCCGTGAAGGAGGCGATGCTGCTCAAGCAGATGAACCACCCGAACATCGTGCGCTTTCAAGAGGTCGGTCCCGCGCGCGCTCTCGCCTCCATTCGGGTTAAGTCGGGCATGTCCCTCTACAGGGGGAATGTTCAAATATAGTAAAACATTGTCTGGGGACTATTGCGAAGGCCTTACGGCCGTTGCCGCCGACCCTGAAGATGACGAAAGACAACACGAGGGGGGGGGCAGGAGGAGGAGGAGGAGGAGGAGGAGGCGGAAGGGAGTAGGAGGAGGAAGGGTGAATGGGGGAGGAGGAGGAGGCCTTATGGATGTTGGTTGGGATCTCGTGGTTGACTCTCGGAAGCGTCTGGAAGGCAACTTGAAGCCTCTTGGGGGCCGTTGTGGGGCCTCTTGGGGCCTCTTTTGGGCCTCTTGGGGCTTCCGGAGGCCGTCTTCGGCGCATCTTGGGGGCGTCTTGGTGCCGCTCGGGGGCCTCTTTGGGCCTTTTGGGGGCCTCTTGGGGCTTCCCGGGGGCCTCTTAGGGCGGAAGTCTCGAATTCTCGGTTCCTCGTCCCCCTCTTCGCCGTTTCTTGGGCCCGTCTTGGGGCCCTATTGGGCTGTCTTGGGCGCCTCTTAGGCTGTCCTGGGGCCTTCTTGGGCCGTCTTGGGGCCCTCTTGTAGGCCTCTTGGGGCGCTCTTGGGGGCCTCTTGGGGGCCTCTTGGGCCGTCTTGGAGTGTCGGAAAGCCGAAAAGGCGAGAAGGCCAAAATCATTCAAAAACCGATGTAAAATTGACGATTTTGGCGCCTGGGGCCCTCTTGGGTGTGCTCTTGGGGCTCTCTTGGAGCGTCTTGAGGGCCTCTTGGGCCGTCTTCGGGCCGTCTTGGGCGTCTTGGGGCCATCGTTCGTCGAGTCGAGGCCCTCTTGTACCCTTTTGGGGGTGTCTTCTGTCGCTCTTGGCTCGTCTTGAAGCTTTTCTGAGCTCCGGGACCCCCCGGGGAGGATGCGTATCTGGGTGGCGACCCCCCCCCCCACCCCCCCCCCCCCGGCGGGGAGGGTAGGGAGGGGCTTCGCCACGACTCAACTACGACGTTGCTCAATGTCGCTTTGGCTCGCGCGCTCAAGGAGACGGGGAACGACGAAGACGACGAGGGACAACGGAGACGGAGACGACGAGGACACGACGGAGACGACGACGACGACGACGACGACGACGACGACGACGACGACGACGACGACGACGACGACGACGACGACGACGGTGATCCACGCAAGACGACGACACCGGGATGCGTCTTCCACACGCCGACAGGGTCGGCGGATTTTTTTAAAGTATGTTTGAGCATATTTTGGGTATTGTTTGATTATATATATATATATATATATATTCGTCCAACATCCGCCCGTAGGGGGACAGACCCGACTTAACATAGGGGGAACGAACAATGACATACACATAAAAGGGGTCCAGCGCGGATCCGAGAAATCCGCGCGGACCTCCGAGTTTTGATGCTTGTGTCATTCTTCGTTCCCCTACTCGCGCCTCCATGCAGCTGAGCCCGCGTGGTTCTCTCTTTCGGCAGCTGCCCGCCGCCGTGGCAGCCATGGCCACGGTGCCGGGGACGACTTTGGCCATCGACAGACCACGCTGATGGGCCAGTCGCTGCCACTGCTTCTGCCCGCTGGGACCCCGATCACCCTAGCGATTCTGGCCAGATGCTTGCCAGCGTGGACCGCGAGCACTTAATGTGGTGCAATCTATGGGATCCAATCTGCGTGGCGCAATCTGCGCAGTGCAGTCAATGCAGTGCAAACTGTGTGGGGCAAGTGCTGTGGTGCAAGCAAGCTGTGGGGTACAACATCGAAGACGCCTGCGGCGAATCACCGCCGCACCCTGCCTTTTGGAATGGCCCATGTCACATGTGGCCGAGCGTTGTGGCAATAGCTCTGCCAAGCTGTCGGACCATGTGTTTTCCCAGCCGTTGTGGAAGCCCTTGCGGGAACACTTGGGGGAGGACGGATGGGAAGACCAGGAGGAGGAGGAGGAGGAGGAGGAGGAGGAGGAGGAGGAGGAGGAGGAGGAGGAGGGGGAGGAGGAGGGGACATCTTGGGACCCTCTGGGAGCACTCTTGAGGCCTGCAGGGAGCTTCCTGGGAGCCTCTTAGAGACATCTTTGGGGCCTCAGTGGGCCTCTTGGGGCCTCCCGCAGGGGCCTCGTTGGCCGCCTCAAGACGTTTCTGGCCCGTCTGACGCCGTCGGAAGCCGCCTTGGGATCCTCTCCAGGCCGACTTGGGGCCCTCTTGGGGTGCTCAGGGCCGTCTCGGAGGGGCGTCTTGGAGGCCTCTTGGGCCGTCTTGGGGCCCTCTTGGGGCCGTTTCGGGGGCCTCTTGGGCCGTTCTGGGGCCATCTTGGAGGCCTCTTGGGCGATCTTTGGGCGATTTTTTGGGCTGGCGCCGCCGACCCTGAAACGCGTGCGGGCCCGTCTGGGCCTGTTGGCCTCGGGACCCCCCTTTGGAACCCTTCCCCCCGGGACCGCCCCTGGCGATCCCCTTCCGGGACCCCGCTCCCCCCCTGGCGGGGAAGGGATCCCCATCTTGCGGCTCTGTGCGGCTCTCTTGGGCCGTCTTGTCTTGGTCGGAGGGAGGGGGGGGGTCACGATCCCAGGGCCCCCCCTCGGGCCCCCCCCCCACCCGGACCCCTCCTGGGACCCTCCCAGGACACGATTACAACGTTGTTCGATTTCCGTCTGGCTGGATCGCTTGAGGAGGAGAGCCCTGGGAAAGAGGGAGAGCGGCAACGACGACGACGACGACTCAAATGGAGTACGGGAGCGGCGACGGCAACGACGACGACGACTAGAGCGTCTCACACGCGCTGGCAGGGTCGGCGGATCGATTGGAAATGTGCCCCTGGATTTATCATGGCAATCTTGATTTTCACAAGTATCTGCAGCCGGGCCGCGCGCGCTCCTCTGAATGGCCTTGATATTGAGTGGCTCAAGGGACGTCCCTTTGGCGCCCCGCGGCCACCCTGTTCCGCCTCTGGTCGGCCTGAGGCCAGGGCTTTCTCGCTAAGGGGCAACCTGGCAATCCGTCCGACCACTAGGAAGAGGGCTCGTAGGGAGACAAGGGCAATGGGAGCACTCACCAGTGCCAGCAGGAGACGACATCGAGGGTGGCGATGATGATAATGACGAGGATGATGATGATACTAATGCTAATGCTAATATTCATAATATTAAGAATAATCATGCCACTAATAATCATGCCAATAATAATCATGGTCATAAAGATAATATCAATAATAATAGTGAGGGTGGTGATGACGATGATGATGCAGATTATGCTGATGATGTTGATGTTGATGATGGTGAGGATAATGACAAATATGTTGTTTTCTGATGATGACGCTGCTGATGATGATAATGATGGTGGTGGTGATGATGATCCCGGGGATGATGATGATGATGCTGCCGATGATGCTGCTGATGATGATGCTGATGATGGTGACGATGATGGTCATGATAATGATGATGCTGATGCTGATGCTGATGCTGCTGCTGATGCTGATGCTGATGATGGTGATGGCGATGCTGCTGCTGCTGCTGCTGCTGCTGATGATGATGATGATGATGATGATGATGATGATGATGATGATGATAGTGATGATAGTGATGCTGCTGCTGATGCTGATGCTGATGCTGATGATGGAGACGATGCTGATGATGCTGCTGCGGATGCTGATGATGCTGACGATGATGATGATGCTGCTGACGATGATGAGGATCATGATGATGATGGTGACCATGTTGATCATGCTGCTGCTGCTGCTGCGGATGATGATGTTGTTAATGATGATGATGATGATGATGATGATGATGATGATGATGATGATGAGGAGGAGGAGGAGGAGGAGGAGGAGGAGGCGTAGGATGATGATGGTGATGATGATGATGATGACGGTGCTGATGCTGATGCTGTCGTTGATGATGATGGTGATGATGCTGATGGTGATAGTGGTCACGATGATGACGAGGATGTCTACGATGGCGACGATGCTGGTGACGATGCTGATCATGATGATGTCTTTGATGATGATGCTGATGGAACTGATGCTGATTTATGGTCGCATGGCTGCCGAAAGACACTGACTATCTACGTGGGCACAGGCGGGGAGCCGACCATGCTGGCATGCAGCACCGGCTTGGACCTTGTAGTGCATTGCGGCGAGTGTTGCTGCACCTCGCCGCGTGCCGCAGCACCTGCGAGTGAGACAGGAGCGACCTGTCCCAGGCACTTCGGGCCCGAGGAGGAACGAGCACGACATGTCGGGGACGGTCAACTGGTTGTTAATGATGCCCCAGAGAACGCCATCACCCAGTAAAGGGGGGGCCGCAAGCGTGAACATCACGAAGCTCGCGCCCACGAGCTTGAACACTTCGAAAATGCTGCCCACGAGCGTGAACACCGCGGGATTGCTGCCTAGAAAAGTGGATGCCACGAAACTGAAGCCCACGAGCGTAAACACCAAGAAGAGCCCACGATCGTAACGGCTGCGAAGCTGCCGCCCACCAGCGTAAACACCAAGAAACCTCCGCCTTCGAGCGCGAATGCAACGAATCTGCCGCTCACGCGCGTGGGCACCACGAAGCTGCTGGCCAGGAGCGTGAACACCGCGAAGCTGTCGCCCACGAGCGCGGGCACCACGAAGCAGCAACCCACGAGCGTGAACACCCTGGAGCTGCCGCCCATGAGCGCGAGCATCCCGAATCTGCCACCCGCGCGGTGGAACGCAACGATGCTGCCGATCACGGGCGCGAAGACCACGAAGCTGATGCCCACGAGCGTGAACACCACGAGGCCGTCGCTCAGGAGCGCTTGCGCCATACAGCTGCCGCTCACGAGCGTGATCGTCACGAAGCTGCCGCCCACTAGCTTGAGATTCACGATGCCTCCCCTCACGAGCGTGAGTGCAAAGAAATTGCCGCCTACGAGTATGCACGCCACGAAGCTGCTGCCCACGCGTGTGAAGACCACGCACGCCACGAGCGCTGGACACCACGAAGCTGCCGCGTACGAGCATGATTATCACGAAGCTGCCGCCCACGAGCTCGAACACCACGAAACTGCCGCCCACGAGCGTGAATACCACGAAATTGCCGCCTATGAGTGTGAATACCACGAAGCTGCTTCCCGCGGGTGTGAACGACGCTTCTGGCATCGGGTTTGAACACCACGAAGCTGATGTTCACGAGCGTGAGCGTCACAGGAGCTGCGCAGACTTGGACGAACATGATCTCAACGAAGCTGCCGCCCACGAACAGAAACGCAACGAAGCTGCAGTTTGCGAGCATGAAGATCGCGAAGTTGCCGCCCACAATCTCAAAGACCGTGATGGGGCCGCCCACGAACGAGAAAACGATGAGCCTGTTTCCGACGCGCGAAATGACCATAACGTTTGTGCTTCCGGCTGGGGGGACCAAGCAACACCAACGAGCGTCGATGCGCTACAACCGCCAAGAGTCGCAACTGTCTTATGCATATTTCCATATGTCCACGATGCCCAGCCACGTCCTCGACAGAGCGAGTGGGAGCATGACGCTGTAAATGGTTATATAGTAGAAGGAAAATACTTCGAGGTCGATGTGCGACGCTACGACGGCGCAAAGGTGGTTTCTCCTCCCACTATCAGCACCCAAGTTGAACTCGCGGCAAAAAGAAGGCAATGTAGTGGCACCAGACGGATCGGCCGAGCCAGTAGACTGCCTGGCGCCGATGCCGCCGGCGTGCGAGGGACACGTGGAGCCCGCGGGGAATAGGTGGACGGGAAACCTTACGCCG
>CAUYUJ010009058.1:125981-178481 GCA_963575745.1 Prorocentrum cordatum | reverse complement strand
CGCTGACGAAGACGACGACGACGATCACGACGACGACGCCGACGACGACGAAGGCGACGACGACGATCAGGACGACGACGACGACAGCGCCATCGACTACGGACAACGACGACAACGACAACGTCACAGTCGACGACTAACGGACGACGACATCGTCATCGACGGCGACGACGGCGCCTCGGCGCGGCGGTCGGACGTCGGCGCCTCTCCGCCCCGCCTCGCCTGCCGGGGCGCCGCCGCGCGCGGCCATGCACGCCAGCGGGGCGGCTCTGCAGGCCGGCCTGGAGGTCGTCGTCGTCGTCGTCGTCGTCGTCGCCGTCGTCGTCGTCGTCGTCGGTGACGTCGTCGTCGTCGATGGCGTCGTTGTCGTCGTCATCGGCGTTGTCCTCGTCGTCGTCGTGGCTGTCGCCTTCGTCTTAGTCCTCGTCTTCGTACTCGTCCTCGTCGTCCTCGTCGTTCTCCTCCGCCTGCTCCTCTTGCTCTTCCTCCTCCTCGTTTGCCTCCTCCTCCCCCTCTTCCTCCTCCTTCCTCCTTCTACTCTTCCACCTCCGCGGCTGCCGTGGGTGCTCTGAGCCAGTAGCATTACCCCCTGTGGTGCCCGTGCTTCGTGCTCTCGCCATGAATGAGCGATTGCTACTTCTGGGACGTCTATTTTTTGGCCAACCTCAGACTGCCCCTGCCCGAGCAGCGGTGCTCATCTGAGTACTTGCGGCGCTAACGCACGGCCGTCCACGTGGCATACACGCGGTGCAGTCGGCGCGCATTGGCAGGCCGACCCTGCAAAATCAAGGGCACCCTTGTGTCCTGTCCATCCCTTCTCATGTCCTCTGCGCGTTCGAACTGAATGGTGCCCTTGTGTCCTGCCATGTTGCCGTCGGAAGGGTCTCCTGTCCTGTAGCGTGTCCTCTCGTAGGCGCTCCGACTTCAAGGGAGACAAAACACCCGGACCGGACAATTGGCGTTTACTAAACGGCCCAGTGCGTTTACTAAACAGCCCTGCCCTGTTTGATTCTTTCCTTGGGTGCGTTTACTCAACGGCCTGTGTGTTGGGGTGGTTATTATCGGGGTGGATTTTCTGCCCTCTGCGCTTGTACTACGACATCAGGCACCTCGACCGGGTCTTCCCCTGACACGCTCCCGAGGCATAACCCGCTCGGCGCACGGCGGCCGCCGCCCGCGCGTGGGCCTGAGCTTGGAGGAGAGCGCGGCTCAGGAGGTGGTGCTTTTGCTCCTCCTCATCCTCGTCGTCCTCCTCCTCCTGGACCGTTTTCGCCGCTCTGTCTTCTGTGTGCTGTCCTGTCGGCTGTGTCTAGCAGGAGCTTGCAGAGGCAGTGCTTACCGTCTGGTTTTGCCATTCGGTGCATCCTGGATCTCCCTCCGCTGCAGGTTGTCTGTCCTGCTCTGTCAGGATCAGGAGGCGATTTCGTGGATGCCATTTTTTTGTTTGTTTTGTCTTGTCTTCGCTCTTATCATCCCCTTCCCCCTCCTCTTTCCCCTCCTCTCCTCCTCCTGCTTTTCCCTTCGCCTCGTACACGATGGTCAGCCTGATGTGCATCCAGGGCAAAGGGCTTCAGGAGCTTGCTCAACAAAATCTTCGGAAAACGAACATGGCTTTCTACGTCGTCTGCGCCGCCTCACCTTCCTTGCTCCATTTCGTGCCCTTCTTCGTGCTTAACGCCATGGGCATCCCCGACCAAACCATCTGCTTGATAGTAGCCCTCTACCAGGAAATGTGGGTTCAGGTGCCTTTCCGTGGATACAAGATGGCCGGTCTCTACCGTCGGAGGTGTGTCGAGCAGGGCTGCCCTGCCTCGGGCTTGTTGTGGGCTCTGGTCTTTGACCCTGTCCGGAGGAACCTTGGCATATTCATCAACTGGGAGCCTTCGCCGACGACGCGGGGAGTGCCTCCGCTGATGCTACAGTGAACGCCCCCCTGTCGAGGCCCGCTTGGACTTTAGCCCAGCTGGGCCTTGGCATGGCCCTGCGCCAGCGGACGGTAGTAGTCGTCCTCCCTGGCCTCTCTGGCCGAGCCGAGTCGTGATCGGATCTCGCCATGCCTTGCATCGACCCTTTCGAGGTCTCCGTCGCCGAGGCGGGCAGGTGTCTTGGGTCGATGCCGGGGGGGAGGCGCTCGTCTTCTTTCTTGGGCGGGCGCCCGCACGCGAGCGCCAGGGTCGGGCCAGCGAGGTGCGGATCTCGGGGTCAGGTCCGGACAGGGCGGCCCCAGCGCTCAAGAGGTCCGGCCTCTCCACCGTCTCCTTCGTCGGGCAGTTCTTTCTCCGATTCCCCCGTTGGCCCTCCAGGATGAGCGGCCCGGAGCTCGGCGGCCAGCGAGGGGGGAAGTGAGGAGGAGAAGGCCTTCTCAGAAGGCGGCGGGGCTTCTCAGAAGCCGTCGCGCCTTCTGAGAGGTTCTCTGCATCCTCGGGCAAAGGTTGCAAAACTTTACAGAAGGCTGGGGGACTTCCGAGCCTCCTGAGAAGGTCTTCTCCTTCTCACTTCCCCTCCTCGCTCGCCGCCGACTGCATCGTCGGCCAATTATTCTACACTTCCCCCGTTTGTCCTCCAGGATGAGCGGCCCTGAAAGCCATCGGCCGTGGTTTAGCGAAATCTATCCCCGCCGCTTTCTTGGAGCAGCCGCTGCTGTTCTCAATATACCAGCTTCGGCGCAGGAGCTCGCCTGCACGGTGGGGGCCAGCACACATCGAACTGCCTTGCACCCAAATATTTCCAGGACATTTTTTGTTGTTCGCTGAGTTTGCGACGACGGCGACGACTGTTTTTCGATGGCGCTTTCACCGTCTGGATGCATCAGGTACGTTTTACCAGTTGTGGTACAACTTCGAGCTCCGCCACTCCCTATATCCTTACCCTGGAGGGGTTGACCTTCAAGCCAAGGTCACACTTTTGCTGTGCCATTCGCTTGAAGGTAAGACTGGCCGTACGTTGTCCTTTTGTGCTCCCACCTCCAGGACCTACAGTCATATTATCACCCACAAGCTCCAGACACACATGCCTGACCTCGACGCTGAGCTCATACCTCGGATCTACAACATACTTTCCAGAGTTAGTATGTTGGTTCATCCATTTGTACTCGTGGTTGACTCTAAATCACCTTGAACGCATGGTGTACGTGTAGACGCTTCACTGCCCCCACCCTGCCAGGTTTAGCTTGCAAGGTGGAGCAGAGCGATAGTATGGCACACATGCTAGAATGCCACCTGTTTCCTTTTGATTACTCTTCATCCCTCTCATTCCTTCCTACTTCCGCCCTGTCAGCGGTCCCTCCAAACTTCGTGTCTTGGACTCTTTTCCCCTCAGACATCGACGTGCTAACCTATACTTCGTAGCATTCCGATCTCACATGGAGTGTGTACGGTGACCGTATGCATCACGCGCCAAGCCGCGTTCGTACGTTTTTTTGCCGCGCATGCCCATCTGCCTCCCTCCGAGTGTCCGTGGGGTCCCTCAGAGGTGGGGCCCTGCGCGCAGCTGTGCGCTACGTGGGTGTTCAAGCTCGGTGCGGCACGGGATAGCACCTGCGAGGGGCAACGGACTTCTCCCTTCTCCCGGCGGGGCCCCCGCTCTCTGCTCGGACTCCCTTCCGTGTCCGCCTTTCCACTGTTGGCCCGTGTCGCTCCTCCTCCTTCTCCTCCTCCTCCTCCTCCTCCTCCTCCTCCTCCTCCTCCTCCTCCCCCTCCTTCTCCCCCTCCTCCTTATAGATCACCCAAGGAAGGGCTACCCTAGGGCTACCCCTAGGGCCTACCCCTAGGGCTACCCTAGGGCTACCCTAGGGCCTACCCCTAGGGCTACCCCAGGGCTACCCTAGGGCCTACCCCTAGGGCTACCCTGGGGCTACCCCTAGGGCCTACCCCTAGGGCTACCCTAGGGCTACCCCTAGGGCCTACCCCTAGGGCTACCCTAGGGCTACCCTAGGGCCTACCCCTAGGGCTACCCTAGGGCTACCCTTGGGCCTACCCCTAGGGCTACCCTAGGGCTACCCTAGGTCTGTCCCCTCCTCCCTCCTCCTGGCCCCTCGTCTTCCGAGTCTCCGAGAGGGGGGAGGGAATCCCCGAGGGGGGGACGGTGTGCGAGGGGGGGTCCCAGAGGGGGGGTCAGCGAGGGGGGGTCTGTGAAGGGGGGGTCCCAGAGGGGGGGTCTGCGAGGGGGGGGTCCCAGAAGGGGGGTCTGAGGAGGGGTCCCAGAGGGGGGGTCTGCGAGGGGGGGTCAGGGGGGTCAGCGAGGGGGGGTCTCAGCGAGGAGGGGTCTCAGAGGGGGGGTCAGGGGGGTCGAGGGGGGGTCAGCGAGGGGGGGTCCCTAGAGGGGGGGTCAGCGAGGGGGGGTCAGCGAGGGGGGGTCAGGGGGGGTCGAGGGGGGGTCTGTGAGGGGGGTCCCAGAGGGGGGGTCAGCGAGGGGGGGTCCCAGAGGGGGGGTCTGCGAGGGGGGGTCTGCGAGGGGGGGTCAGCGATGGGGGGGTCAGCGAGGGGGGGTCCCAGAGGGGGGGTCTGTGAGGGGGGGTCTGCGAGGGGGGGTCAGCGAGGGGGGGTCCCAGAGGGGGGGTCTGCGAGGGGGGGTCTGCGGCGCCGGGGGGGGGTCAGCGAGGGGGGGTCGGTCGCCGGGGGGCGGCGCGGGCGCCCTGCCCTCGGAAGGGGGAGCGGGGGGGGGGGAAGCAGGGGATCGAGGGAGTAGCGAGGGAGGAGGAGGAGGTGGAGGAGGAGGAGGAGGAGGAGGGGGAGGAGGAGGAGGAGGATGAGGAGGAGGAGGAGGTGGCGGCGGAGGCGGAGGAGGCGGCGGGAGCGTCGTCGTCGTCGTCGTCGTCGTCGTCGTCGTCGTCGTCGTCGTCGTCGTCGTCGTCGTCATCGTCGCCCTCCGCCTCCCCCTCCTGCTCCTCCTCCCCCTTCTCCTCCTCTTCCACTCCCACTCCGCCACAAAGGGCATCAATATGTAATCCGCCAGCAAAGCAAGCAATGCCTTTAATGTCCCGCCCGCCCGCCCGACCAAAAGAATCAGCTTGTAATCCGCCACAATAGTAATCAACTTGTAACCCGCTGCCACATGGAATCCTTTGTAATCCGCCACCAAAGCAACCAATGCTTTTAATGTCCCGCCCGCCCGCCCGACCAAAGGAATCAGTTTGTAATCCGCAATAAAAGAGAATCCATTCGTAATTCGCCGCACAAGCAATCATTGCCTTCAATGTCCCGCCCGCCCGCCCGACAAAAGGAATCAATGTGTAACCTGCCACAATAAGAATCAGTGTGCCACCCGCCACGCATGCAATCAATGCCTTTAGTGTCCCGCCCGCCCGCCCGACAAGAATAATCAGTTGATAATCCACCACACAGGGAATCAATGTATGTAATCCGCCACCAAGGCAACCAATGCAATTAATGTCCCGCCCGCCCGCCCGACCAAAGGAATCAGTTTGTAATCCGCAATAAAAGAGAATCCATTCGTAATTCGCCACACAAGCAATCATTGCCTTTAATGTCCCGCCCGCCCGCCCGACAAAAGGAATCAATGTGTAATCTGCCACAATAAGAATCAGTGTGCCACCCGCCACACATGCAATCAATGCCTTTAGTGTCCCGCCCGCCCGCCCGACAAGAATAATCAGTTGATAATCCACCACACAGGGAATCAATATATGTAATCCGCCACCAAGGCAACCAATGCTATTAATGTCCCGCCCGCCCGCCCGACCAAAGGAATCATATTGTAATCCGCAATAAAGGGTTACCCCTAGGGCCTACCCCTAGGGCTACCCTGGGGCTACCCCTGGGGCCCACCCCTAGGCTACCCTAGGGCTACCCCTTGGGAAGCCTAGGGCCTTGGGTAGGGCCTACCCTTGGGAAGCCTAGGGCCTTGGGTAGGGCCTACCCTTGGGAAGCCTAGGGCCTTGGGTAGGGCCTACCCTTGGGAAGCCTAGGGCCTTGGGTAGGGCCTACCCTTGGGAAGCCTAGGGCCTTGGGTAGGGCCTACCCTTGGGAAGCCTAGGGCCTTGGGTAGGGCCTACCCTTGGGAAGCCTAGGGCCTTGGGTAGGGCCTAGGGTAGCCAAGGCCCCCGGTGATCTATACCCCCTCCTCCTCCTCTTCCCCTCCCCACTCGAACGGTAGCATAGCAGTCATATGGCGGGGTGCAGGGAGGGAACTTTTGTGGCCGTCTTTGGCTCAAGGTACCTTACCGCGGCCGCTTTACAGTCGTTTCAGACACCTTGCCGTACATCCGCTGCACATTGAAGCATCGTTTTTACTCTTCGCTCTACAGTCTAGTTGGTAGCGGAGCACGTTGCTCCGTGACCCGCAGCCGCCATGGCCCGCGAGGCTCTCCCCCGTGCCAATGGCGATTGTTTTGCAACCCGCTCTACATCAACGCGTACTACGCGTACTTGCTCTGGGCATCCACCTCGTCTCAGCAGGCGTCGTGTCTCGAGGGGCCGGCGGGGCCCCGCCGACCCAGCCGCCAGGAGAGGCCGAAGTACCCCAGCACGACCACTACTACCTGTGCCAGAACACCTACGAGAAGCACGACGCCCCCCGCGCCCAGCTTTCCCGTTCGGGCGGTGTCGAATTATGATCGAGATGCTCGGGGGCCTTCGTCGTCAAAGCACTCGCCTGGAGTGGTGCTGTCAGCGTCAGACTGTCGAGCGATCCGACTTCCACACTCTCGGTGTCGGCGCAGGGCCCCGAGCAACTGTGTTGCGGGAGCCCGATGGGGAAGAGAAAAAGGACGCACCGCCCTCATTGCGTCCGCATGTGGGTGTAGCCGATTCTGTCAAGCAGTCGTTCGATCCGACGCTCACATCCTCGGCGTCGCTAAGGCGTCCCGAGTTCTCCGCAACTATATTGTGGAAGCCAGGGGAGTCGCGTGCAGGCAAGAGCGGGAATGCAAGAGAGGGTCGGGCGACCATCGTGCCATCCTTCTGGGGGACCGCCGAATTAGTTTGGGACTATTCGTTATCGGTTGTCCGAGGCACGATCCTCATTGTTACGTGCGCGCTCCCTGCTTTTTGGCAGACCTGTATCCCTATGCGTACTCCTCTTGACTACCGTGCAGCTGGCAGTGCTCAGCACAGTGATAATACGACGCGCGACGAGTTCTTTCATTACTATGTGGTGGGTTGCTCCGAATGCAGTCCGCGCGCCAACCGCGCGACGGGAGGAAAGACCCAATGCGCTGATGAGGAGGAGCACGCCAGGGACATCTACCCACGACGGCTTCGATGATCACAATCAAAACACCGCCGTTGGCGGGGCACCAGGACTGTCGCGCCTCCTCGACGTCTGGAGGGCGGGCGCTCCACTTTGGATGGAAGGCCATCGGGGTGGGCATGGTCGCTGCCATCAGCTGCGTCAGGGCCGGGCGCGGGTGGTGGCGGCGGCGGCAACATGCGACGCCTCCGCGCGTGGGGGCCCGAGCAGCAAGCTCGCGTGCTCTTCGACGCTGGGTGCGGGAGGTGGTGCTCTGGTCAGTGGCGAACTCAGACCTTAACGGATTTCGCCACGCGGTCTAAGTCTCGTCTCGCTTGACCTGCATGGCTCGCGAGTGCGCGGGCCAGTGGCCGCCGGGTGTCTTCGTCCAAGGCCTGTAAGCGGCAAACACCTGAGCAGCACTTCCACAGCAAGGATGCTAATAATATGAGAAGAATAGAAAAATGTGCATGTGCATATATAATATAATAATACGTTTAGGCAATTTCCCCGGGGAAAAGGTAGGGCATGACTCTCCACAGCCCGGGCTCCCCCGGAGAACCTGCGGTTCACTCCTCCCCTCCTCCTCCGTTGCCCGGGGGATGTGGCGCCCGTGTTCCTGTTGCCCCTCCTTTCGTTGCTCGTGCTTTCGCCCCGCAGCCACTTGGGCTCCGTTGGCTGATGTGGGAGCCTTCGGAGCCTTCGGACCCTGATTCTGCAGGCGAGGCCCGCCCGGGAAAGGGGGGGCACCGCAACAGGGAGGGGGGGAACGGCCAGGAAGTGAAAGATGTAGGGAAAGGGAGGCGAGGGGGGAAGGTATGGATAAGGAGGAAAGGGAAAGGAAGAGTGGCTTTGAGGGGAGGGATTACCCCAGCGCGACCCTACTTAGGAGTCGGACCCCCTACGAAAGCAGCATTAGTAGTAACAGTAAAGTTCACTGCTGGTGGCCGCTGCCTGGTAGCCGGGTAGCCCTTGCGAGCGCAGGCGGTCGCTCGCCCTTGGTTTGGCCTGGCCTGGCCGCGGGCCCAGGCCGCCAGCCCGAAGCCCAAGGCCCAACGCCTTCGGCTTTTTGGTCATCTCACCAGAGGGCGGCGCGCTCCCGCTCCCGCGATCACCGCGGGCCGCGAGCACGAGCGACGAGCGGCCCCCGACAGGTTGCCGCCGTCGTGGGGCCAGCGCTGCCACATTGCCAACGTGGTCACATTGCAGTTGCAGTGCCGCCGCCAGCAGCGCCACCACAGCGCCCCGTCATTGCCGCCCCCCCTTCGGTCATTTATCTGGCGCGATCAGGGGGCCGCGCGCGGCATGCAGGCATGTTGCGCCTGGGCCTGCGTGCAGTTTGCACACCGGTGCAGCGCCTGATTTTGTAATTGTTGTCAATATGTCTGCCCTCGTCTGGACATATGCGCCGCGCCGCGCCTTGGAGGGCCAGGGCCGAGACGGACGCGCTCTGTTTGTTTTGTGCAAGTCTTGGCATGGGATGGGCACTTGGCAATTGAATTGGCCATGGCGCCGCGACCGTGCCCGTCGGGCCGTCGGCCAGCGGTTCGTTGCAATCATCGGTTTCGGTTCCATTTGGCAGACCAGAGGCTGTAGTAATTGTAGTTAGTAAGTAAGTGCTAGGTAGCCCTTGCGCCTTGCGCCCTTGCGGCCTGGGGCCCAGCGCCCCAACGCATGTGACTTTAGCCGAACTTTAGCCTAACTTTAGCCCTCGGGCAGGGGCCGGGGCCGAGGCCAATCTGCTTTTTTGATTATCCTTGTCGCGCCGCCCGTTGGCGTCGACGTCGCGCGCGCTGGGGGCGACGGGCCCGAGGCCCCCCACGGCGTCGGGCATCGGGCGGGCCCCGGGCCCGGCCAACAGGCGGGAGGCCAGAGCGCAAGCCAACAGGCGCGGAGCCTCCAACTCGGGAGCCAGAGCACGGCCAACAGGCGCGGGGCCTCCAGCCGAGGAGCCCGACGACCAGACGACGACGACGATGTCCCGCGCCAAGGCCGCCCAGGCAACGCCCGCAGAGGTTGCAGAGCCGCCCCCGGGAGGGGAGCCGGGGAGCAGATCGGGAAGCACGCGGCGAGGGTGCGCCCGGGGCGGGCGGGTATTTTTTCAGTTTCGGCGTTTTTGTATTTTTGCAAAAAATATAAAAAAAACGAAACGCAAAAACTATTAAAATAGTAAAAAAATAGTTTTTTCTATTTTTTTTCTATTTTTTTCTATTTTTTTCTATTTTTTTATAATTATATAAGAAAAATACATCTCCCCGGGAGAACACCTATTTTTCCAGTTAGAAAAATACATCTCCCCGGGAGAACACCTATTTTTCCAGTTCGCGCAAAGAGGGTGGCCGGAGGGATTACCTACTTTTCGGAGACCTGTCAGGATCTAGTTCCCCTTGTTCTCGGCCGTTCGGCTGGCGGCCCTCGGCGCTGAAGACGTCAGTGCTGGGGTGCCAGTTGGCTTGACGGGCCCAGGCCGCGCACTGCGGCGACGTTCTGCGCGAGGCTGGAGGGCGCCGGCCCCGGCGCAGCCCCGGCGAACGCCAAGCCAAGCGCAGTCGGACTCGTCGACGTCGAGCGCGGTCATGTCTTGCACCCAGAGCTTCTGGGCGGGGCATGGGCAGGCCCGGGCGTTGGCCTGGGCCATCGCTGGCGCCATGCTGGTTCATTCCAAGTCCAAGTCGCGCTCGGGCCGATCGGGAGATCCAGCAAATTACGGCACGGCAGACTGCCATTGTGCCATTGTGGCCTGGTGCATGTTGAGTCAGGATGATCCAGGATGGCTTGCTACCCGCAGGGGCGGTGGGTTTACCGTTTACCAGTTCTACAAGTCGGGCAGGCGCTGGCGCCACTGGGGCCGAACTCTTGGCAAACATCCACGCGTGCGGCATGGCAGGGGCAACGAGCTCGAGCTGGAATCCTCTGATGTGCCTTGGCAGGGTCAATGCTGGCAGCTGCTGGCAATGCTCGCAGTCGGGCAGGCGTTGGAGTCGAACTCGGCGTTGCCATATTTTTTGTTTCGTGATGCCCGGTGGGGTCCAGCGTGGCAACGCTGATCTCTACTTCGCCTGGAGGCGCTGGAACCGAATTGAGGCAAACCTCATGACTCATGCAAGTCGGCCTGGTGGGAGCAACGAACGCTGCAAATCCTTTCAGGGGGGCCTAGTCACTCGTCACTAGTCCTAGTGACCTAGTGGCAGCGACGCTCGGGCAGGCGCTCGAGTCGCATGTCAGCGACCTGGTTGTGGCAGCTTTGTAGCAGCAGCTAGCAATGCTGATTTCTTCATGGAGTGGGAACAGTGCGACGTGCTCTGGGCGCCTGGTTCATGGGTTCGGGCAAACCACTGTTTGCGCGTTTTCCCAGCATTGCTCCGACGTGCTTTCTGTCAAATAGGTCGCGCGCGTCGCGCGCAGTGCAGCGGCAGACGCGACGGCGAGCCCGGCGCACGGCGGCCGCGTCGATTGTTCTGCTCAGGCAGGGGCCAGAACAGGAGAGGGGGAGGATGAGAAGAGTCTTAGAAGGGGTGGGGGGGCCGGAAGGGAGGTGGACGAGCAGAGGAGGAAGGCGACGGTAGGCAGGGGTGGGCGAGGACGAGGGGGCGGGGAGGAGGGACGACGGCAGGAAACGACAAAGGAAGGGAAGCAAACGAGGTGGAGGAAGAGAGGAAGCGCTGCACACGATCCGTTCCCTGTTGGTTATATCCACTGCTGCGCGGGATCAGCTGTTTTTGTTGTGAGCTTGTCTGGTTTGCATGCGGTTTTCATATTATTTTGATATTATTTGTGTATTTTGAGCATTTTCGGCAATACGTTGTGAGCCTTTGGGCTGGGTTGTATTAATACAGAAACAATACAGAAATAATACGAGCGATATGGGAATGCCGCCTGTATTTTTATGATATTAATAGAGGGCGGTTTGTTTCTATGTTTTCGATAATAATAGGGGGCAACTTGTTTCTATTTTTTCGATAATAATAGGGGGTTTGCTCTTTTTGAGCTCCTCAGGAGCTTTGCCGGTTACAATCCAAGGCGGTCATGTCAACGGCAGCCCAGTGCCGCCCATGACCAACCTCACGCATAGCTTGGCTGAGCGGTGGGGCCAGCGTGGAGAGGAGGAGCTCGCGCAGGCAGCGTCGGCTCTAATGAACTTCGACCGACTGCAGCAGGAGCAAATCGGCAACCTCCTAACCATGTTTGACATCATCCGCAACAGGGCTACGAAGGCCTCAGCTGCCTCTTGCTGCGTGCGGCGGGTGTGTCGAACATCCAGTTAGCCATGGTCCCGCAGCACTGCGACGTGGTCCGCCCGACGGACGCGCCACAGCTGGCGCGCGTGATGGGCCAGCGACGCAGGTCTGGACATCTGGTCGAAGGCTCGCCGGGCAATCTCGCCCTGGCCGCGCGTTCGCCCCAGCTCCAAGTGTTCCTCGCAGGTGCGCCCGCGCGCGATCAAGATCAGAGTGCCCATGGCGCTGGTGCCTGATCGAGCTGGTCGGCGCGGGCCCGTCGGCCTTGGGGGCGGCGCCGAGTCCGACGGCAGTGCCGACTGCCACCGACGCAGGCGCGGCAGCACCGCAGGCGGCGTATTCAGCAGCAGGTTTCGAGTTCGGCACCGACTCCGCCGCCGTCGGCTCGCTGGGCGAAGAAATCGTTGCCGGCGACCCCGGACTGCGCGATGTCCCCATGGGGCAGCGCGGCGCGCGCCTCTGCTGGGCCTGCGAGCGCGCCAAGCCCCGATGGCCCCGCTTCGAGAACAGCGGGCCCGCGCGCCGTGCGCGGAGGGTCATCGGGCGTAAGGGCAAAGGCCGCGGAAAAGGCTACCGCGCCTTCCTGGCCGACTTGTCCGACAGCGACCGCCGCGAAACCTTCTCTGGCTTGGGGGGGGGCAGGGGTGGGCGAAAGGGCAAGCGTCGGGCCGGCGGATTGAGGTTCGGCCGACATGGCGACCTGCTGGGTCCAGTCGGGTCACGTCTCAAGTGCCACGAGTGCGACTCAAAGGAGCACCTCGTGCGCGACTGTCCCCTTCGGCGCCGGCAAGGGCGCGCTCTCTTCCTCGGTGCCCCAGCCTTAGCGGCGCCGCCGCCACCGACGCTGGCGCCCTCGCCGCTTGCGCGCCTGGGGTACCGCGAGGCGCCCGGGCCAGCCGCTCAACGACCGGCGTCAGGTGCCAATTCGGTCTGGATGGCCAGGGAGACCCGCGGGATGCCCGAACCTGTGGTTCTGAGACCCTATAGCAGTGGCCTATTGCAGAGCGCCGATCCCTGGAACGGCGGCCAGCCGACGTCAATTTCGGCAACTACGCGGCCAGCGCCAGCAGCAGCAGAAGCTCCCAGCGCTTCGTCCGACGGCTCCTGGCAGGCAGCTGGCCAGAGCCACTGGGCAAGTAAGTTGGGTGGGCATTTCGTCGTTTCCATCGGCTTCGCCCAACTCTCATGAGGCCGAACTCTGGCGACTGCGCCAGAGGATGGGCTGCCTCATGGGCCGCGTGCGACAGGGCTCTGCTCGATCGACGGACAGGGCGACCATGTTGCCAGCCCGCCCAGCAGGAGCAGGCAACGCAGAAGCACCCGCATCAACGCCATCTCCGACGCCGCAGCGCTGGGCCAGAGTGGCCGGTGCTTTCCTATTGGGGCCACGGCGAGGGTGCGACTGGGTAAGCGACATCAATGCCCAGGCCGCTGTGCCAGCTTCCCCATCTGCCGATGTGCAGTTGCTGAGCTGGGCCTACATGCCTGCAGTCTCAGCACTCGGCATCAGCGCGCCATGTGGATCGAGCTCCATGTGGCTTCCGCAGACCGCGCTGGTAGCCGTGTCGCCACCCGTGCCGGAGTCTACCAGCGATCTGGCTTTCTTCAACCAGCGCGCCCCCGAAGATGTGGGCCAGCCATCTGGGAGAGTGGCCGCGTGGTTCGCTGGCCGCGTCGCCTGGATATCCAGCGGCGCGCGATCCGACCGCGGAGTAGGCCCCGCACTCGACCGCGCGCAACGATGAGACCTCGACGAGCTAGCTCCACGGCGCCCGGCTAGTACATGAGCTCTTTCGACAACAGGGCGAGCAGCGACGACGAGCCGCACAGAGCTGGACAGAAACCCTTGCTAATCCACTCCTTGTGCCAGCTGCCGCGCCAGCTGCAACCCGCGTCGCGGTC
This sequence comes from Prorocentrum cordatum, assembly GCA_963575745.1. NCBI lineage: Eukaryota > Dinophyceae > Prorocentrales > Prorocentraceae > Prorocentrum > Prorocentrum cordatum. Next base: position 165,153 of record CAUYUJ010009058.1, on the reverse strand, counting down.
TTCGACGGCCGCGACCGGGAGTGTCCTATCTGCCTAGAGGCCTTAGTGCACGGTGATCGAGGTTTGCGCCTGCATTGTCGCCGCGTCTTGCACTGGGCAGGCCGCCTACTGCGCGTGTAGAACGCCGACGCCGACCTGTTGCGCTGCCTGGCGTGCCGCGGCCCGGCTGGCGTCATTGCCGAGTTCTGCTTCGTTGGTGCAGATCGTGCCGCGTCGGGCGCAGCAGCTGTGTTGGCGGCCCGAGCGGCAGACCCTGGTGCCCCGCCTGCGGCGCCGGCTTGGCCGATGCCAGTCAACGGCGTGCCTGGGGAGATGCCGCCGCGGCAGGGCGCCGAACAGACTCCTCGGCTCGCGCCGACACCGGGGGCGCCGCGGCAGGATCTTATGCTGTCCCCTGGCAGTGCTCCCAACTTTTTCTGGTGTCCGCTGCCGACGTGGCAGCGCCGTGAGATGTCCGCTTGGACCTGCCTGCCCCGCCGTGCCGACCGACGTATCCGTGGTGGCCAACCTCGCCAGGTACGGGCCCGATTCCACCGACCGACTCTCAGGCGGCCGTCTTGGTGTCATTGTGGGCCCCTGCGCCTGGGCCAACCTTTGGGGGCAACGCTTCGCGATGAACCTGGCCGACGAGGCCGTTGAGGCCAGGCTTCAGCCCGCATTGGCGAGGCAAGGGCTCGCGGGTTGCCCATTGGGAAGTACATTGCCTTATCGCGAACGCCACCCGCGACGACGTGACCACCCGGCGCAGCGCGCGTGCTCTTGCAGTGGAGGGCCGCGAAATCAATTGGAGCCCAGGCGCCGCGCACTTCGACCTAGAGTCAGCTCCAAGTGGCCACCTATGCATGCCAGTCGACGACGTTTGACCCGCTCCAGCCACCGACCGGGGATTACCACCTAAACATGCCACATCACTAGCAGTGGGGAGCAACCACCAGGACAACGACGCGACGCACGCAAGTTTAATTAAGTCAAAACACAGCTTCTTAGCCCCAGCGCGCAAGCACCAGTGCGGGGCGCAGCTCAGGCAGCAGGCTGCGATCTGTTCGCCTGCGCGGACGTCAGTATCGCGACCTCTGGTCGCGAACTGGTGTTTACGGGTGCGGCCGCTTTTGCGCCGTCGGGCACCTGCCCGCGGATCGCCCCCCAGGACTAGCCCTCAAAGGTGTCGACGTCGTGGGGAGGGGGGGGGTGATGGGCCCCGATTGCCGCGGCGAGATCAAGGTGGCCATGCGCGACGCCAACCCGCGGAGGTTCGTGGTCCAGCAGGTCTGGGGGATCGCCCAACTCATCCTGGAACGCTTCCTTGCGGACTCCGATATCGCGGTGGTTTTCCAACCTTCCTCCATCTTCCCGCGGCTCTGGGGGCTTCGGTCACGCTGGCATGGCGCGCTTCAGCCTGCGACCCCATGCCGCAGGGATCAGGCACCGCGGCGCCGACAGGGTCTCAGGGTAACTATGTCGCCGAAGACCCGGCGCAGCCGCTACGCTAAGGGTAGGGCGGGTCAGCTCGCGAGGCTGGCCCAGCCGACCCGCCCCCGCAAAAGCGGGCAGCAGGGCCAGGGCGCCCCGCTTGGGTTCTGGAGAGGGCGTGACACCTCACGAGCATTGTATAAGCATGGCTTCGACGTCATTCGCACTGCCAGCTCCGATGGTGCTGTCGCGGCGCTAGCTGACCTTGCTTTTCCCAGCTCCACCTGCAGCGTTCATTCCATGAGTCACGTGTGACACGGGCAGGGGCGATGCTGACCTCTTTCTCGACTCCCTTCCCGACTGGTGTCCACGAGTCTAGTTCTCTGAGGCTAGAACCGTGATGCGCGGCCAGACTCGAACGCCACTTCCACCTCCATGGCTGCGCGCCGCCGCGACGCCGGGCAGCGCGCTCAGCGCAGCAGCGCCAAGCGCCATGCCTGATACCGTAGATCACGAACACCCCGTGCAGTACATGTCGTGGACGATTGCCATATTCGCCGAATATGGCGATCGGGGCGGCAATTCGGGGCGGATTCGGGCCGTTACTCTTGCGCCAGAGGCGACTTTCGGGGTTGCAATTCGGGCAGTTATTCTTGCCCCAGAGGTCTGAAACACACGAATGACGACAAGTCCGAGCAACCATGAGGTGTTCGACAACTGCGTTGTGGGCACCTACCCCACAGCGGAGTACGTGCGCCAGAAAGCGAATGTAGAGGCGGGCCACGTCCACGAGGCACGCAAGCAGTTCGTATAGGACCACCGCGACGATTGCGGCACCGACCTGACAGGTCTGGCCCCATATCTTCTGGGCTTCCCAGCCATTGGCGAGTCAGGCTACGCCGACGAGTACGACGACGACGACCTCCGCGGCAGCCTTGCCTCAGGTCGGCCTGCGCGATGGTTTTCAGGGTTCGTCGGCCCCAGCATCAGATCGCCATCTGGCGAGTGTTCAGACGTCGCAATTTTCCGAATTCGACGACGTGCACCTCTTCCTCACCTACCTCACCTCCATCGAGCACGGCGCCGACATCTTGGAGATACTCGGTGGGGGGGGCGCGGGCTGGCCGACTCGCTGTCCGCCGCCGCCTCAGGGCGCGTGCCAAGTTTGACGTGAACAACGGGATGTGACCTCAACGACGAGAGCCAGCAGAATGCCGCGGAGCGATGCATCCGACAACGCCGGCCTTTTGTGGCCATCGTGGCTCCCTGCTGGCCCTTCGGTCTTTGGGCCATTGTCAATTACAAGTGCAGCAACCACGCTTGTCTGCGATCCTGCCAGGGTGCAGCGCCTCATGGACGATTCTGCGTTTACGTAGCACAGCTGCAGCTACAGCTCGGAGGTTACTCCGTCAACGAACAGCCCGACCCGTCGTGGCTGTGTGCCGAGCCGCTCTTGCCAGAAGCATCAACAGCACCGGGCGTGCACGAGGTCATTCGCGATCTCTGCCAACTTGGACTTCGAGATCGCCGCGCGGGTATTTTGAGAAAGATCACCGGCCTCGTCTCCGACGCCCGGGAGATCCTCGAGTAGTTCGTGAGCTGCAAGTGCACCAAAAAGCACGCGCGCGTGCACGTCGAGAACCACGGCGGCGCCGACGCCCAAGTTTGGCCATGGAAGATGGTCGAAGGGCGTGTCCAGGTCATCGTGGACCTACGCCGACGCCTGAGACGACCGCGCGTGGCGAACTATGTTCTCCTATGCGATATCGATGCGGCAGCCTTTCCAGCGGTGGCCTCAGGGGCCATAGAGGGCGAAGTCAGGAGTGTCATGGCCGCTGAGCGCGCGCGCGAGTCGCGCACGGCGCGCCGACGCAACGTGCGATTGGATTCGCACATGCAGTCGCTCATGCGCTCCCGAGACCCGGCCGCCTGCCGGCACCCTCGCGCGCCCCAATTCATTGGGAATGCCCTGGCTGCCGTGGGGAGAAAGAACGCGACCATCCAGCGCGCGCCCACGGCAAATTTAGGTTCGCGCATCCTTATGTGCGGCCGTTTCGCGACCACGTACTGACCAACGTCCGCGAGCAACACCGCGACATGGGGCCGCGCCCTACCGCGATGAACGGGCTCAACTACCTGGAGAAGCCGACCCCGGAGAACCAGAGGTGGCAGCATTACCGCCAGCACCATCAAGTGCGCTGGGGGCCAGCTCGTCCTCTAGCGCTGGGGCTCAGGGTAGTGGGGCAGCAGCTGTGTTGCTGGTCCACGACTACGAGCCAGTCGAACAACCGGCACAGCGTCGAGACGGGCAGCGCGAGCTGCCGATGCTGCTGTTGGCAACCCAACGCCTGCGGACTGGACTTGCTTTGAAATCGCCGCGTCACTGCGAGCGCTGCGCGGCGACTCGCACAAAACGCGCACGCGAGAACTACGCAAGCTACATCTCCGGTTGTGGCACGCCACTTCGGAGGAGATGGCGCGAGCACTGCGTGCAGCCAACATGCCCTTGGCGATCCTTGACCTCATTTCCGCAGTGGCCAACACATGTCGGGAATGCCGTAGATGGCTACCGCCAGCACGCCAAACCATTCCTACACTGCGTCTTTCGACGCGATTCAACCAGCACCTTGAATGCGACATCCTGTAATGCAATGGTCGCATGATGCTGTGCCTGATCTGTTGCGCCTCAAGGTGGCGCAACGGCCGGGAGATCACGGACAGATGCGATTCAACGATTCAGCGTTGCTGGCAGGAGGTGGCAGGTCATGGATGCAGCTATTTGGATCAATTGAGACCTTCACCGTGGACGGCGAAGGCTGGATGACTTCCAAGCATTTCGGGAGAGATGAGGAGGGGGGGTGCCCGGGTGGTCATCTGTGCTCCACGCCAGCGCGCTCGTTTCATAGAGCGACGTGGTGCAATTCTGCGACGTGGGCTAGTTGCGCTGCTACGCGCCACCGAGGAGGAGCTGGAGCGCGAAGGCATCGCCGCCAACTTCATTTCCATGCTGGCCCGCGCCATCTTTGCGGGCAGCAGCCGCGCCCGCGTGGTCGGCGTTGCGCCATGCGACGTCTTGTTCGGCAGGCTGCGCGCTGCCACCTCGAAGCAGACGAGGAGTGTGAAGGCGACTGTCTCGCTGGAGCCAGTCCCGCTGCCGGTGGTGAGGTGCAGCCCAGCCGACTGCTGTGGCGTATCCGTGATATCGCCCTGCAGCGTATGACCGAGGCTTCTTTGATCGCCCGCGTCAGCCGCGCCTTCCGGACACGCGCCACCGAGACCAGAGAGGGACGCTTCAACATGGGTGATCAGGTGGAAACCCATTGGCCTCCCAGCACAGAGGACGTGTCAGGCTGGGCAGGTCCCAGTGCTGGTTTTTCTGTAGACCTGGCCAGAGGCAAGGTTGCGGTCAAGTACCGCAATGCTGAGATGGTGCGAAGACTACAGGACGTACGGACATCGACCAGCGCCGTCCTCAACGACATGGGCACCGGCATGGCGCGAGCAGGCCTGATCTCGGATCGCGTGGAGGACTTCCTAGGGCACATCGCGCCAGGCTCAGGAGCCTGGGCCATCGGGTTTCGGCCGCTGGGGGGACGAGCGCTGACCAAGCAGGCTCGGCAACGCCCTGATGTCCTGCGTGCTCTGCGCCTGTCTCGCAGATGATTCCAGCTACCTAGGCGTTCGTGCCGTGCGTCTCGTGCGCGGTTAGAAATCTGTGGGCGATTGGCCAGGTTGCAACAGCAGACGGGTCATCTGGTGGTTCCCTCGGGACCCAAGCGACGTCCACCAGCTGCGTTTGGACGGCTTCGGGTTCGACGCCCGCAGTCTTATCGGCGAGCAGTGGAAGGGCGCTCGCATCATCCCGTTTGTCCTGAGTGACGAAGAACTACTGGCAGCCGACGCCTGGCAGGGCCAGGACGGGACTTTCGATGACTGTGTCATCGACGTCCCCGAGGACGCCTCCAGCGTCGCCGAGGGTGGTTCACCATCAGCCCTGTCGGTGATGCCTGAAGAGGCCGACAGCGATTTCTCCGGCCACGTCCAACAGGTGATGTTGATAGCTTGGCAGGTAGTCGAAGGCGCGGAGGATCTGGCCCAGGAGCTACAGGAGCTGGAGAGCCCCGATAGCCAGCAGGTGGTCTACGCTGCAGCCGAGCACGCGGCCGCCAGCATAGGCCGCAGGCCGCGCGAGTGGCCCCGGCGCCTGGGGATTCAGCGCCAGCGTCAGCAAATCTACGCGCAGTGTCAGCACTTCGCTTGAGGAGGAGGGGGGTGATGGAGGAAGACGCGTGGAGTTATACTTGGGCCCAGGAGTGCGGGAATCATTCATGTCTGAGCGGTCGCGAGGGCAACTGTGTTGTTGGCGGGCCCGCCGCGGCCGCGCTTGAGGTCTGCGCCGCCGTCGAAGCCGCGGTAATCAAGCGCGACGCCGGTCCCCTTGCCGCAGAGGAGTTGTCGAGGCCGACCGAGGAGGTGGCCGCTGCCGTCCACGAGAAGCTCACCATTTGCGTCGAGTACAAGTGTTTCGAGCGACGCCCTCTGGAGGGCGATCGGAATGTCGTGGATGCCAGGCGCGTGTTCAAACGGAGGCACTGGAAGGGATCGGACGGCAAGACTGCTGGGATCATCTTGCGCAGCGCGGCGCTGAGGGGCTTGCGCGACATGAGCGCCGGAGCCCTGGAGGCGTTCGCCGGCGCGGCGAAGCGGGCGTCTCGGCGCATTCTGTCCTCAGAGGCGGCTTGTCGCTCGCGCTGGGTGTCCGTCGCCGCGGGCGTCGAGAAAGCGATCCTGCGGGGCGCGGCCTATTCTGAGACGCAGGGGCAGGGCGAATCACCGACAGAGGTAACATTCGCCCTGCAGTCCAGCAGTGCGGCCATCCTCAGGCAGGTCCGAGGCTGCGAGTCCTTCGACGAACGGACATAGTGCCTGCGCTGCGCCGTGCGGGGCACGGGTTGCAAGGATGCGCTCAGGCTCAGGGCTGTCTTCGACTGCGCGTAAGAGTGACCCTTCGCCAGAGTGGCCTTTGGTGCTGGCCCGAAGGGGGGTCGGGTGATTTGTCTTGTGGAATGAGCTTGACCTCGCGTCGGCACCCGCATCGCGTGATTACGCTCGCATCTGAGCGCGCCAGGTTCGGGCCCGCTCCTTGCAGTCGACATCAACGCATGCGCGTCGCACCCTACAGGTTGCATGTGTTGCCCGAGGGGGGCTGGTCGACCAGGCGGCGCGTTTTCCGGCCCAGGGCCAGTCCCGAACCCCAGCCCAAATTCTTAGACGTCTGGCTTGAATTTGCTTGGATATATCTGGATATTTCGGAATACCTCTGGATATTTTCGAAAATGTTTGAACGTGTTTTTCGAACCAGTGGGGATCTGTACGAATAAAAGTTACCCGGAAATATTCAAACATTTCGGATCTCGGAGGGGGCCGGTTTTGGCCATGGCGCCGGGCCTGGTCAGACGTCATCGTGATGCAGCCCGGCAGTGCCAGACCTCATCGCGGTGGCCCCCGGCAACGTCTGCTTTCGCAGCGCCTTCGAAGTGCCATTCGGGGCGCCCGAATTCAATCGGCGGAATTCCGCGGTTGCCCGCTGGCGCAGAAAAACTTTCGAGTGGCGCCCCGCCGATCGTCGATGCGGCGCGGAACGCGGGCTAGAGCGACTGCGTTGGGCCCCCACGGGCGCCCCCGAAGCCGTTCGCCAAAGGTCACTCTAGCCTAGGGTCAACCCTACGTGTAGTCGATGTCTCCATGAGGTCGCCAGGACCGCGCGCTCGCCAGAGCGCAACGCCGAGCCGACGCGGCGGGGCCCAGAGCTTGAGGTCAAGCACGAGTCGTCCGGCACCAGCGACGCCAGTGCCGGCGGCGCAGAGCTGGTGCTCATGCTGTCCAAGCGCGTCGACGACATGAAGATCTCTGGGCGCAGGGGGCACGGAGACCTGCTGATCGGCCACATCGAGGGCGTCTTTGGCAAAACGAAGGGTGATCGCGACGACTTCACCAACTACTGCGGTGTCCACCAACACCGCAGTGCCGATAGTGCAGTGACGCTCGTCCAGGACGAGTGCATGAACGCGCTGATCCCCGTCGGGCACGTCGACCTAGTCAAGTCAAAGGCCAGCGAGCCGACCGAAGGTCCACCTCCGAACCCCATTGTCTCCCATCTCGGAGCAGCTGCTCATGCGCTGCTCACGCGACGCCGCGTTGCCGTCTACGTCGTCGCGCTGCAACGGGTCAAGAACAGGCTGCCCGTCAGACGTGCGATGTAGCCCAAATGCGTTGTTCTGGCCATGCACAACATCAAGGCGCGCGTAGTCTTCAGGGCGATGAAGTGCGCAGGCCAGATCTGCGTGCGCAGCGACGGCTCGTTCAAGCGTGGGGAAGAGACGGGATGCGGCATGCGTGGCGCCGCATGCGTGCGTTTGGCCAAATGCCGCAGCATTGGTAAGCAGGTCTGCCACTTGCTCGACGCCGTGAGCCGATCGTACAGACTTGTGTAGATCCTCATTCGGCTCCGAGCTGCTCGCTGCGTGTGGCGCAGCAGGCGAGTTGAAGGCGTGCCTCCTGACTCTCCGCGAGATGGTGCGCGGGCCCGCCTCGGCAGACGAGATCAGGAGTCTGAGGGGAGCTGCTCTGTGCCGGCTGAGCTGGTCGTGAACGGCATGCCCGTCCTCTCCGCCGTGGCCATGGGCCACGTGCGGTCGCTATCGGATAATGGCATGGCAGGCCGCCCGTTGTGGCTGGCAGACCAGCTGCGCGCCGAACAGTTATCCGACATGCTGTTGTGCGACGCCCGCGACGCGAGGGCCGACCCCGTGCCGGCGGCAAATGTCGGCCGGGAGCTCATCCTCGACACCGTGGAGGGGGAGCTCGCCCACGCGCGCCCCGCGGTGAGGTTGATCGAGGGGCAGCGTGAGAAGACAGTGCTGAGCTCCCAACGCAGCGACCTGGACAAGGAGATCGGCAACACCGCTGGCTAAGCCATCTGTCGTAGTACCTCCCGAGCTGTTGTCGCGAATGCAGCTTCAGAGGAGCATGTCGCGAACTGTGTTCGCGAATGCGACGCTGCCGTCAGCCATCTATTACAGGTACTTCGGCTGCAATCCAGTTCGGTACAGAGAGCGAGAGAAGTGCAGAAGGTCGCATGTCGTGAGCTGTGTTCGCGGATGCGGTGCAGTCAACATGTTATCGAGGGGCTGCCGTCTCGAACTGTGTTCGAGAGGGAACACGTGAGGTGTCAGTCTGTGTGCGTTGTAATTGTCTGTTGCCAATGGTTTTCTTATGAGGAGCCTGGTCAATTGAAGGTTCCCTGGCGCTGTGACTTCCAATGAATTGGGTGGTCAGCAGAACCCCCTACTCTGTGTTGTCTGCTGCCGCAATTGTTTATGGTTTCTCCGTTGTGGCTTGTTGATGGTTTGGACGGCTTGCCTCTGGGCTGCCAGCGAAACGCGTCGGACCCGCTTGAGCACATTTTTCAAACGGTAGCATAGCAGTCATATGGCGGGTTGCAGGAAGGGACCTTTCGTTGCCTTCTTTGGCTCAAGGTTCCTTACCGCGTCCGATCTGCTGTCGTTTCAGACACCCTGCTCTACATCCGCTTCACATAAAACCGCAGCTTTTTACCCTACGCTCTACATTCTAGTTCCCCTCCTTCCTCCACCTCCTCTTCGGTTCGCCAGGAGGAGGTCGTCGTCGTAATCGTTGTCGTCGTCGTGGTCGTCCCTGTCGTGGTCAACCCCTTCCTCCCCCTTTCCTCCTCACTCTTCCGTCCGTTCCCCCAACCTCCCCCCTCTTCCTCTTCCCTCTGTCCTTTCCCGTCTTTCCTGTCTGCTTGCCTCCTTCCCTCCCCTGCCTTCGTATCCTGCCGCTGCTCCACCCGTTTTTGCCCTCTCATCCATCCACTTGCCTCCATTGTCGCCTGCCGGAGACGTTCTAGGACATTCCCCAAATTCTCCATGAACCTCTGGAGACAGGCCTGAGCCGCACCCCCCTTTCCAGCAAGCGTTGCAGAACCGCCCAGACTTCACGTTGCGGGCAGCGTTGGGGTGGGCACCGCGGTCAAACATTCGTTCCTGCAACAGTTCGCCAGCCCGCCGTGGTGAAAGACCATCCTTCGTGGTCGTGCGGCTGAGCGGCAATTTCGTGGATTACGAGGCGCATTGGACTTGCGGTGCGGCACGGCACTGCCTCCGCTGGCCTCGCTCACCTTCCTCGTGCGCCTACGGCGGGTGATCTTCGCGAGGCGCTGTGGCGTCGACTTGCCCAGCAGGTCGCCCCCCATGGGATCATGCTCGCCACCCTCGGGGGCCGACGTTAAGTACGTTGCGGAGGTGACGGGCCGCCGCTGCAATACGACAGCGGTCGCGATAGGAGGGCGTGACCGAGCGACGAAACCAGCTGGCAACGACACCTTGCGCGACCTCGCTGCCTTCATCAGCCGGACACGTCTGGGGCTTCTCCTACCTCTTGCTCCTGCCTCGACCGGTTATGTTCCAACCAGTCGGTAGCGGAGCGCCTCCACAGGGCGATGAGTTGCTTCGCGCTCGCCCGGTGCCCCAAGCTCTCACGGCACTGGGCCATCAGCTTCCGACGAGGCACTCACGGGACGAACTCGCGAAGCTCCCCGACCACGCGATTGAGCACCCACAGTGGCCAAGGCTAGTGTCACTGGCCTGGCAGGGCCTACTGAAAGACGAAACTTGCGCCTCACCCTCTGAGGGCCGAAAAGCGACGCGCTGTCCGCAGCCTGAACAAATCCTTTGGCGTTCCAGCGGACGAGCTCTCAAACGAGGGCAGGATCGGCTTGACCATGAAGTTCCTCGGGTCGTCCCAGCGTGGGGCCGCAACGGGTATCAACGAGTGCATCTTGCGTTGCCATGTCCTCAAAAGCCTGGTTGACAATCCCTGCGACGTTTCCTCCAGCCGTGGCCGCCGCCTGCGACTGGTGCGGCAGCACGCTTTGGACTTGCCCGCTCCCATGCCATCGACGAAGTGAGCCAGCTCCATAATGCCCTCCTCGACCTTGCACCCGACCAGGCCACGCGACGACCTTGCACCCGACCAGGCCACGCGACGGCTTCAATGCAACCGCCGCCCAGTTTCCCGTTTCGCACCCTCCCGAGGTTGCCCCCACGGCGCCGACTGCAACCAGCGCGGGTGTGGACGCCTCCTTCGTCGACCAGACCCTCCAGGACCAGTGGAGGCGAGCATTCCGCCGCATTGACACCAGCCGGTTGCGACAAGAGTGGCTCGCGGACGATCAGGAGAGAAAGAAGGACGTACACGTACATGAATCCGTGTTGGTTTTGGAAGTACGCATTGCGCGAAGGCGAATGCTCGTATCACGCGGCCAGTCTCGCGGATCAAGAAACCGTGTTAATGGACATAGCTGGGCGCGCACGTCCTGTGCGGGCTCCCTAGACGAAGCTGCGCACTTTCCCCCTGCCGCTCGAATGCTTCCAGCAAGCCTTTGTCGTCACAACACGAGCAGCTCTCCAGGCCAGGATGGCATGCCACTGCGGGCCTGACGGAAGCTGGAGACAGTTGCGGCCCGCGCCTTGTGCGACGCCTTCCTGGCCATGGTGAGCTCCAGGAGCTTGGGCTTTCTGAAGAGTGGTTGGAACGATGTCGGCAAAGATCCATGGTGCTTTTGTCCGAGAAACCAACTCAGCGACGCAAAAGAAGGGAGTCGTCTGCGCCGACATTGGCGCGTAAGCTGCCCGCGTAAGCTCGCGCGTGAGCGCCCTCGTCTCCAATGTAGCGTGCCGCGCTGGGTGCCCGCGTAAGCCGCCACGTGAGGTCGCTGCGTCATTCCGCGTAAGACCCGTTTTTGATCGTCGCTCAACTGGCTGCACCGCAGGCGGCGTGGCCTTCTTCATGCCTTCCTGCACGCGCGCGCTCAACATCACCAGCGCTGCAAACAGGATCATCGCTGGCGCTCCTCCTCCTCCTCCTCCTCGTATTCTTCTGCCTCCTATTCTTCCTCCTCCCCCTCCTACTCCTCCTCCTCCTCCTTCTCCTCCTCCTCCTCCTCCTCCTATTCCTCCTCCTCTGAGCTTATGGATCGAGCCGGCGGTCGCTCCGGTGACCTCTGTCTTCCAGCGATGCTTCTTGCAGGGCCGCGCCATGTTGGCCATGGTGCAGCTCCACTTGGAGCACGAGGAGGAGGCGGCGATCCCATTAGATTTCAAGGTCGCGTTTCGAAGAAGAAAAAAAAACATAAACAGAAACTTTTGGCGCTCCGCGCGGATATCTTGGATCCGCGCTGAGCACCCCCGGCGGCGCCTCCAGCGCCGACTCTGGCGCGCTCCGCGCGCCAAGGAGGGGGGTCCATCGCAGATCCAAGAAATCCTCGCGGAGCGCCAGAAGTTTCTGTTTATGAGGTTTTCTCTTCCTCTCTACGAGGGCGCGGCGGCGGTCCCCTTCGATTTCGAGGCCGCGCTCCCGAGCGCGGGCCAGCACATCCTCCTGGGCTTCCTGGTTGCCCGCGGCGCGTTGGACGGGCGCCTCACCTCGGTCACGGCTCTGCGCCGCAACGGCTGGTGCCTGAGCATCGCCCAGAGCGCCAAGCTCGACGGCTTGGAGTTCGCCGCGGGGGTCCAGCAGGGCTCCCCTCTTTCACCGCTGCTTTTCGCTGTGATTTCTTACGTTTTGCTTCGTCGACTTTGATGGGCCTGTTTTCCACCATCTCCACCATAAATTGGAGGAGGAGGAGGAGGAGGAGGACCAGGAGGAGGGTGGTGGTGGTGGAATACAGGCCCAGCAGACTTCCTCGGTCTGCTCCCGAGCCCGTCCAGCGGGGCAGCGCGCTCTCGACGAGCACGAGCGGCCGTCGGGGCTGCGGTGGCGCCCGGGGAGGACCGTTCTGGGTCCCCCCCTCCTCGGCTTGTGGCAGTGGCCCCGGCGCGCTTGCAGGCAGGCGCGCCTGCTTTGTAAGGCGGGCGTGTCCCTCTACAGGAGGAGCATTCAAAAATGGTAGAAAAGTAGTCTGGGGACGATTCGTTCGAATCTTTTGTTTTGTTTTGACCATTTTGGAATATTTGTTGCCATTCTTTATTTTTCGTCCGAGAGCCCCCTGTAGGAGGACACGCCCGACCTAAACCTACTTGTCCGAAGTGGGGCTCGGGCGCGGGACCTTCTCGTGGGCGAAGCCGCTAGGGAAGTACATCCCACGGCATGCTGCCCACCATCTTGGCCTATCACTACCTTTTCCTCCCTCACTCCAGCGGTGTGCTGGCCGATTCTGTGATAGCCGTTTTCGGGATATTTTAGTTGTGCGCTGCGTCTCCTCGCGGGCCCTCGTTGCGCTTCTGGCCGAGCAAGGGTTCGACACCCTTTTTACGGGTTGCGATGTTTATCACCCCGCCTCTCCCCTGTAGTGGTCGTCGTCGTCCTCTTCCCTCTCTGGTCTCGTGCCCTCGCAGGCGTGCTCGTCGAGTGGTAAGTTTGGGGGGTCCAGACTTGCTTCTTGTGGCTGCGTTGCCGCAGTACCCCCCCCTCCACGCGAAACCTCCCGAACCCCACAACGCCGCACTCTGTCACGGAGCGGCGTCGCCCCGACCGTGGCGCGCCGTGTTTTTTTTAGGCCTCGACCCCTTCCCTGAGGCAGTTTTTTTTTTTTTTTTTTTTTTTTTGTTTTTTTATCCTGGGTCGTTTTCGATGGCCCTGGTGATCGGGGGCAACGACAGAGGGGGAATAGGCATAGGGGGGGATGCATCGACCCCCCCAAAATCGCCCACGGATCGCCGATAGGGGGCCCGATAGCCCCAACCTGCCCAGGAAGGTGCGGATTCACTATTGGAGGCCTATGGCCGACCGATCGGCGATGCGTCGCCGATTCCAGGTCGATGCATCGCCCCCTATGCCGGTCCCCCCCCCTTTCGCTGCATCTCAGGTGATCGGACGCGACTGGGTCTGTGACTGGAGGTCAGACATGGCCTCCCTGCCTCGTCCTGGGGCGCCCGGCCAGAATGCCGAGGCGACTCCAGCCGTGGCGACGGGAACGCCCAAAAGGGTGAGCCACGCACGGAAGCCCAGAGTCTCGAGCTTGCCTGCCTGTCTGCCGTGGCCTGCCTGCCTGCCTGACTGCTGGCGCGGCCTGCCTGCCTGGCCCTCCCCCCCGCACGGACCGTGCACAGACTGCTGGCCAGAGCGTGCTCGCCCGCGGCTCCAACGAGGACCCGCGGGACGCCGCCGCCGTGGTGGTGGCCGTCGTTGTGGTCGTCATTGTCGGCGTGGTCTTCGTCGTGGCAATGGTGGTCGTGGCGGTGGTACTTGCTCGTGCCTTGTTTCCCCCCTCCTTGTTTTCCCCCTCCTCGTCGTCGTCGTCGTCCTCCTCCTCCTCCTCCTCCTCCTCCTCCTCCTCCTCCCGCGCCCCCCCCTCGTGGCAGGGCGCCTTAGTCTGTCGCACCTCCGGCGCCCATGGCTCCGTGAAAGCGGCCAGGAGCGGCAATGCTTCGCCGTTCGCGCTCACCTCTCCTCCGGCCTGGGTCAGGGGTTTCGGGTCGGACGAAAGGGGGGGATTGGGAAAGGGGGGGTTACGGAATTTGCTGCATGCAGCTGGTTTCGGCCCCGCCGAGGGGCCCATTCCTCGATACATGGGCGCCTCCCGGCGCCAGGAGGCGCCGGGAAAATCAGCTACGCGAGCTGATTCTCAAACCCCCCCTTTGCTATCCCCCCCTTTCGCCCGACCCGAGGGTTGCAGGTCCGGAGTTGTACAGTATTGGCGTGCTCGTCGGCGGTCGTCGTTGTTTCGGTCGTCGCCGTTTTCGTGATGTCGGTGGTCGTCGTCGGCGTCGTCGTGCCATTTCGGCTCCAGTCGTTTTGGCGTGGCCCCGCCGCGTTGGGGCTTGGGCAGCAGGCGGCTGTCGGGTAGTGCGATCGCCAGTCGCGGTCCATCGTGCCGTCGGCTAGGCGTTGTCGGCTGGAGCCGCTGATGTGCGGTGGGGGCGTTGGTTAAGGAACGTGCCCAGGAGGCTTCAGACCCTGGAGGGTTCCTTATCTGATGAGGGGGGCGGTGATATCCACGGCCAAGCCTCGATTGGAGTTCCACTGGCCTCCAGACCCTGGATTCCTTATCCAAGGGCTCCTTATCCAATGCCCCCACCGTAGTTTTCCTCGCAGTCGAATGCGGTTTTATCCAGTGTGGAACTGTGCCCGTTTTCGGCAGAGGGGGAGCAAGGCGAGGACATCTGCGTCGGGATACACCCTTGGTCTGGTATCTCCAGGAAGCAGCGGCTGCCAGCAGCTGCATGACCACGGTTCGGCCGCCACCTGTCCATCGTGCCACGTGCGGCGTTCCAAAAAGGGCCTCGCCTTCGAAGATCGAAGGAGTCGGCATCTCTTCCTCGGCGGAAGGTGGCGGACGGCGGTGGAAGTTCGGCGGGAGGCGGCGGAGGTAGAACGGGGGCTGCTCCGCTGGCGGAAGCCGGCGAGGCTCGGCGGAAGGCGGCGGACGCAACAACCTGCCTCTCAAGAGATGGCAAGGTCTGGTGGTTCAGGGTGTCTCGAGCCTGCCACAAGCGGAGGGGATGCCGATCGAATCTGCGTGTGCACTCTCCCCAAGGACTTCCTGCGCGCCTGGACTTCGCAGAAGGCCAGCCCCCGACCCTTCTTCGTGACCGCGCGTCCTGGTCCCAAGCACAGCCTGTCCGAAGCCGTCCTATGTCCATGAATCAGCACTCATATTGGTTGGGTAAGTGCGTGTGTGGAGGAGGGTGAGGGCAAGGAGTGCTTTTCTTCCTTATCCTCTCCCTGTATCAATCCAAGTCAGCCTTCTCATCGTGTTCCTCCGCCTTCTCCGTAGCCATTTTGGCTCAAGTTCGAAACGTGCGTCCCTGGCGCTTCGAACTTGGACGCTGCCAAAGGGTGGCCCAAGCGTCCAGGCTGAGGGTAGGCCTCGCTCCCCAGTCGTGCGCCACAGCACGCAGCATTTTGCATGCAATTTCTCGCACCACTCCCGTCTCCCATTCCGCACGCCGAGTCGACCGTGCCCTTCTTGTGCATCGGAGATCGGCCAGAGACAACCGTGTTCTCGAGCACGGCGAGCTGGATCGCCATCTCGACTGCAAGGATCTCCATCTCATCCTCGTCGTCCTCCATGCCGGTCGTGACCGCCTGAATTTGCTGCGGGGGTCCAGGACACTCTGGATCACCTGCCCAGTGACCCACCTCGTCGCACACTCGGCACCTGGAGTTCTTCTTCCGCTTGTCGAGCGTGTCCTTGATCGGCTGGATCTTGGCTCCACGCCCCGGCTTCCTGTCGGTGGCAAGGCGGCCTCGGCCGCGCGCCTTTCTCGGCGGCGGGGCGACTGCGGCGCCTCCTCAGCCAGAGGAGGAGGAGGAGGAGGAGGAGGAGGAGGAGGAGGAGGAGGAGGAGGAGGAGGAGGAGGAGGAGGAGGAGGAGGGGGAGGAGGGAGGAGGAGGAGGAGGAGGAGGAGGAGGAGGAGGGAGGAGGAGGAGGAGGAGGAGGAGGAGGAGGAGGAGGAGGAGGAGGAGGAAGGAGGAGGAGGAGGAGGAGGAGGAGGAGGAGGAGGAGGAGGAGGAGGAGGAGGAGGAGGAGGAGGAGGAGGAGGAGTGGGAGCCGCCCTTCTTGATGTTGTCGCGGGCCTGGCGTGCCATGGCGAGCGCCTCCGAGAGAGCTGCACCGCCGCCCTCCCGGCTGCCTCTGGCCTGGTCCCGGTCGGGCTCCTCCTCGTTGATGCCGCCGAGGTCGGCACGGCTGGCTTCGATTCCTCCGATTCGATTCGACTCGACTTCGATGGCCTCCGATTCCGATTCGATTCGATTTCGGATTCTGACTTGGGCTCCGATATCTCACTCGAGGCCCACCGGCCTGCTGGTCTCCGACTCGGCTGTCGATTTCCGCCGATCCGATTCGTTCCGATTGCCGATCCGACTTGTCGATTCGATTCTGGGCTCTCCTGGGGCCTCCAGCTCGCGCTGCACGAGCTCCTCGACTCCGTCCTCATGTGCTTCGTCGTCCTTGTAGCCTTCGTCATCTTCGTGCTAGGTGGCGTTGGCCTGCCTCTGGGGTGGTCGGTCTCGGCCCTTGCCGCCCTGCTGCTGCCAGTGCTTCTTCTTGCTCGGAGGGCCGTCGCTGTTGATGCACACGCTCGCTTGCATTCATGTCTTGAAGCATTCGCGTAGCTGTGGTCTGAATCTTGCGAAGCTGGAAGGTGTCGCTGGGTACAGCTGCTGTCAGCCGCTCTCGCTGCTCCTTGGTGATGTTGAGCCGCCGTATGAAGAACCAGCCAAGGATATCCGAATCTTCTGCCAACTCGACGCCGTCCTCGCAAAGTTTCGTCACTCCCTCATCGAATATCGTTTTGTAGTCGGAGATTATGGTACCTGGTCTGCGGGCATACTTCTGCGTCTCGAACAACTCAGTCATGCTTTCACATTTTCTGCATACTTTCGGCGGGCACAGAGCTTCGAGCGCCTCCATCAGATTCCGAATGCCTCTCTCGAGATCTGGCGCGATGGCTGCCGTGATAATGGTTCCTTTTCCCTTTCCTTTGTCAGGGTGATTGGCTCGAACTTCGTCTTGGCCTCGATAAGGCTGCAATTCTTCATTCTTTAGCGTCAGGGCCTTCCTGCGAGCTGCTCCTTTGAGTTTTCTGATCATCCTTGTTGCGATGCTGTATTGCACGTCCAGGTTCAAATCAAGCGTCCGAATGCGAACTTCTTCCTTGTAATTCATCAACGAGGCGAGGTTGCCACCCCAGCTTGGGATGTAGCTGTCCTCACGCTCCAGGTTCGGGTCCATTGCTGCCGGGCTGCCGGCGATGAGTAGCAGAACTACCGCGAGGAAGAGGACGAGCATGTAGTAGCCGAACAGGCTGGTGTGGAAGTCCTGCGCTGCAGGTGGCCGCGCTGCGGCCAAGGCCCAAGGACCTCCAGCGCCGCCTGTGCAGCCGCGGAATCAAACCGCTCCGCTACCGCTGTCGTAGCGATATCGCTGATATCGATATGGATGGGAATATTTTGCTGCTTGCGTAGCTAAAACTCGTCAAAGCGCCCGAGCCAACATATTTACAGACATGTGATTCCAGCGTGCTCCGGAAACGCTCTTCCGGAGCTTGTTAACGTGCTTGCTGCAAAACGTGCTGCTCACGAAAATTGTTCGCGCACACTTGTGGCCACAAAGAAGCGCGAAGTCAAGGGGGAGGATGGGGCGGAGGGGAGGAGTGATCCGAGACGCTCTAGCATCAGCTTGCGGCAGTGTGGAGCGCATTTCGGTTCGGCACACAGGTCACCATTTGATGATGCTCTGGCGGCCAGACCACTTCAAAGCGCAGCCGTCCCCCTTGACGGAGTTTCGCCCTCCCTTGACCATCCTACGTGTCTCCTCAATTTCATCATCCCGTTTCCTACGCTGGAGGGGATCTAGTCGCCTCTAAACCGAATCCGTGGCGTGCCTCGGAAATAATTATCCAGGCGAAGGACCTAACCATATGCAGTTGCGAATGCCGCAGTATTGATTATTTCCCCTCGGTGGAGCTCTAGCCGCATGCGAACGCAGCCACTGGGGCCTTTGGTGGAGCTCCCTATGGGGCCACGAAGCGTGCGAGGGGTGTGCCGAAACGGCGGTGGAACCGCATGCGAACGCAGTGCCCTGGGACTTCGGAGGAGCTCCCTATGGGGCCATGAAACGTGTGAGGGGTGTGCCGACATGGGGGTGGGACCGCATGCGAGCGCAGCCATTGGGGCTTTCGGTGGAGCTCCCTACGGGGCCACAAAACGTGTAAGGGGTGTGCCGACATGGGGGTGGATCCGCATTCGAATGCAGCCATTGGGGCCTTCGGTGGAGCTTCCCTATGGGGCCACGAAACGTGTGATGTGGTGTGCCGACATGGGGGTGGAACCGCATGCGATCGCAGCCACTGGGGCCTTCGGAGATGCTCCCTTTTGGGCCATGAAACGTGTGAGGGGTGTGCCGACATGGGGGTGGAACCGCATGCGGACGCAGCCGCTGGGGCCTTCGGCGGAGCTCCCCATGCGACCACAACATGTGTGCGGGGTGTGCCGACATGGGGGTGGAACCGCATGCGAACGCAGCCACTGACGCCTTGGGTGGAACTCCACGAAACGTGTGACGGGTGTGCCGACATAGGGGTGGAACCACATGCGAACGCAGCCACTGGAGCCTTCGGTTGAGCTTCCCATGGGGCCACGAACCGTGTGAGGGGTGTGCCGACGTGAGGGTGGAACCGCATGCGAACGCAGCCACTAGGGCCTTCGGTGGAGCTCCCTATGGGGCCACGAAGCGTGTGAGGGGTGTGCCGAAATTCGGATGGAACCGCATGCGGACGCAGCCGCTGGGGCCTTCGGTGGAGCTCCCTATGGGGCCACGAAGCGTGTGAGGGGTGTGCGGAAACGGCGGTGGATCCGCATGCGAACGCAGTCGCCTGGGACTTCGGTGGAGCTCCCTATGGGGCCATGAAACGTGTGAGGGGTGTGCCGACATGGGGGTGGAACCGCAAGCGAGCGCAGCCATTGGGGCCTTCGGCGAAGCTCCCTATGGGGCCGCGAAACGTGGTGTGTGTTTGTGTGTGTGTGTGTGTGTGTGTGTGTGTGTGTGTGTGCGTGTTTGTGTGCCGAAATAGGGGTGGAACCGCATGCGAACGCAGCCACTGAGGCCTTCGGTGGAGCTCCCTACGGGGCCATGAAACGTGTGAGGGGTGTGCCGACATGGGGGTGGAACCGCACGCGAGCCCAGCCACTGGGGCCTTCGGTGGAGCTCCCTATGGGGCCACAAAGCGTGTGAGGGGTGTGCCGACATGGGGGTGGGAAGGATGGAGGGGCGGGAGGAGGAGGGGAGGAGGAGTGGAGATGAGAGGAAAGGAGAGGAGGAACGCGGGGCGCTGTCTCTTCGCTACGAGGACCCAACACCAGAGGATGGTTGGGGAAATTAGCATGGCGAAGGACCCAACCATATGTAGTTGTGAGTACTGTCGTTGCTTGCATCGCATTCGGGGGTGCTCCGTATGGGGCCACGAAACGTGTGAGGGGTGTGCCAAATATTGTGCGGTGGGCGCATGTGAAAGCAGCCACTGGGGCCGTCGGTGGAATGCCTCATGGGGCCACGAAACGTGTGAGGGGTGCGCCGAAATATGTGCGGTGGGCGCATGCGAACGTAGCCACTGGGGCCGTCGGTGGAGTAGACACCATGCTGACTGCGCCACTGGGACCTTAGGTGGAGCTCTCTGTGGGGCCACGAAACGTGTGAGGGGTGTGCCGAAATGGGGCGGCGCCGCCATGCGGACGGCGCCACTGGGACTTTAGGTGGAGCCCCCTATGGAGACACGAAGCGTGTGACGGGTGTGCCGAAATGGGGCGGCGCCGCCATGCGGACGGCGCCACTGGGACCTACGAAACGTGTGAATGTGTGTGCCGACATGGGGCGGCGCCGCCATGGGGACTGTGCCACTGGGACCTTTGGTGGAGCTCCCTATGTGGCCACGAAGCGTGTGGCAGTGCTCTATTGCCCGGTTCGATTGCTTAAACACTGGTTAAATGGAGTTTTCCCTGGGCGACTGGGGAAATGAGCAGTGGCTGGACGACCTCGCTCGTATTAAACCATGGGGCCACGAATCGTGTGAGGGTGTGCCGAAAGGGAGGGTTGAACCGCATGCGAACGGGCCTTCGGTGGAGCTGCCTATGGGGCCACGAGACGTGTGAGGGGTGCGCCGAAATTGGGATGCAACAACATGCGAACCCTGCCACTGGGGCCTTCGGTGCAGCTCCCTATAGGGCCACGAACCGTGCGAGGGGTGCAAAGGAGGAGAGGAGGGAGGAGCGGGAGGAGGAGGAGTGAGAACGCGGGGCGCTGTCTCTTCATAACGAGAACCCCACACCATAGGATGGTTGGGAACAACTCTCTTCCCGGTCCCCGCCAAGGCTGGCGCCCACAGCGTGAAGAAGCTCGGGCTGGCGGGGCTCTGGGGGGAACGCAGCAGCATGGACTGAGGAGGTCGTCGTCGTCGTCGTCGTCGTCGTCGCCGTCCTCATCCTCATCCTCCTCATCCTCCGCAGGCGGGCTGCGTGTTCGGTCGGCCGCGCTCTGTGATGGGGGCCGGCACGCTTCCCCCGGTATTCTCATTCTTCTCCTCCTCCTCCTTCTCCTCCTCCTCCTCCTTCTCCTCCTCCTCCTCATCCTCCTCCCCTCCCCCTCCTTCTTCAACCTTTCCTCCTCCTCCTCCTCCTCCTGCGCACATCCCTGCGGGACAACGGTGTCCGTGGTGTTCGAAACCGCAGCAGGAAGCGCTTGGGCAGGTGCCTCCAGAGACTGCCAAACCAGGATGCCTAGGTGTCTGTTGGGGTCCACGCGGGCAGGGGCAGGCGGGCGTTGCCTCAGAAGGTCCTTGTAGTGAGCCACTTGGTCGGGGTCCTTGAGGGCTTTTGTGTCATGGGTGAGGCGGCGATCCTGACGCGTCCGTGCATTAGCGACAGCCGCGATATCCAATCGACCGCGAGGTGATGCCGCCAACTCTCGTGTGGGCGTTCAAAAAAGAAAAGCAACTGCACCCGTCATTTCTCAGTGAGCGATCGCAGATGCTGCTGATTCACGCTGCTGCGCCGTGTACTCCGTGCCGTTGTGCAACGCGTGCGCCACCATGAGGGTGCGAGAGAACGTGGGAACATGTTAATTTGTACTGAGAAGTCTCGGATGTTGCTACAATTCTATTTCCAATCGGAGTTCTTTGCACTTGATTTCCAATAGCATTCCTGAACACTCGGCTTCCATCAGGACCTCCTACAGTCGGTTTCCAATCGGATTCCTTTATAATCGGTTTCCAATGCGAATTCACTCGCAATCGGCTTCCAAATTCGAATTCCTATACAGTCGGTTTTTAATTGGATTTCCAATACAATCGGTTTCTAATGAGATTCTTTTGTAGTCGGCGTCCATGAGGAATTCCTATGCAATCGGTTTCCTAACCAAGAATTCGCGCACAATCTATCGTCAATAATATTCCTGTACAGTCGGTTTCCAAAAGGAATTCCTTTACAATCGACTTTCACTAGGATGCCTTTTCAATCATTTTCCAAGATGGGTTCCTTTGCACTTGGTTTCCAGAAGGATTCCTGCACAATCGATTTCCAATCTGATTTCCTACATAGTCGGTGTCCAATAATGCTCCTATACAGCCGGTTTCCAACGGTATTCCTATACACTCGGTTTCGAATGGGATTCCTATATAATCGGTTTCAAATTGGGGTTCCCATGCAACAAGTTTCGAATATGTGGATTTCCATAAAGAAACCTTTACAATCAGTTTCCAAAAGGATTCCTAAACAAACGATTGCCAATATAATCCCAATACATTCGATTCCCAATCGAGTTGTTAGACAATCGATTTCCAATCGGGTTCCTTGACGACCGCTGTCCAATAGGATTCCTATGTTTCGATTTCCAATCGGGTTCCTATGTAATCGATTCCCAACAGGATTCCTAAATAACCCGACCTTGATAGGATTCCTTTACAATCGGTTCCCAATCGGAATTCTTTTACTATGATTTCCAATCTGATTCCTTTACCATCAATTTCCATTCGGAATTCCTGCGCAGTCGGTTTCCAATCGAATTCCTTTACGATCGGTTTTCAATAAGAATTCCCTTGCAATCGCTTTCAAATCGGACTCCTGCACAAGCGGTTTCCATAGGACTCCGACAGAACCGGTTTCCAATAGGATTCCGTTGTAGTTGGTTTCTAGTCGGAATTCCCATGCAATCGGTTTCCATTTGGTTTCCCCGACGTTGGATTTCCAAAAGGAAACTTTTACAATCGGTTTCCATAGGATTCCTATACAACAATTTTTCGAATATGTGGATTTCCAAAAGGAAACCTTTACAATCAGTTTCCAAAAGTATTCCTATACAAACGATTGCCAGTAGGATCCCAATGCATTCGATACCCAGACGGGTTCTTAGACAATCGCTGTCCAATCGGGTTTGTTTTCAATCGGTTTCCAATAGGATGCCCATGCTTCGATTTCCAATCGGGTTCCTATACGATCGGTTTCCCAAAAAGGATTCGTATACAACCCGTTGTCAATAGTATTCATTTACAATCGGTTTCCAGTCTGATTTTTTAACATTTGACTTCCAGTAAGACTCCTGTACAATCGGTTTCCCATAGAATTTCCTACAGTCACTTTCCAATCGGATTCCTTTACAATCGGTTTCCAAAGAGAATCCCTCGCAATCGGCTTCCAATACAAACTCCGAGATTTCCCATGCAATCGGTTTATCTCAAGATTCTTTTCTAGTCGGCTTCCATGAGGAATTCCTATACAATGTGTTTCCAAACTAGGAACTCCTATACAATCTGTTGTCAATCGGATTCCTGTGCAATCAGCTTCCGAAAGGAATTCCTTTTACAATCGATTTTCAATAGGATACCTTTTCAATCATTTTCCAATATGGGTTCCTTTGCACTTGGTTTCCACAAGGATTCCTGCACAATCGATTTCCAATTTGATTTCCTGCACAGTCGGTGTCCAATACTGCTCCAATACAGCCAGTTTCCAACAGTATTCCGATACACTCAGTTTCCAATGGGATTCTTATATAATCGGTTTTCAATAGGATTCCTACATAATGAATTCCGAATCTGATTTATTACATAATCGGTTTCCAATCTGGTTACTATGCAGTCGGTTTTCAAAAGGACTCCTGTTCAATCGGTTTCCAATCGGCAATCGGTTTCCCATAGGATTCCAATCCAATCGATTTCCAATATGATTCTTTCACAATCGGCTTCCAATCGGAATCCCTATTGGCAAATGATTGTATACGAATCTCATTGGAAACCGAAAGCAAAGAAATTCCTTTTGGAAATTGTCTGTAAAAACAATACTATTGATGGGAAACCGATTGCCCGACGGCGGAGTCAGCGACGGCGGCTACTGTGACGTGAGCGATGACGACTGCGACGACGACGACCATGTAATTGTCATTTCGATGTTCGCAGTTGCGTAGCACGCCATGCGATTGCATTGATTGCGCATTGATTTTGACTTGCTCGACGGCGGAGTCGGCGACGGCGGCTACTGCGACGTGACTGGTCACGACGGCGACGACAAGACCCATGTAGTTGTCATTTCGATGTTAGATCTTACGTGCACGCCATGCGTTTGCGTTGATTGCTCATTGGATTCGACTTGCGCGACGGTGGAGTCGGCGACGGCGGCTACTGTGACGTGAGCGATGACGACGGCGACGACGACAACCATGTAGTCGTCATTTCGATGATAGAATTTACACGATGGCTTTCCTACAGTTTTGACCATCCACGTAGGCGTGCGCCCTCCTTCCCCCGTGCCATTCTTCGACCTGGGGCCCTTTGGCGGAGTAGATTTGGGCCCGCAGTCGGGTTCTCTGAGGTAATTGCATTGTCATTGCCAGGAAGACAAACTTACCCCGCGAGTTTTTCACACGGAGCAACTCAGTTCGCCGCCGGGGGTGAATTCACCTCGCTGAAATAACTCATTCCGCGTCCTCTTAATTTCACTCCGCGCCGTGCTATCACGAAGGTGAGCGGTTTCTGCGCTCATGCACGCTCTGTTTGACGCAGTGCCGCTTGAGGATGCGCTCACGCCGCCTACCTCGATTCACATGCGCACCGTGGCAGAAAGATCACATACATCTAGTAACAGGTTAGCACGCCATGCGTTTGCATTGATTGCGCATTGGCTTTGACTTGCGCGACGGCGGAGTCGGCGACGGCGGCTACTGCGGCTCTGAACCTCGTTCCGCTCCGCGCTATCACGAAGGTAGGCGGCTCCTGCGCCCAGGCACGCTCTGCCTCGACGCAATGTCGCTTGAGGATGCGCTCGCGCCGCCCATCTCGATTCACATGCGCACCGTGGCAGACTGGTCACAAACATGTACACATTGTTCGTTTCTAATTCTTCGAAGGTTTTTTTTTGGGGGGGGGGCCAAGATCCTTTCATTCCTAATCGTTCTATCCTGGGCCTCTTCCTTTCCACTGGGGGGCCAGGGATAATTAGAAACGAGCGCGATTAGAAATGAGCACGGTTGGAATTGAACGACGTGTAGTAATGGGGTAGTAGTTGTGTTTTCTCCTTGATTTAGTTTCGTTATCGGAAAGAAGCTGTCTTAGTGTAGAGGATTGTTTTTGGAAGTACATGCTATTTCTCCAACATGATTTTGACAACCCCTTGGCCTCGTAAATCCCCCCTGGAGCTTGTCAGAACTATTTCTAGGGTTCCGGGCAGAATTTGTTCGAGGACGGAGCCGGGCGCACAATGTTTTAATTTGTTCAATTTTCTTTTAGTAGCAGTCCCGACCCTGTCCCCGAGACCAGTTTTCCAGCCCCAGACAGTTTTCTGACGGCCCCCAGGACCCCCGTGGCCGGGGGGGGACAGGGCCCGCGTGAGACGAACGGGGCTCCCATTCTTCGAGGCTGAAGCGGGGATGGGTGGGCCAGGGTCCTGGCCGCCATACTCGGGACGGATGAGAGGGGTTCGGTGGATCCCGCCGCATCGCCGATGAACCAGAGACGCGGCGCTGTCTCGAGCGTCTTCTCTTCATCCCAGTGTCGCCGGCGCGTCGCCGATGCGTCGGCGGTGCAGTGCGCCCGTCCGACTCCCAGCTGTCCCACCAGGGCGGCTTCCACGGGTCGGGTTGACTCAAAGGGGGGTCCAGCGACAAGGGGGTGGTGCAATAGATTTGGTGCAATACATTTGTGGGGTTGCAGTGCATGGGGGGCGTGCAACACATTTCGGGGCGCAAATGCATTGCTGTATTTTCGCGTGCGATAAATTACTTGCAAATGCATTTGCAATACGATTGCCCCAAATCTAATGCGCCACCCCTTTTCAGCTGGACCCCCTTGTGGGTCACCCAAAACGGGGACGGAAGAGTGGAGGAAGCGTGGGGGGGAGTGATCAGGAGCAGGGGAAGGAGGAGGAGGAGGAGGAGGAGGAGGAGGAGGAGGAGGAGGAGGAGGAGGAGGAGGAGGAGGAGGAGGAGGAGAAGGAGGAGCAGGGAGGAGGAGCAGGAGGAGGAGGGAGCAGGAGGAGGAGGAGGAGGAGGAGGAGCAGGAGCAGGAGGAGGGAGGAGGAGCAGGAGGTGTCTTGACTCGCTCGGGTGCCGTCTGGGAAGCCTCCGGGCGGCTCCCACGGGGGCGGAGGAGGGAGCCGCCCGCGCCACGCCGCCCGCGCCGCCGCGGACGGGCAGGTGCCGTCCTGCCCCTTCGCGACGGACTACTTCGAGAGGGCGCCGCCGGAGGCGGGCGCCGCCCGCCCGGCCCGCCACCGCCGACCCGCCTCGCCCCGCGCCCGACGGGGCTTGCAGCCTCCAGCCTGAATTAGGTCGGGCCTGTCCCTCCATAGGAGGAGGCAGATTCAACAACAGTCAAAGATTACTCAGGGGACGATTGTTGGACCATGCTTGATTGTTTTGGAGTATTTTTGGGGCGTTTCTTATGTTTCGTCCAAAATCCGCCTGTATGGGGGACAGGCCCGACCTCCAGCGTGAAGGGTGTGCGACTCGGCTCGGTCGGCAGCGTCGCCGCCAGCCGCATTCGGCCGGTTCGGTTCGGTCCAGTTCGGTTCGGCTGGCTTTCTGGGAGCTCCTGCGTTTCGTCTGGGCCCGATTCGGGTAAGCTTGGGGCTGTTCTGGCCCTGTCGGAAGAGGGATGATCAGGAGGAGGAGGAGAAGGAGGAGGAGGAAGAGTGGAAGAAGCGTGGAGGGGAATGATCAGGAGGAGGAGGAGGAGGAGGAGGAGGAGGAGGAGGAGGAGGAGGAGGAGGAGGAGGAGAGGAGGAGGAGGAGGAGGAGGAGGAGGAGGGAGGAGGAGGAGGAGGAGGAGGAGGAGGAGGAGGAGGAGGAGGAGGAGGAGGGAGGAGGAGCAGGAGGTGTCTTGACTCGCTTTGGTGCCGTCTGGGAAGCCTCTTGCAGCCCTCCTGGGTCCTCAAGTGCGCGCCCTTCTCCTCAGCCTTCGGCTCGTCGCTTTCGGCCCCCGTCGGTCTTGCTGTCGGCTCGCTTGGGGTGCGGCTCTGCCGTCGCCGCGAGCGTCCGCGGCGTAGGCACCCCCGAGGCCGTCCCGCAGGGCTGGACCCAAACGCTGTTTTGCTGTACTTCGGCTGTGTTTTGCTTTTCGTTTGGACAGGGAGGTACAGGAGAACAGGTACTCCAGATTTCGTAATAAAAGGGAGGGGGTCTCAACCCTCCCAGACGAAAAGTTTTAGACCCCCCCCGTGGGAGAACCCTCCAAAACATCGTCCCCAGACCCCCCCAGACCCTCCAAGATAGCCTGGAAGAGACCCCCCCCGAAATGAGACCCCCCTCCCTTTATTACGAAATCTGGAGTACAGTCAGCCAGCATCGGACTCCGAGTTGGGCTCCGGTGTCTCCAATGGAGGCCTACTAGCCTGCCGATTTCCGTCGATTCG
Organism: Prorocentrum cordatum; assembly: GCA_963575745.1. Taxonomy (NCBI): domain Eukaryota; class Dinophyceae; order Prorocentrales; family Prorocentraceae; genus Prorocentrum; species Prorocentrum cordatum. Next base: position 138,324 of record CAUYUJ010009058.1, on the reverse strand, counting down.
GCTTTTCCCGACTCGGCTGCCGATGTCCGCCGATCCGACTCATGTCGATCGCCGATCCGACTTATCGATTCGATTCTGGGCTCTCCTGTGATGACTAGGGGGGGCCATGATAGTTCCTCGTATTTCATGGCGCCTGTTCTTATTGCATTGCGTTCCCAGCCCCCCCACCCCTGGGCCGCGCGCATGCCGCCGGCCATGATTTGCGCCCCCCCCCCCCCTCTCAGACGCCCTCCTCATGGCCGCCCCCGAGTAGGAGTGACCTTTCGCAGGAGTGACGTTTGCTGCGGGCACACGATGATGGGCCCGTTTTCCACCACCACCATAAGTTGGAGGGGGAAAGGAGGTCGAGGCTGAGGAGGGCGAGGAGGAGGAGGAGGAGGAGGAGGAGGAGGAGTAGAGGGAGGAGAGGAGGAGGAGGAGGACGAAGAGGAGATGACGAAGGAGGAGAGGACGAAGTGGAGGAGGAGGAGGAGGAGGATGAGGAGGAGGAGGAGGAGGAGGAGGAGGAGGAGGAGGAGGAGGAGGAGCAGGAGCAGGAGCAGGAGCAGGAGCAGGAGGAGGAGGAGGACCCCCCTCCCCCTCCAACTTATGGTGGTGGTGGTGGAAAGCAGGCCCATCGCACGAGGGCCCCCAGATGGCTGAACACGATGCGATAGCCGCGGCCTCCGCGTTCGGGCTTGGCGCCCCGGCGCCCCCCCGGACGTCGCGCACCAGAGGCAGTTAATAACTCTTGCCTAGGGTCCCTCTTGCGTGTCCGCCTTCTGCAAATTCCGCGCGGCAGGAGCAGAAAGTCTAGGCCGAAGGACAAGGATCGGCGGCGAGTCCAGAAGGGGAGCGAGAAGGGGCGGGCCTTCTCAGAAGACCTCTCAGAAGGCCAGAGGCCTTCTGAGAAGGCCTTCTCCTTGTCACTTCCTCCCCTCGCTTGCCGCCGAAAGGAAGAGGGCCCGACACAGCCAGGATCGTCGAAGAGATTTGAGGCGCTGCAGTGCTCCTCTGCTTCCTCAGCCCCGCTGCCCAGGATGGCCCTGGGAGTGCTCAGGAGTCGGCTGCGCGTAAGAGTGACCCTTCGTCGGCGCGGCCTCCGCCGCGTGCCCGAAGGTGTCCCCGCCGGCACCAGCGTGCGCGCTCGGATCTGGCCTCCCCACGGCCCCCGAGAGCCGCGCACTGCAAGTCACCCTTGCCCAGAAGGTCCCTCCTGCGCGCAGCAGCGGGCGGGGCTGGCCCGCACTGGGCCCCCATAAGGGGCTTTTGGATATGTCTGGAGGCCCGATCTTAAGTCGGGCCTGTCCCCCTACAGGAGGGAAATTCAAAAGTAGTTAAAGAAATAGTCAGGGGACGATTTTTTGATAATTTTTGAATATGTTTGGCGTATTTTTGATTTTTCGTCCCAAATCCGCCTGCAGAGGGACAGGCCCGACTTAAGCCTGAGCTCCTTCAGCCTCTGGACGCCTCCTGGTGCCATAAAGGGTCGAAGGCGCCCGAAAGCTCCCAGAGACAGCCCCGAGAGCGGTTCCCAGGGCGGGCCGAGGGAGTCTCCGAAGGGAGGGCTCTCCCACCCAGCCTTGGCGAGGAGGCCGGGACTGGGCGGGGTCTCCTGCGAGAGGTGGCAGGGGCAGCGGGCTGGACAGTGAATCACGGAATCCTCCGCTCGTCTACGATTGAATGTACACATCGGCGGATAGCGTCCATTAGCGCTCCATAGCGCTAGATAGCGTCCAATAGCACCCAGTGGCCTCGAATATCGTTCAAATCGTGTCGAATCGCGACCAAGAGCGTCGAGCAGCCCCATGTGAGGAAGCTGCATTATGTCCGCTTGGCGCGGGATTGGTCGCGCTAGTAGGCGCCATGGGGAGGACTAAGAGCTTCCCTACATTGCTTTCTAACTGTGTGGGTGCCTCCCCAGCCACCACCTGCTGCGCATCCTCCTTTTGACAATTAGCCTCGGGGCGAGGCAGAGCGTAACCCAAGAGAGACAGAGAGAGAGAGAGAGAGAGCAGCGGCAGGTGAAATATAGCAGGGGGAAGGTGCGGGCCCAATAATATACACCACCACCACGTCGTTACCTCCTCCCTCCTCCACAACCCCATCTCCCTCTCCTCTTTCCCGGGGGAGGGAGGGGATGAGGGAGGTGGTGGTGTTGGTGGTGTATGCCTTTGGGCCCCGTAGAAAAAGAGCAGCGGCGCGCCCGACACGACGACGCAACACCCCGAGGGGGCCCGGGGGCACAGGGAGCAGGGGGCAAGCAGCCTCCCCACCGCAGCGCTGGCCCACTGGGGCCGGGGCGCAGGCTGCTTCCCTTGCACTCCTCCTCCGCCTCCTCCTCCTCTTCCTCCTTCTCCTCCTCCCTCCATTCCTCCTCCTCCTCCCTCCATTCCTCCTCCTCCTCCCTCCATTCCTCCTCCTCCTCCTTCTCCTCCCCCTCTCCTCCTCCTCCTCCTCCTCCTCCTCCTCCTCCTCCACCTCCTCCTCCTCCTCTTCTCTCCTCCTCCTCCTTCTCCTCCTCCTCCTCCTCCTCCTCCTCCTCCTCCTCCTGCGCGTTCGCGTCGCGTGAGGGCTCCCCTCCGCTAGGCGGCCAAACAAGACCGCGTCCCCCCCGCGGCGATGTTCGCTTATCCTTTCCCTCCTCCTCCTCCTCCTCCTCCTCCTCCTCCTCCTCCCGACGTGGCCGTCCAGGAACGGGTCCAGTGGAACCCACACTTGATCACCATCGCTTTCGGGGGGCTCCCTCTCCATAGGCCCCTCGAAGGCCGAAGGGCACCACAGATGGAATTCCTGGAGGGCAGCCCTGGCCACTGGGGTACAAATGTGTCTGGGATAGTTTGGCATTTGACCGCATGGGTCGCCATCTCAAAGCCTCCTCTGTCCCCTTGAGCACTTCGCGGGCGTTCGCGCCGTGTCAGCAGAGTCCCTGCCCCCTGGAGCCCTGAACCGCCCAAAGCGAAGCTTGTAATTGCAACGTGATGAGCAGGAAGGGCTTGCGAAAAACCGCCCTGGACATGCACTGGCCGATACGTACTTCTCTGGCCACGGGTTGCTGCCCAAGGAAGCGTCGTTCTGGCAGCCAACAAGTGGAGGGCCCCCCCCCGCGCGAAAGGGGGAGCTGGATGTTCCATCACTACTTGGATGCCCATAAAAATAAGCCCCGATTCAGGATCGTGCGTAAAAACACGTTCCCATTCACGACTTTTTAGTCGCTTCTTTTTCGGCCGGGTCGCCAAGGCCCCACGAGACCTTGGAGGTTCTGAGCTGGCACGGGGGTGTGGTCCTCTTCACGCAGACAGTCTGAGACCTCGCGCGCGACACCATTTCTCACAAGGCGGGCCCGCCCAGAAACCCGCGACACGTTTCCCCAACACCGTCCAAAACGCGACTGTATCTGCGCGTGCATGTGCTCCTGGCCGCCCAGGCCAGGGCGAGGCCACTCTGGGAAGCAGCCTGAGACCATACATGCCGCTCTTGCCACGAAGTGCACGCGTGTACTTGTGGTGCGTCGTGTTCGTCTCCTTCATCGCCCTCCTTCTCCAAGCCAGCGCTTAACAACATCTCCCCTGCCGCCCAGGGAAGCACGCACTCGCGGACGGCCCAGCGCGTGATGGGCCGGGAGCTCCCCGCCTTCTTTCTGCACCTGCCTCCGAGGGCCACGGGAGGACGACAAGGACCAGGACGAGGACGAGGACGAGAAAGACGAGGGCGAGGGCGAGGGCGAGGAGGCGGAGGAGGAGGAGGCGGAGGAGGAGGAGGAGGAGGAGGAGGAGGACGAGGTCGAGGACAAGGACGAGGAGAACGAGGACGAGGCCGAGGACGACGCCCTCCCTCGTCGGCGCTGCGTGCGCCGCCGAGGGCCGCCGCGGGGCCGTTCGACGGGCCGCCGAGGGGGGCCGCGCGGCCCGTCGGAGCCCGCCGATGGGGCCGCCGAGGCGGGCGGCAGGCCGCGCCCTCCGCGCCGAGGAGCCCCTGGAACGCGCCGCCGCGGCGCCCGCGGCCGGGCGCGCGGGAGGCCGGCCCGCGCTCGGCGCAGATGTTGCCGCCGCCCGCCGCCGCCGGCCGTCGGCCTGCCCCAGGCAGCGGGCGTCTCGAGACAGGTCGAGGCGGAGGTTTTCCTCAATTTTTGGCCTCTCGGGGCCCTCGCCGGGCCTCGGGACCGTCGAATAACGACTCGGGATGAAAAACCGGTCCCGGGGAAGTGGTCGGGAGGTCGGGGGCCCGTGTCTCGAAAACATCGAGACGTCGGATGTCTGGGGCGACGTCCCCGCAGGGTTGCTCGACGGCCTGCGTCGCCGGCCTTCGTCGCAGGCTTTCGATCGGCTGCACGCAAGAGTGACCCCTCGCGCTGGAGGGACCCTTTGTGCGGGCCCCATGGGGCCTCCCGCTCGCCGAGTGCGATGCGACAGCAGTGGCTTGCGCGCCTGGTGGTGTCTCCAAAGGGCCCCCTTTTTAGGCCGCGCACCAAAGGCCACTTTGGCCCAGGGTCATTCTTGCGTGTAGCCGATTCGGCGCCTGTTGATCAACGGGCTGCGGGTGTCGCTCCGCATCCGCCAGGGCCCTCAGGGCCACTGGCACTCTCACCGTCACCACCTTCCACCCGCCCCCCACCCACGGTGAGGCAATTTTGTTTGGCATTTCCAGGCCGCGCGGGGAGGATCTTTTGCTGGCAGTTGTAGCCCGCTGCGGTGAGGATATGTTGCTGGCCAGTGTTGGGTCGCTGGGGTAAGAATGACTTTCTGGCAGTTGCAGGCCAAGGGTGTGAGGATATTTAGCTGGATTTGTTTAGTCCACGGGGTGAAGATATCTATCCTGGTGTTGGACCTTCGTTTGAAAAGACAGCGTCCCGCGTCTCCCTCCCGCTGCCCCTCTCCTCCCCCTCCCCCATCCTTACATCCCTGCCTCTGCCCTCGCACCAGTCACATTTCGGTACACCCCTCGCGCGTTTCGTGGCCCCATAGGGAGGTCCCCCGAAGGCCCCAGTGGCAGGGTTCGCATGCGCCCCTCCGCACTATTTCGGCAACCCTCAGGCTGCAGTGGCAAAGTTCGCATGCGTCCTCCCGCACCATGTCGGCACACCCCTCACAAGTTTCGTACACGGTTCGTAACCACATAGGGAGCTCCAGTGAGGGCCAATGTTTGCATGCGTCCCTCCACACCACTTCGGCACCCCTCACGCGTATCGCGGCCCCATGGGAAGCTCCCAGTGGCAAAGTTCGCACGCGTCCTCCCGCACCATGTCGGCACACCCCTCACACGTATCGTGGCCCCACAGGGAGCTCCACCGAAGGCCCCAGTGGCAGGGTTCGCATGCGCCCCCCCGCACTATCTCGGCACACCCCTCGCGCGTTGCGTGGCCCCATAGGGAGCTCCACCGACGGCCCCAGTGGCAGGGTTTGCATGCGCCCCCCCGCACCATTTCCGCACACACTCGCACCTCCGAGGGCCGCAGTGGCAGGGTTGGCATGCGCCCCCTGCACCATGTCGGCACATCCCTCACACGCTTGGTGGCCCCATAGAGAGTTCCACCTGAGGCCCCAGTGGCAAAATTCGCACGCGCCCCCCCCGCATCATTTCGGCACACCCCTCACACGTTTCGTGGCCACATAGGGCGGTCCACCGAAGGCCCCAGTGGCAGGGTTCGAACGCGCCCCCCCTCATCATTTCCGCACCCCTCACTCGTACCGTGGCCTTACAGGGAGCTCCACCGAAGGCCCCAGTGGCTGCATTCGCATGGCACCACCGCGCCCATGTCAGTACACCCTCACACGTTTGGTGGCCCCACAGGGAGTTCCTCCGAAAACGGTTCCCACAACGCTGTATTCAAAGCTGTATGCCTATACATACATATATATATATACACATACACGTGGTTGGGTCCTGCGCCCGGATTTTTTTGCTTTGAGGGGTAACGGGTTGAGGATGTCTTGCTTGCAGTTTCAGGCCGCTTGGAAATAGGGTGGTGAGGGTAGTTTGTTGGCAGTTGTTGGCCAGGGGGCGATAACATTCAGCTGGCAGGTTTTTTTGCCACGGGTTGAGGATGTTTTGCTTGCAGTCTCAGGCCGCCGGGGGTTGGGGATGACGATCATTGTTCTGGCATTGTTAGGCCAGGTAGGGGAGGATAATTCGGCTGCTGGCAGATTTAGGCCGCTGGGGTGAGGATCATTCGCTGGCAGTTTTAGGCCGCTGCGTGTGAGCATAGATAGCTAGCAGTTTTCGGCCGCTGGGGGTGATGACTACTGTTCTGGCAGTTTTAGGCCAGGGGGTGAGGATAGGTTGCTGACAGATTTAGGCCGCTGGGGTGAGGATATTTTGCTGGCGGCTAAATATTTGTTGTTGGCAGTTTTAGGCCCAAGGGGTCAGGATATATTGTTGACAATTCGTCCATGGGGGTGAGGATGCTCAGTTTTAGGCTCTGGAGCTGTGGGTATTTTGCTGGGTGCTTCTGGACACGGGGGGATGGCAGCTCTTCTGGCAGTTTTGGACCAGAGGTCAGCTGCCGGCAGCATGACGCCACGGGGGTCCCAGCGGCATTAGAAGCACCAGCTTCTGCCGTGCCGTGCCGTGCCGTGCGCGTGCTGTTTCCGAGTGCGGCGCCGTGCCCGCGTTCTGGGATGCCCAGAGCGTGCCGCCCGCGTGTTGTGCGGCACGGCGCGCGGGCGGCACGGCAGGGCACGGCAGGGCACGGCAGGGCAGGTGCCTTGCCGTGCCCGCGTGCCGTGCCTGCGCGTCCTGTGCCCTGCTGCGTTCCGCGCCAGGCGCGTGCCTGCGTGCCATGCCGTCCGCGGGCCGTGCCATGCCGTGCCCTTGCGCCGTGCGCGTGCCGTGCCGTGCCCTTGCGCCATGCCGTGCTCGCGTTCTAGCGTGCGGAGGAGATGTCTCCCGCGAGCCGTGCCATGCCGTGCCCTGCCGTGCCCGCGTGCCGTGCCGTGCCCGCGGTCTACGAGTGCGGCAGAAGGTGCCGCCCGCGTGCCTTGCCGTTGCGGTGCCGTGCGCGTGCCTGTGCCGTGGCCGCGTGCCGTGGCGCGGCCGCGTGCCGTGGCGTGGCCCCGTGCCCGTGCCGTGCCGCTTAGTTTTTGCAGAAGGCACACGATTAGCCGCCCGCGTGCCGCGGCGTGCCGTGCTCTGTTGGTGCCGTGCGCGTGCCGCGCCATCCCCGCGTGCCGCACCGTGCACGCGACTGTCCATGTTACTGTCTAAGATCTCGATCTACTGGTGTGCTTCGCGGGCAGATGTAGGCCAACGGGCGGGGCGTGAGGCCGCTGGCGCTGAGGATATGCTGCTGGCAGCTTTGAGCCAGGGGGTGATTATATTTCGCTGGCAGGGAGCTTTCGGCCCCCTGCCTTCGTGAGCGGCTTTGGGCGCTGGAGCAGTGGGGCCACGGCCAACGGCCGTGTGCGACTGAGTGCAGAGGTCTCGCTCCCATGTTGTGTTCAGGGAAAGCACCCAGACGCCGCTTGTTTTCACATCTTTCATCCTCGTCGATTTGGCTCTTCCCAGACCCTCGCATTCAGCGCGACGCTGCGCCCGTTTCATATGCTCGCCACTTCGCGCGGGGCTGGTCGGGGGCCACGGGGCGAGATGCCTTGTGTTTACACGACGCCCAGTTTTCAGGGTCCTCCTCCCTCGGCTTGTCTGGCATCCGGGTCGTATCTGGCCGTTAGTGACGATTTCGGCCTCCCCAGAAGGCTTCCTGACGCGGTGCACCCGATGGAAAACACCCGAGGGCCCGAAGATCTCCAGGACCTCTTCCAGAACCTCCAAAGAGACCCCGACACCTCGTCGTCGTCATCGTCGTCGTCGTCGTCGTCGTCGGCGTTGCCGCCGCCGCCGTCGCCATCGTCGTCGTCGTCGCCGCCGTCGTCGCCGTCGTCGTCGTCGTCGTCGTCGCCGTCGTCGTCGTCGTCGCCGTCGTCGTCGCCGCCGTCGTCGTCGCCGTCGTCGCCGCCGTCGTCGTCGTCGTCGTCGTCGTCGTCGCCGTCGTCGTCGCCGTCGTCGTCGCCGTCGCCGTCGTCGTCGCCGTCGTCGTCGCCGTCGTCGTCGCCGTCGCCGTCGTCGTCGTCGCCGTCGCCGCCGTCGTCGTCGACCGGTCCTGGCGTTGCCCGAGCGTCGAAGCCGCCGCGGCCGTGCGCGCCTCAAGCCGCCCTCCCCGCGGGCGCGGCCAGGGCGCCAGGCCTGCCCTCCTCCTGCCCCTGCCCGCCCCGCTCCGCCCCGCCCCCGCTCCTTACCCTCTGCCTCCTCCTCCTCCTCCTCCTCCTCCTCCTCCTCCTCCTCCTCCTCCTCCTCCTCCTCCTCCTCCTCCTCCTCCTCCTCCTCCTCTCCTCCTCCTCCTCCTCCTCTCCTCCTCCTCCTCTCCTCTTCCTCCTCCTCCTCCTCCTCCTCCCCCCCTCCTCCTCCTCCTCCTCCTCCCCCCCTCCCCCCTTCCCCTCCCCCCTCCGCCTCCTCCTCCTCCTCCTCCTCCTCCTCCTCCTCCTCCTGCTGGGGCTCCCTGGGGTTGCGAAGACCACCTCCTCTCGGGGCAGCGCCGCGGGGCTCGAGCAGGGCGACCTCACACGAGGAAAGGGTACACTCGGAGGAGGAGGAGGAGGAGGAGGAGGAGGGTGCTCGTCATGGAGGGTCCTCGTCAACACGGCTGAATTCTCCCCGAAATTTTGGTCAGAGCGCATCCCGAGAGAGGTCGGGGAACAGCGGTATCGGTACCCCTTGGCTCCGCCACGACCGCGCCCCGAAGGCGCCTGCCGCAGCGCCAGCATGCAACCCCTCGCGCCCAGCTCATTGAAACCAGGCGGGAGATACGAGAGAGTCCCATGATGTAGTGATTCAGACGGCATTGAACATGAGCTTTTCGGCGCTGGACCCCCCCGGCGCCGATCCAAAAAACCCGCGCGGACCTCCGACAGTTTATGCTTATGTCTTCCTTCCTTCTTCCAGCGCGGGCGGCCGCTCTGGAATCCTCGGCTGCTGTTCATATCCCCCCTGTGAGCTCAGGCCGCGGCAGGTGTAGCTGGTCGCGGTTCCTCCCTCTCGCCCTCGATCTGCAGACCCCCTGTGAACGCTGCAGTCAAGACGCTGAAGTGAAGACCACTCTGGGCTCAAGAGGGGCTCCGGTTTTCGGGCCGCTCCTCAGATCTGGGTCGGGGAGCGTGCATAGCCGTGGCCGAGGCTCGCCGCGTCCAGAAGAGCTCCTCCGTTGCGTGTTCAGCGCTCCTCACGGCAGTACGATGACCGTACCCCCTGCGAGCACCAATCGGCGCGGGGGCATCGAGCACCCCCGCAAGGGTCCACCTGGATGCAGACATCCTTCAAACTCCGGCCCCCCGCCGGAGGCTCACAAATCCAACCACTGCAGAGGTACTTAGTGTTCGCGCGGGCCTGCCCAGTCGAGCACGATCAGGGGACATCCGCTGTCACCACCTCGCCCATCCTTGCCGGGCCCATCCTGGGCCCAGACTCGGTGCGCGCCCGTCTGGCTTGGCCAGGGGGGCGCATGCCCGATCCGGGGTCGGCAAGGATCGGTGAGGTGGACATCGAAGAAGAGAACACGCCATAAACATAAACTTGTGACGCTCCGCGCGGATTTCTTGGATCCGCGCTGGGCCCGCCTCTCTGGCGCGCGGGGCGCGCCAGGGGCGAGATTTTGGGACCCGTTGAGGTCTCCCGAGGCCTCTGGATGCCTCCGTGGATTTTCAAAGACCCAAAGGAGGATGAGGATCGAGAGAGAGAACGACGAGAACGAAAAGCAGCAGCAGGAGCCGGAGTGGAAGGAGCGGGAGGAGCAGGAGGACCAGGAGAAGGCGGATGAGGGGAAATGAGGTGACAACGATGAAAAAGGACCCGGATTCAGAAAATTGGCCCGCGCTTGGGCGAGATCGCCATTCTGAACGATTGAAGCAAAGCGCCGATCCGAAAATGAGGCCCACGCAGCAGCGGAAGCACCGTTTTTGACACCTGAAGCCATCGAATTGTAAAAGTTATCCAGGCGAAGGTGCCGCGTTGAGGGTACCGCTGTCGGTGGAGCTCTTTATGGGGCCACGAAGCGCGTGAGGGGTGTCTCGTAATGGGTGGACGGGGCAACAAAGGCATTGACGGACGGATTTTCGGGAATCTCCCAGGACCCCGGCGGGACGGGCCGAAGTCCCAGAGTTCTTTTGGACAAAGAACCAAAACGATGTGATTCGGCACGCGAGGCACCCCTGCGATGAATCGACAGGGGGCGGCCGATCGAATGGCCTTCGGCCCATCCCGCCATCGTGCTCAGGTTGTGGGTCAGAATCCTCATGAATGCTTCTTGGGGTCTCTGCGGTCGGCTCTCGATGGCCTTTAGGGGGCAGTTTTGACACCTCTTGGGGGCCTCTTGGGGGTTTGGGGCCTGTTGGGGGCCTCCTGGGGGCCCCTTCTGGGCCCTCTTGCGGCCTTTTGGGCGCCTCTTTGGGGTCTCTTGAGCCTCTCGAGGGCCTCTTGGCGCGGAGAGCTCGAAATGTCGGTCCGTGTTCCCTCTCTGGGATCCTTCACTCCTTTTTGGGCGTTGGCGTTGTTGGGGCCCTCTTGAGTCGTCTCGGAGGCCTCTTGGGCCGTCTTGGGGGCCTCTTGGGCCGCGTCGGCACCCCCTTGGGGGCCTCTTGGGCCGTCTTGGGGCGATCTCGCCGAGCAGGGCAAGACGCCTGCTCCTGGGCGCGCGGCTACCCGCGCTCTACGTACCGAGACAGTCACCCTCGCCCTCTCCCGGCAGCTGCCCGATGCCACACCGCCCTGTCTGCCTCGGCCTCCGGGCGCCGACGCCACGAGCACTTGGCCCCTTGATCTGAGGGGGCCCCTTGGACCGTTTTGGGGGCCTCTCGGGCCTCTGCAGGAAACCCTAAATCCTGCAAATGCCCAGAAACAATCAATCATTTGTGTCTCTTGGGGCCTTCTTGGGAGTTCTAATGGAGGCCTCTCGGGCCGTCTTGGAGACATCTTGGGCCGTTTGGAGGCCACCTTGGGCATCTTGGGGCGATCTGTCGGCGAATCGGAGCCCTTTTGAACACATCAGAGGGTTCGGGAGGTTTTGCGCGGGCGCAGCGTCCAGAGGACCGGCAGGCACCCCAGAACTCACGGGGGTCCCCAGGAAACCCTGGGTCGGCCCGGTACTCTGGAGTTCCCGGCCCTTCAGAAACTACAGCGTTGGCTGCAGCAGCAGCAGCAGCAGCACAGCAGCGAGCCTTGGGGCACTCCACTTCGAGTCAGCGGCACGGTGGCGGATCTGTAAGGAAAGGAATGGAGTAGGAAGAGGAGGATGAGGAGGAGGAGGAGGAGGAGGAGGGAGGAGGAGGAGGAGGAGGAGGAGGAGGAGGAAGAGGAGGAGGAGGAGGAGGAGGAGGAGGAGGATTGTCACGGCTGTCGTTTAAGACACGGGTAATGTTTTACCGCTTCGTGCCCTAACAATGGTGGCACGCCATGTTCAATTCCAATTCCAAATCAAACACCAGAAAGCACTGAACTATCTGCAACCTAAATCATGCTACCCTGGGTGGTGCATACGGTTTGATATGCAATGCTAATTCAACTGGGATGCAACCTGGAATGCATGAGTAAAGTCCCCCCACGGCTGTGAAGCAGGATGGTTTACAACTGCCTGGCCTCTTCCCAGAGGAGGGCCACCCCACGACTGTGAAGCACACTTAGCTGCCCCGTGCCAATCCCCGTGCTCCCATGGATGCAACACTTGTGAAGATGCGGCTACTACAACGCATACGCTGTGCAACACTCGCGCCAATGCCCTCCACTGCGCGGCCTATGACCGCCCATGGCCTACACGCGAGCCCTTTGCACGGTGGCTGGTAAGCCCCCCACCCCCATGCCTGACACTGCCACCTATGCCCCGCGTGCAACTGCGGAGACCCCAGGCCTGCTACGGCCTACTATGGCCTGCGAACTAACAGCATGTCAAAGCATGAACCTACCTGGCTACTCCTCCACGACGTGGCTGGGGCACGGGGCCAAAAGCACGAGGAGGAGGAATAGGATGAGGAAGAGGAGCAGTAGGAGGAAGAGACCAAATAACGCAATACCAGACAAGAGATTCCTCTTCCGCACCAAACACTTCGATCTCTCCCCCTCACCTCCGATTTACATGGGACATCCTCCAATGCGCGGGGACTGCGTGCCCCATAACAGGGACTGTGCGTCCCATTTGCCAGGACGGGGTGTCCCATAATCGAGACTGCACGTCCCATTTGCCAGGAATGTGTGTCCCATAGCAGGGACTGCGCGTCCCATTTGCCAGGACTGCGCGTCCCATTTGCCAGGACTGGGAGGAGGAGGAGGAGCAGGGGGGGAGGAGGAGAAGGAGGAGGAGGATGAGGAGGAGGAGGAGGAGGAGGAG
>CAUYUJ010009058.1:107500-125881 GCA_963575745.1 Prorocentrum cordatum | reverse complement strand
GAGGAGGAGGAGGAGGAGGGGACGAGGAGGAGGGGGAGGAGGGGAAGGAGGGGGAGGAGGGGGAAGAGGAGGAGGAGGAGGAGGAGGAGGGGGAAGAGGAGGAGGAGGAGGAGGAGGAGGAGGACGAAGAGGAGGAAGAAGACGAAGACGACGAATACGACGAATACTATGAAGAAGACCGAGGAGGAGGAGGAGGAGGAGGAGGAGGAGGAGGAGCAGGAGGAGGAGAGGGCCGCTTCCCTCCCCGTCTGGTGGGAAGACAGCTCTCGCTGCCCCCCCCCTCTCCCCATCATCGCCCCCCCGTTACGCGACGCCCAGCGGAGGGAGTGGGCCGCCTCCCTCTCTGGAGGTCTCCAGTGGTCCCCAGGGGTCCTTGGGGTTCCTGGATGGCCCTGGGGGTCTCAGTGGTCTCAGGAGGTCCCTGGGTGCCCCGAGGTCTCCCGAGGGTTACGAGGGGGCCGGAAATCCTATGAAAGAGCTGCGCCCTTGAACCTCGATCCTCGATCCTCGAGCCTGCCTCTGCGCGATGCAAGCAAACCGCTCTCCAGCGGACCGAAGAGTACCTCGCACGCGCTGAAGACGACCAGCCTCTGTCCAAACGGCTGAGGGCCACTTCCGTCGACTCCAATGGAAGAGGTGATGATGATGATCATGCTGATGGTGGTGATGGTGGTGGTGATGATGATGGTGATGATGCTGATGATGATGATGCTGATGATGCTGATGATGCTGCTGCTGCTGCTGATGATGATGATGATGATGATGATGATGATGAGGGGAATGATGAGGAGGAGTATGAATACGAATGGTGATAACGATGATGGTGTTGGTGATGGAAGACTGGTGACGATGCTGGCCACGATGATGACGTTGTTGATTTTTGTTGTTGTTATTGTTGCTGCTGTTGTTGTTGAGAGGATGAGGAGGAGGAGCAGGAGGAGGAGGAGGAGGAGGATGAGGAGGAGGAGAGTGATGTCAATGATGCAGATAACGAGGCGGATGAGAGGGATGCGGATGAGGATGAGAGGAGGATGAGGAGACGCACTGTATGATGCGAACCGCATTGTCATTTCGTGTTGTGCTGTGTCGGGCTTTGGTCAGCCATGCCATGTCATGGTTCTCTATGCTTCACGCTGCCACGCTGCGATGTGCTCTGCGATGGTATGACATGGTGTGGCGTGTTGTGCTCTGCTCCTGCTTACTCGTCTGAAGAGTCGGACCCATCTAAGTTGTGCTCGCGCCAGGTTCATTTGGAGAGTTTGATTCGATCGATGGCCGTGGCCTCTACTTACCAAGGCTTCCGAGGTGTAAGACCGAGGTCGGACCGAGGTGTAAGATTGAGGTCGATTCGGGGAGGGTGCCTTCATGTTCTTTGTGCTTGTTCGATGTTCTTGTGCATCCTGGGGGAGGGCACCCTCGAATGTTCGTCAGTTTGGCTGGCGGAGGGTCTCATGTTTTTGAGGCATGTTCGTCTGTTCTACAAGCCTCGCCAAAAAATAAGAAGAAGACTTCTGATTTCGGTGTTTGTGGGGTCAACGCTACTCCAATGCTGACGGATGCCTTCAACTCGGACGCGGTGTTGTCCGAAAACCGACCCCACCCTCTCAGCATTGAAGAACGCGCTTTCTGACAAGTGCCCGAACGCATCGTGCTCCAGAATTTCAGCTTCCATGTCTGGATATGTTTGACGAGGGTTGTAGGTCCGACCGTACGGTGCCCACAGAAGTCCCGACCCATTCCTGGGGGCTGATCTTCTGTCCCCGGCCGCTCGTCGACGGCCCGGGGGCCCGACGCGTGGCCTCGATGCCGTCATCGAAAGAAAGGGCTGGTACGGGATGTGCTCCTGTTTCTGTCCGCGGGTCCAGGCTGGTTAATGATTGACCGTCCTAGGGCCCAGACGCCAAGATCGATATACAGAAACACCAGGTTGAGGAGGAGGAGGAGGAGGAGGAGGAGGAGGAGGAGGAGGAGGAGGAGGAGGAGGAGGAGGGGAGTAGGAGGAGGAGGAGGGGGGAGGGAGGGGGAGGGGGCAGGGGGAGTGGAGGGGGAGAGGAGGAGGATGGAGGAGGAGGAGGAGGAGGAGGAGGAAGGAGGAGGAGGATGAGGAGGATAGAGGAGGGGGGGGGAGGAGGAGGAGGGGGAGGAGGAGGAGGAGGAGGGGGAGGAGGAGGGGGAGGAGGAGGAGGAGGAGAAGGAGGAGGAGGGGGAGGAGGAGGGGGAGGAGCAGGAGGAGCAGGAGGAGGAGGAGAAGGAGGAGGAGGAGGAGTATCATAATGAGACCGCTTTGCTTTCGGACTCGCGGCTCCTCGGGCCCCTCCTGGCGTGTCAATTGCGAGCTGCAAGTCTACGCGGACGTCGGGCCTGCCCCTCTACAGGAGGAATATTCAACAATAGTCCAATGACAGTCTGGGGACTTTTTTTTGTTGTTTGACCACGTTTTGGCATTTGGCATTTGTGGCGTGTTTTTCATCTTTCGCCCCACATCCGCTTGTAATCTGGTGGACATGCCCGACCTGCGTCTGCGTGCTCTCGCCGACTTTTGACGGCCTTCTGGCGCTCTGCACCTGTACCTTCGCCGTCCTGGGGCCTCCCTCCCTGGGCGCCCATCGTTCCACCTGGCAGTCTGTGGATGCTGTGCGGACGCGCGTCCTCTTGGGGACCGCGCGAGATCACCGCCGCGGGGCGGCAGGCGCACGGAGAGCCCGGTGCCCAGAGCTTCTCCCCTGGGTGCGCCCTCCTGGCTCCAGGGCCGGCCGAGAGGGGGGTGCTGACCGAGGGGTGGGGGGTGGGGGGGGGTGGATGTGTGGGGGGCGCTCGAGAGAGGGCCTCGCCCTCGCGGATCGCAGCGGTTGGCCTCTCCTCCTCGGCGGAAGGCGGTGGAGGGTCGGCGGAAGCTGGCGGGAGCATCGAGCCAGGCCGGCTCCTCCGGCGGAGGCCGGCGGAGGGCCGGCGGAAGCTGGCGGAAGTGGGAGAGGCGCCCCCGAGAGATGGCAGCGCTTTTGGGTTCAGGGTGTCCGGAGTCGGCCACATCCTGGCTGGGGCGGTGATATCTCCCCAGGCATCATGCCCCCCTCCTTGTTTCAACACTTCCCCTGGCCACCTCCCTGGGCCCCGCACGTGCGGCGGGCTATGATGCGCACTCCTCCCTCTGGGTCAGTCGGGCCTGTGCCTCTACAGGGGGAAAATTCAAAAATAGTAAAAAAATAATCTGGGGACTATTTACCTAACAGCGAAGACTGATAGGTTTTCAGTGGTGTCAAAAGAGAGCAGCAGATGACTCCACAGGGGGGTCTGGGCGGCATCCGGGGAGCTGTGTCCGAACTCGTGTCCGAATTCGTTTTTCGCAAACAGTCACACACTTCGTGCTCTTCGACCTCCCAGAACTCCATTCCCGGGCCACATTTTGGATGCCCAGAGCCAACTGTAGGCCACTTCGTGCTCTTCGACTTCCGAGAACTCCATTCCCGGGCCACATTTTGAATGCCCGGAGCCAACTGTAGGCCACTTCGTGCTCTTCGACTTCCCAGAACTCCATTCCCGGGCCACATTTTCAATGCCCGGAGCCAACTGTAGGCCACTTCGTGCTCTTCGATATCCCAGAACTCCATTCCCGGGCCACATTTTCAATGCCCGGAGCCAACTGTAGGCCACTTCGTGCTCTTCGTGCTCTTTTTCGGGGGGGGGGAAAGTTTTTTTTTTTGGGGGCCCAGAGAAACAGATTCCGGGCCACATTTTGATTGCCCGGAGCCAACTGTAGGCCACTTCGTGCTCTTCGAGTTCCCAGAACTCCATTCCCGGGCCACATTTTGAATGCCCGGAGCCAACTGTAGGCCACTTCGTGCTCTTCGAGTTCCCAGAACTCCATTCCCGGGCCACATTTTGATGCTGATGCAGAGGCTGAGAATGGTGATGCTGATGCTGAGGCTGAGGCTGAGGCAGGCAGGCTGAGGCTGATGAGGCTGAAGGCAGGCTGAGGCAGACGCTGAGGCAGGCTGAAGCTGAGGCAGGCTGAGGCTGAGGCTGAGGCTGAGGCAGGCTGATGCTGAGGCAGGCTGAGGCTGAGGCTGAGGCTGAAGGCAGACTGAGGCTGAGGCAGGCTGAGGCAGACGCTGAGGCAGGCTGATGCTGAGGCAGGCTGAGGCTGAGGCTGAGGCTGAGGCTGAGGCGGATGCAGGCTGATGCTGAGGCAGGCTGAGGCACAGAGGCTGAGGCTGAAGGCAGACTGAGGCTGAGGCTGAAGCAGGCTGAGGCTGAGGCTGAGGCAGGCTGAGGCTGAGACTGAGGCAGGCTGATGCTGAGGCTGAGGCTGAGGCTGATGCAGGCTGAGGCTGAGGCAGGCTGAGGCTGAGGCAGGCTGAGGCTGAGGCGGAGGCTGAGGCTGAGGCTGAGGCAGGCTGAGGCAGGCTGAGGCAGGCTGATGCTGAGGCAGGCTGAGGCTGAGGCTGAGGCTGATGCAGGCTGAGGCTGAGGCAGGCTGAGGCTGAGGCCGAGGCTGAAGGCAGACTGAGGCTGAGGCTGAAGCAGGCTGAGGCTGAGGCTGAGGCAGGCTGAGGCTGAGGCTGAAGCAGGCTGATACTGAGGCAGGCTGAGGCTGAGGCAGGCTGAGGCACAGAGGCTGAGGCTGAAGGCAGACTGAGGCTGAGGCTGAAGCAGGCTGAGGCTGAGGCTGAGGCAGGCTGAGGCTGAGACTGAGGCAGGCTGATACTGAGGCAGGCTGAGGCTGTGACTGCGACTGCCGCTGCCACTGCGACTGTCATCGCGAATGCGACTGCGACTGCGAGAACAGCAGAACTCTACAACTGGATTCTCATCTGAATCTTAAGGGGATTGCTTCCATATATGCTTCTACACATCGCTGTTAGGTTGCTTTGCCGGGAAAATGTTTGAGTATTGAGTATTCCTCGAAAATCCCCCTGTAGGGGGACACGCCCGACTTAACCTCTGGGCCGCCCCCCTCTCTCGGGCGCCCCCGATGTGAGCAGGCCTGGAACGACGCAGTCGGATCTGGGCGTCGCAAAGAAGATAATGACCGCAGCTGCTTCTGCGTTTTCGGTCTCCGGGGGCCGTCTGCGGGGCCCACGGGGCTGGAGAGACGACCAGGGATGAGGAGCTGGCTCCAGTGGAGGGGCCGAGATCCTGGGGGATTCAGGTCACGGAAACATGCAGTCGGAGGAGATGGGCCTCTGTCCACCGTGGATTTCGATTTATTTATTTGTTTATCAGAATACATTTATATACATATACATCTAATTGAACCTGTATTCATCCATTTATTAGTGTATTCATTGTTTCCAGTAAATTTGTGCATTGATTTTTTTGTTGATGGATATCTTCATTTTTTCATTGATGGATTCATGCTTGTATTTTTTGTGTGTATGTCTATACACGCAACACGTACCCATACGTATATGTTGACATATGTCGATACAAAGTCAAGTGGTACGTGCGTGCCCAAGGTCAAACAAAAAGCAATGGGAGGCACTCTTCTGCGTCGTGTTGAGGATTATCATGTCATTTTCCTTGTCTTCATTTTGTTTCTTCCGTCCTTTCTCCGGGCCCTGTGGGGAAGCCTTTGGGGTCTCTTGGGCCCGTCTTGGCTTGGGGCTCTCTCGGGCCATCTTGAGGCCTCCTTGGCCGTCTGCAGTGTGGGGCCGTCTTTGGGCCGCCGAGGGGCTCTCTAAGACCGTCTTGGGCCCCTCCGGAGGCCCTCTTGGTCCAGCTTGGGGCTCTCTTGGGCTCGTCTAGGGGCCCTCTTGAGCTGTCTTGCAGACGTCTTGGAGGATTTTCTATTTTTAACTTGGGGGTTTTCTTGGATCATCTTGGGGCCATCTTGAAGGCATCTGTGGCCGTCTGGAGCTGCAGGACGGCCGAAAAGGTGAAGCCGCCCAAGATTTTGGGACAACCTGAGGCGAACAAAGTGTTTGGGCTTCTTCGGGTCCGACTGGGGGTCCTCGTGTGGCCCTCTTGGTCCGTCTTGGGTCTTCTTGGCCGGAATTGATGCCGTCTTGGGTCGCCTTGGTGCCATCGCGGGCCGTCGTGGAGGCATCCTGGGCCATGTTGACGGGCTTGGTTGCCTGCATCGGCCGTCTTGGGAGCTCGGGAGCGCGGGCCCATTGTTTTTGTTTAGGGATTGTGACCGAGCGCGGTGTGCTTCTCGAAGGGATCTTGGAGGGATCTCGACCTCGGGAGCGTGGATTTATAGTTTCTGACACCAGATCGTGGCCTCAGAAGGGGGACAGCGCATGCAACTAGCACAAGATGAGGTGGGGCCTTTGAAGATTACAGAAATACTACCAGGCAGCCCTTGGCACTACCACGCCTGACCGTGCCAGGGGGCATGGTGGTGGATCTGTTGCATGCTGTTTGGTGCAATCTGTGTGGTGCAACCTAAGTAGTGCAAGCTATGTGGGACACTCCACATGGCTAAACTTGAAGTTGTCAACTCCACTGCTTGCGCAATCACCCCGCCCTCCCAGCCGTAACTTGCTTTGCGCAACCCAATCGGCCACGATTGCGGTGTTTATGTGGCACTTGCTGCGCAGCTTTACGACTGCGCTAGCGCGCAAACTTGTGCGCGAAGCGGCCAGCTGGTTTGGCACAACCGACGCGGTCACGATGGCGCTTACCGCTGAGAAATTCCCAGCGCGTCTCAAAACCCGCTATGTCGCGCGGCAACTTAGTGCTGGTCGGTTACTCGGGCGGGCGCGGTGTCATGATGGCGTCGACAGCGGCGGCAATGATGATGATAGTCACGGTTGTGGAGGTGGCGATTACGACGGTGACGGCAGCAAGGCCAATGACGGCGCCGATGCTGGTGACGACGATGACGATGATGGTGTCCATGTGTCGATGATGAAGGTGATTGACTGGTGGTGGCGCCAATGGCAGCGATTGGCGATGACGATGACGGCGGTGATGTGGTGGCGCTGGTAAGGGTGATTGTGCGGAAGCGCGCGCGGAAATTCACGACATTTGGCCGACTTTCCGTTGGCCACCATATGGTTTTCGCCTGTCTTTGAGGCGCTCTGCAGTCGGGGCGCTGAAGAAGGAGCCTTCGTCGTTGGGGAGGGGCTCCGTGTTCCGTAGTTGTTGTGCAGTTGTCCTCAGGCTTTCCGATGGGAAGTCGAAGTCTAACCCACGGGAAAGAAAGGGGGGATCGTTCCTTATTTTGGGTTCCTCAGGTCAATGCCCCGACGGTGCGCTGGGGGCGTCGGTTAAGGAATAGTCCCGGGAGGCGCCAGACCCTGGAGGACTCCTTGTCCAATGAGGGTGGCGGTGGTATCCATGGCTGATCCACGATTGAAGTTCCATTGGCTTCGAGATCCTGGAGTCCGTACCCGTTGGTTCCTTATCCAATGCCCCCACCGTACTTGTCTCCTTGTTTGTTTTACATAGCAAGGTTATATATTTTTGCCCGCCCCCCAAACAAGCGCCCCCAAACGACGGACTGGGGAGGGCATCCTCTTCAGCACCCCGTCCTCCGCTCTCCCGCTCTCCCTCTCTCCCGCTCTCCCTCTCTCCCGCTCTCCCATGATGGTGATTATGATGGTGGTGCTGATGATGATGGTGATGATGATGACGATGACGATGATGGTGATGATGATGATGACGATGACGATGACGATGTCGTCGGCGATGACGATGACGATGGCGATGACGATGACGATGATGGTGGTGATGATGATGATGATGCTGATGATGATGATGATGATGATGATGATGATGATGATGATGATGATGGGGATCTCATCCTGATTTATTTATCTCCTCATATTATCTCTCCTCCTCCCCTCTGCCCCTCATCCTCTGCCCCTCTCGCGGAGAAGCGCGGCCTCGGGCGGCGGGCGTTAGTCGTGGTACCATTACTCGTCATTGCAAGACGCGCAATTGTCGAGGCTGCAGGGTGGAGGGCGTTTCGCCCCTCTTGGAGAGGAGGGCGTGGAGGAAGGAGGACGATGATAGAAGGGCGAGGAAGAGGAGGATGAGGAGGAGGAGGAGGAGGAGGAGGAGGAGGAGGAGGAGGAGGAGGAGGAGGAGAAGGAGGAGGAGGAGGAGGAGGAGGACGGGGCGAGGAGGAGCATGAGGAGGAGGAAGGGGGAGGATTTTGCAACGTGTCGTAAATCGCTATCTCTAGTGTCGTTCTGGCTCAAACCGCCCAGCAATGCCCGAGAAGGCAGGCAAACCGAAGAAAAAACATGGGGCGCTCAAGAGCAGGGCGCGCAAGGAGTACAGCAAGGCACGGAACAAAAGGCGCCAGCTCGCGCGTCTAGGCAGCAAGTGCGAAGAGCTCTTCCCCGACTTCTGCGGGGCCTACGAGGCAGAGCTCAAGGTGAAGGCTCTTTGGCGCCAGAATGCAGCTGTATCAAAACCCGCCCGCACAAGACACCGAGAATCGGACCCCTCAAACCCAGGCAAGGGGAAACATTCATCAACAGATGTTCCGCGCCCCCCGCACAGGTGCGTGACTGGGCCTTCAAAAACGAGGGCCTCATTAGCGCCAGCGAGGCCTTGCTCAAGGCCGATGCGTCCATGCACAAGGAGGTCGTGAAGACTCGCGAGGCTAGCGGGGGACTGAGAGACCAGCCGCGCAACCCTTTCCACCTTGTAATTTTGGTTCAGCGAGTGCTGCTGCTTTGCGGCACCTCTCGCCACAACCGGAACTGAATGCAGGTGTTTGGGCGCGCCGTTGGTCTTCCAGCTTTCGCCGGGAGCTCGAACTGGAGCGCGGTGGCCGCGCCCGCGAGTGGTTCATGAACTGCCTTGACGTGCAGCGCGAGAGAAAGCTCAACAGGGACCTGAAGAAGGATAACTGGCAACTCCAGCGACAGAAGCGGGCGGCGGAGGCCGAGCTGGCGAAAACCGAAAACGAGAAGAAGAGTGCACGACGAAACGAAGGACCCCCTCGCTCAGCTAGGGGTTCTGGGACAAGGGCCTGCGCCGTCTGCCCGCGCGCCCAGCTCGACCGGCTTTTCCGCCAGCTGCGCTGGTGGAGGACGCGCTACTTCCACCTAGGCCCGCGCGAGCCCCCGCTGCCCGACTGGCGCTGGGGCTTGCGGACGAGCGACTGCCAGGCGGAGAAAGAAGAGCGGCGCGGACGGGCGAGAGAGCGGGGTGGGTGCAGGGGACAGGAGAGAGGCGCGGGAATAGAGATGAGGATGTTTATTTGCGGGCTCAAAGGGGAACGAACAAGGGAACCCCTAAAATGGGTTCCCACCGTGGCCTCTGAATTAAAAAGCAGTATTCAGTTGAGTGCGATTTATTGTGCAGCCAGAAATCCGTATGGGAAACAATACTACCGCAAATCATGCCGCAAATTTGTTGGGACGTTAGCAAAGCAATTGCGATCCTGACGGCGCTGCTGCTGGTGCCGTTGCTTGTGGTGGCGCTGCTGCTGGCGCTCCTGGCGCTGATTGCGCGCCGAGGGCCGTCGGCGCGATGCGCGTCGCGTGCTCGCGCTCGAGCCGGCATGTTTTGTAGGTGTTATTTCCCGCCGAGCGGTCGCTGCCGATCGGCCGCCCGACGGGCTTGCGCGATGAGACAGAGCACCCTCGGAAAATGTATCAACGCATGGGCTGCGACAGACTGGGTTGCAATCGATGCGGTTGCGGCCTCTACATACCCCCGGGAGGAAGGTGATCAGGATGGGGGCGAGGAGGAGGTTGAGATGAGAGGAGAGAGCGGATGCGGTAGATGAGACGAGGTCGACTCCGATGGCGATGATGATGTTGACGATGCTGATGATGTTGATGATGATGCTGATGATAATGATGAGGATGATGATGGTCAGGATGATAATGATGATGATGATGATGATGATGATGATGATGATGATGATGATGATGATGATGATGATGATGATGATGATGATGGTGGTGATGATGATGATGATGATGATGATGATGATGATGATGATGATGATGATGATGATGGCGGCGCTGGCGATGGTGATAATGGCGGCGACACGGGGGATGAGGATAAGGAGGAGGAGGGAAGGACGACGAGGACGAGGAGGGGGAGGAGGAGGAGAAGGAAGATTAATGACTCATCGAAGACCCTCCGCCCTCCCCAGGGGGGGGGGGGGCGGGGGGATGGAGGAAAGCGCAGGAGGAAGGAAGCAAGTCAAGGCAAGTTATGCGGAGGAGGGACGACTCATAAAACGGCCCCCCTTCCTCCTCCACAGGGAAGGAGGAGAGGGGGGCGGGGCGGCGCGGGGGGGGGGGCGGAAACGATTGAGCAAACCCCAAAAACAACCAACAACCAACAACAAACTATGATTTCGGGGGAGGGGTGTCCGAGGTTCATTTTGTTGCTATGTTTTTTTGGTTGGGTTTGCGTGCGTTTTTTTGTTTAAATCGCGTTTCGCGATTTCGTTGATTTCGAAGGCGTTCGAGAAAGGGGGGGGGGAGGAAAGAGAAGGAAGATGAGGAGGAGGAGGAGGAGGAGGAGGAGGAGGAGGAGGAGGAGGAGGACGAGGAGGAAGAGGAGGAGGAAGAGGAGGAGGAGGAGGAGGAGGAGGAGGAGGTCGACGACGACGACGACGAGCGAACGATCAGTGAAGGTTTTTTTTGCGTGGTTTGGGGGTGCTTGGGGGAGGGGGGGGCGAACGCATTTTTGTTTATAGATATATGCTGTTATTTCTGGGCGGTTGCTGCAACTGAAAGTCATCGGTCAGTCTCTGCCGCGCAGTGCCCCGGAATGCGCGGGTTGCTCGAGAGATGTCGCGGTCGCCCCCTCCCTCATGCCCTTCGTTCTTCTCCGTTCAAAAAGGGTTATGGACGATTTTTGCGAACGAAAAAAATCGCGCGATTCCTGCAACTGCGCGCGGACAGAACGTCCAGCCACGCGTTATGTCCCCTGCGTGTTTCGTACGTGGGAAGGTCTGCGGCACTCGTGTCCGCTGATCGGTTTTCGAGACGATCGCGCGCGCGTGGGGTTTCATGCCGTTCGTTGCAATGAATTATTGAATTGTCGCTGTTTGAATGTATGTTGCTTCGCGCGATCTGCGCCGAAACCTTCGGCGTCTGTTTCCGAGTCTGGTGCTGCTTGATACTGTGGCCAGCCTGAGCTCGGCGCGCATGTCACGTTTAATAAGACGCCGTTACTCGGTCGCTGCTGCGGTCTATTCGATCGCGTTATGATATATTTGTTTTGCTTTGTTCACGCATGGCTCGTTCTTTTCTGTTCTCGACGAGGCGGCGTGACGTCGTGACGAGTGTCGCGTTTGATATGCCGTCTACGGTGCCTATTTGCTCTTGTGGCCAGCCTTTCATCGGCGCGCATGTTGCGTCGAACGCGGCGTAGTTTATCGGTCGTGGCTCTTTTCAACAGTCGTCAATCATGTTCTATCCTGCTATGGTCTCACAGGTTTTGTTTTGTTGTTGGCGTGCGGGCGTTCCGTGACGCACATCACGGTAGATAGGTCGTCCAATATGTCGCTGCCGCGCCTGATTGTTCCTGTGGCCAGCGTGACCTCGGTGCGCATGTTGCGTTCGATAAAACGCCGTCACGAGGTCGTTGCGGTATTATGGTCAATTGCGTTCTGTTCGATTATGCTTTGTGTTGCCCCCTTGTGCCAGCACGAAAGTGTGCTATTTTTCTTGCCCGGCGTCTGTGGCCATGTGGGCACATGCGCTTGGCCATTTCTGAATACCGGTTGGGCGCGGAAGCTGGTCTTTGTGCCTGCGCCATCGGCGCCGCGCCGCGGCGGACACGAAAAGAGTACTCTCCCTGGCGCTCCCCATGCCAGCGCGCAGGAGGAAGGCAGACGGAACCTGGGCGGGCGCTCGTGGAGGAACCCTGACTCCGGATCCGCCCTACTTTGGGGAAATTCGTAAGTAGGGCTTGGAATTTCCGCCTTACTTTTCAAGCCCCGCTGATGCCAATTTCCGCCCTACTTTTCTGTAGCTGTTTCTGTGGATTTCCGCTTTATTTTATGTTGGGTGCAGCAATTTCCGCCCTACTTTTTCGGCCTCTTGTAGGTGGATTTCCGACGCAATTCGAAGTTGGAAAAAAAACCAAAGTAGGGCGGATCCGGAGTCAGGGAAGGGCGAGAGCGAGCGGCAGCGCTCCGTGCGACCTTCCGGGGCGGGAGCCGGACCGCCACGCGGGCAGGGCCCCCTCTCGCCGAGCTCAGGGACGGGCGGCGAGGATTGGGCGAGAGGTCCGAGGAGGGCACGTGGCCACAGGGATCGCGGCCAACACGAAGCTGGCTCCAGTGCTCGGGGAGGCCAGCGGCACGGCCAGGTTCTTGGGCGTCCATGCTGTCGCGACCGGCCCAGTCACGTGTCACTACTGCGGGGACGAGTGCGGCTTGGCCTCGTGTGGCGTCCTGGCCTGCGCGGGCGGCGGGGCGCCATTTTTCCAGAGCGTCAGCTCGGTCGTCGCACGCGGGAGCTTTGCCAAGGCCGTGGGCGGCGAGCTCCCGCAGTCGCTCGTTAACATAATCCCAGACCCTTCGCGCCCGTGTCACTACGCGTGCATCAGGTGCCACGGCAGCGAGCAACACAACGATGCGAATATCTGAAAGAGCGTGTTCTACCGCTGCTGGCGGAAAACTGGGGTGGGTCACTGGGGGTTCCCAACCCGTCTCCCCCCCCCCTTCGAAAACGGGGGGGGGCCACTACCGGTTCGACCCCCGCCCCCGCCTCGAAAACCGGGGAGGGCCACTACCGGTTCGAACTCTCCCCCCCTCGCCGCCGGCAACCCGCTCGTCGAGACAGTTGGACCGTGGTGGGGATATTGGGACAGTGGTGGGAACGGTGGTGGTGGGGACAGTGCTGCGGGGACTGGGGCAGTGGGGCGGACAGTGGTGGGGACGGTGGTGGACACTGGTGTGGGGACAGCGAGACAGTGGTGGGGACAGTGGGACTGGTGGGGACGGTGGTGGTGGGGACAATGGTGAAGGCGGTGGTGAGGACGGTGGTGGGACAGTAGTACAGTGGGGAAAATGGTGGGGACAGTGGGGACAGTGGGACAGTGGTGGTGGCAGTGGGGACAGTGGGACAGCACAGTGGGACAGCGGCGGGGACAGTGGGGACAGTGGTGGGTGCAGTGGGACAATGGTGGGGACCGTGGGGAAAGTGGGGAGATCGGGACCGTGACGGGACAATGGTGGGGGGAGGGGGGACAGTGAGACACTGGTGGGGGCACTGGTGGGGACAGCGGGGACAATGGTGGGAACACTGCGGACAGTGTGACAGTGGTAGAGACTGTGGGACAGTGGTGGGGACGGTGATGGTGGGGACAGTGGTGTGGGGACAGTGGGAATGTGGTGGGAACAGTGGGACAGTTGTGGGGACACTGGTGGCGGGGACAGTTGTGAGGGCGGTGGCGAGGACAGTGGTGGGACAATGGGACAGAGGTGCAGTGGGGACAATGGTTGGGACAGTGGGGACAGTGGTGGGAACAGTGGGACAGCTCAGCGGGACAGCGGCGGGCAGTGGGACAGCGGCGGGGACAGCGGGACAGTGGGGACAGTGGGACAGTGGTTGGGGCCATGGGGAAAGTGGGGAGAGTGGGACCGTGGTGGGAACAGGTGGTGGGGACAGTGGAGACAGTGCGACACTGGTCGGGGCACCGGTGGGGACAGTGGGGACAGCGGTGGTGAGGACAGTGGTGCTGGGGACGGTAGTGGGGGATGTGGTGCGGACGGTGGCATGGACCTGGGGGTCGTCCGCCGGCGGCCAGTGGGGGGGGGATGGAGGGGGGGGCTCGAACCGGTAGTGACCCCCCCCAGTTTTCTAGAGGTGGGGGGGGGCTCGAGCCGGACCGGTAGTGACCCGGTAGTCCCCGGTCTGGTAGTGATGGAGCGCGGGGGGGGGGGAAGGGGCCCGAATCGGTAGTGACCCCCCCCCCGGTTTTCCGGAAGGGGGGGGGTGAGGGAGGGGGGGGGGGTTTTGCCGGGGGGAAGGGGGGGGGTGGTTCACCAGGGGAGGGGGGGGATTTTCGGAGGGGGGGGGGCCCGGGTTCCGGAGGAAGAAGGGGGGGCATTTTCCCATAGCGGCGGTGGATCAGGCCGGGGACCGATCACCTGAAATCCAGATGGCCCAACCGGAGGGGCAAACATAATAAGGGCATCGTTTTTGTTTTCCCCTCTCGTTTTTCTTTTTGTTGCTTTCCCCTCCTCAGGGCGTTGTCGGGGGGGAGTTTGGGGATTTTGTTGTTGTTGTTGTTGTTGCTGTTGAATTCTAATTTTTGAAAAATAATTATTGTTGATCCCTCCCACCGGTGCATACTGTTTTTTCTTAATCAAAGTGTGCCCCTCGACGCTCGCACCCTGTTTTTTGACAGGGAAAGTCTTCCTGGTCAAACTGGGCCCCTGGGCCCCGGGTTACAACAACAACGGCTCCCGCTTGAGACTTCCTTGCAATTTAGCCAGGACCCCCGCTCCCGCCTTTGACTTCTTCGCATTTTACTCAGGATTCGTGTTCTCGCTTGGGATTTCCTTACAATTTATTCAGGAATCGCTCTCCCGGCGCTCTGGAGCCGCGCTCTCGCTGGAGACTTGCTTGCAACTTGCTGAAGAATGGCCTTGCATTGGAATGTCTTGCAATTTGCCCAAGCGCCGCGCTCCCGACACCCAGGCACCCAGGAGTCGCGCCCATTGTGGCCCCATGTGCATGCCCTTCGTGGCCCCGCTGTCGCCATTTGTGTCCCCCTCCCTGTCATACGTGGCCCAGTTGCTACCCTCAGTGGACCCATAGTTGCCTTCTGTGGCCCCGCATTATTTGCACTTCGTGGCCCCCGTTCGTTCGCGCTCACGCATTCCCTTCGTGTCCCCGCTTTCGCCCTTCGTGGCCTACTTCGTGTCCTTCGTGGCCCTGCTGTCGTTCTCTCGCTCTCGCTTTCGCTCGTCGTCGCCGTCATCGTCGTCGCCGCCGTCGTCTTCGACGTCGTCGTCGTCGTCGTCGTCGTCGTCGTCGTCGTCGTGGTCGGTCCCCTGTCCGTCCCTCTTCGGATCGGGTCGACGGTCCGCGGCCGCCCCACCGATCAGCGCTGCCGCTGGCCAGGCCGACGGTCCGCGGCCGCCCCGCCGCTTGCTGGGGCCCAACCTGCAGGGAAGAAAGGTATACCCCTCAAAAGGGGTTCGATCGAAGACGAAGAGGGCGGGTATCGAGGGTTTGGGAAATAGGCGTTATTGGACACTCGATCATATAAGGGCGAACGGTCTTAAGATTATTATTATTATTGTTGTTGTTGTTGTTATTGTTGTTGAAATTTGATTTTCGAAGAATAATTATTGTTGGCCCCCTTTCACTGGTGCGTCTTGTTTTTCTCAATCAAAACGCGCCCCTCGACGCTCGCCCTTTTTTTTTGTTGACCGGGGAAGTCTTGGTGCTCAAACTGTGCCCCTGGCCCCCCGGATTATAACAACAACGGCCCCCGCCGGAGACTTCCTCCAACTTTATTCAGGACCCCCCTCACCCACCGAAGACTTCCTCACAATTCGCTCAGGGTCGGTGCTCCCGCCTTTGACTCCCTCGCAATTTGGTCAGGGCCCCCGCTCCCATCCGAGACTTCCCCACAGTTTACTCAATAACGGCGCTCCCGCTTGAGACTTCCTCGCAATTGAGTCAAGACTTCCTCGCAATTCAATCAAGACCCCCGCTCCCGCCAGAGAACCCTTCACATTTTATTCAGGCATTGCGCTCTCGCCTGTGACTTCCAGACAATTGATTCAGAAATCGCGCTTTCGACGCTCAGGAAACACGCTGCGCCAAGGACGCCGTCTCAATTTACTTAGGAATCGCGCCCTCGCCGTACTCAGGCATTCCGCTTGAATGTCCCGCCCGCCCGACCCGCCCGTCGGGGGATCGCCCGCCCGTCGTGGGCTCCCGCCCGAGACTCCCTTCAGGAACGGCGCTTTCGCTTGGGACTTCCTCGAACGTTCACGCTCTTCCTGCTCCTCCTCCCTGTCCTTCCTCCCTCCTCCCCCCTCTCCTCCCTTCTCTCTCCCTCCTCTCTTCCCTAATCCTTCTGCCTCTCTGCCCTGTCCCCTCTCCCTCCTCTCCCTCCTCCCTTCTCCCTCCCCTCTCCTGCCTCCTCCCTCCCTTCTTTTTTGTTGTTCTCTCTCTCTCTCTCTCTCTCTCCCCTTTCTCTTTCTCTCTCTTTCTCTACCTCTCTTCCCTGTTTGTTTTTCTATCTCCCTCTCTCTTTCTTCCTCTAATCAACCGCCCCCCTCTTCGCTCCTTCTCTTTGGCGTTTTCCCCCTTCCTTCGTCCCTCCCCTTCCCTTCCGTCCACCATCCCTCGTTATCCCCCTCGTCTTTCTGCAGGGCCCACACCAATTCCAATGGCGGATACATGTACGTCTAAGCCCGCCGCCCCCCGCAAAGAGAAGTAATCCCCCCCAAAGGGGTGTGATCAAAGACAAAAAGGGTGGGTATCGAGGGTGTGGGGAATTCGTTTTGAATGGCACACGGGCGAGTAATAGCGAACAGTCTTAGAATGATTGTTGTTGTTGTTGTTGTTGTTGATGTTGAACTCTCACTTCTGAAGAATAATTTTTGTTGATCCCCCCCGTCCGGTGCACATTGTTTGTTTCAATTGAAGTGCCCTTCCCGGGGGTCGCACCCAGTTTTTTAAAGGGAAAGTCTTGAGGGTTAAACTGTGTCGTTGGCCCCCGGTTTACAACAACAGCGGCTCCCGCTTGATACTCCCTCACAAATTATTGAAGAATCGCGCTCTCGCTTGGGATTTTCTTACAATTTATTGAAGAATCGCGCTCTCGCTGGGGACTTCCTCGCAAGTTACCACCGAAACGCGGCTCCCGCCTGAGACTTCCTCACAATTTATTCTGATGCCGCTCCTCGACACTCAGGAATCGCGCTCCCGCTGCATATTGCCTGGCGGTTCACAAAGAATTTACGCTTCAACGACCCGCCCGCTCGACCCGCCCGTCTGGGCCTGCCCACCCGACCAGCCCGTTAGGGACTGCAGTCGCCGCTCGCTGCCCTTCGCCCGCCTTCGATGCCCCCCCCTCCTGCTGCCCGTACTGGTTCCGCGGTCGCCTTCGCTCGCTGCCCTTCGTGGCCCCGTTGCTGCCTTCAGTGGCCCCGTCGCTGCCCACTGTGGCCCCGCATTCTATGCCCTTCGTTGCCCCCGCTCGCAGTCGCCCGTCGTGGCCCCATACGCATGCCCTTCGTAGTCCCGCTGTCGCCCTTCGTGGCCCTCTCGCTGCCCTTCGTGGCCCCTTTGCTGCCCTCAGATGCCCCGCTGTCGCCCTTTGTGGCCCCATATACGAATGCCATTCGTGGCCCCCGCTCGTTCGCGCCCGTCCTGGCCCCACATGCATGCCCTTCGTGGCCCCGCTGTCGCCCTTCGTGGCCCCTGCCCTTCGTGGCCCCGTTTCTGCTCAAGGGATTCACCAACCACACGTGGCAGGGAATGAATCTATACCCCGAAAAAAGGGGGCACGATCGAAGACCAAGAGGGCGGGTATCCAGGGTTTGGGATATGCATATTGAATGACACGCGAGCAGATAAGAGCGAACATTATTAAAATGATTGTTGTTGTTGTCGTTGTTGTTGAACTTTTGTTTTCGAAGAATAATTCATGTTGATCCCCCCTCACCAGTGCATGCTGTTTTTTCGCAAGCACAGTGTGCCCCATCGACGCTCGCACCTTTTTTTTGACAGGGAACCTCTTGGTGCTCAAACTGTGCCCCCCGGCCCCCGCGATTGCAACAACAACTGCTCCCGCTTGAGACTTCCTCCAAATTTACTCAGGACCCCCGCTCCTGAGACTTCCTCAAAAAGTACTCAGGATCGGTGCTCCCGCCTGTGACCTCTTCGCAATTTAGTCAGGGCCCCCGCTCCCATTTGAGACTTCCCCACAATTTACTCAGGAACGGCGCTCCCGCTTGAGACTTCCTCGCAATTGAATCACGACTTCCTCGCAATTTAATCAAGACCCCCGCTCCCGCCAGAGAGCCCGTTCACATGTTATTCAGGACTTGCGCTTGCGCGTGTGATTTCCATGCGATTTATGCAGAAATCGCGCTTTCGACGCTCAGGAAACACGCTGCGCCAAGGACGCCGCTACAATTTACTTAGTAATCACGCTATCGCCATACTCAGGCATCTCGCTTGAATTTCCTACCCGCCCGACCCGCCCGTCAGGGGATCGCCCGCCCGTCGTGGGCTCCCGCCCGAGACTTCCTTCATGAACGGCGTTTTCGCTTAGGACTTCCTCGAACGTTCACGCTCTTACCTTCCTGCTCCTCCTCCCTCTCCCTCCTCCGTCTTCCCTCCTCTCCATCCTTCTCTCTCCCTCCTCTCTTCCCTAATCCTTCTGCCTCTCTGCCCTATCCCCTCTCCCTCCTCTCCCTCCTCCCTTCTCCCTCCCCTCTCCTGCCTCCTCCATCCCTCTTTCTTTCTCTCT